>CM069163.1:26985571-27410571 GCA_035221665.1 Okamejei kenojei
CATCATGGACCTCTTTCACTTCACGCATTGGGCGCGTGATCATAGACTCAATGAAACATTCAGCATGGAAACTCCGCCATGCCAACCAAGATGCCCCATCTAAGCCAGTCCCATGTGCCTGCATTTGGCCCATAGCTCTCTAAATCTTTCCTGTCCCTGTACCTGTTCAAGTGTCTTTGAAATGTTGTTAAAATCTCGGCCTCAACTACCCCCGTCTGGCAGCTTGTTCCATGTATCTACCACCGTCTGAATAAAAAGCTTACTCCTCAGCTCTTAAATGTAGCGGAGTCAGGGGATACGGTGAGAAGGCAGGAATGGGGTACTGAATGTGGATGATCAGCCATGATCACAGTGAATGGCGGTGCTGGCTCAAAGGGCCAAATGGCCTACTCCTGCACCTCTTGTCTATTATCTATTGTCTTCCAATTAAGTTTTCCTCTCTCACCTTAATCCTATACTTTTCACTTTTTGTTGTACCCATCCAAAATAAGCATGGACATTGAATGATTAACCGCGACACCTGAAGGATACTTTACCTTGTGAATTTTGATGCAAATTGGAAATGAGTTGAGGGGAAGAGCAGAGAATCACAGCAAGATGGAATAGTGCAGGAAAGAAGAAAAAGACTGTGTGTTTAGTTTAGTTTAGTTTACAGATACAGCGTGGAAACAGGCCATTCGCTAATGCTATCCTACACACAATTTACAATGTTTACTGAAGCCAATTAACCTGCAAACCCGCACGTCCTTGGAGTGTGGGAGGAAACTTGGAGCCAGGATAAGACCCACGCAGGTCACAGCGAGAACCTATACCTAAATTCCATACAGACAGCACCCGTAGTCAGGATGGAACCCGGGTCTCTGGCGCTGTAAGGCAGCAACTCGACCGCTGCGCCACCCTGCCTGCCTTCCTGTGTCCGTTCTCTGACTGATCTAATGTTTAGTGCCACTGTGATCTTTTCCCACAGACCGGTAATAGGCAGCAATTTAACATCTTATGCAGATCTGAATCCAATTAAAGTACAAATGCAAATGCAATTTCACTCGGGGAAGAGATTTCATAATTAAACCCTTATTCACACATGCCACTGCCTCTTGTGTAGAACTTGATTTTACAGTTTGGTGCCCTACCCTGAGATTCATTCATCAGTTTCATAATCAGGTCAGGAGATTCTTGGAAGCCGTCACTGTTCCATGGTGCATCTCAAATGGCAGAAACCGGAGATCCCGGAGTAAACCCCACGCAGTTCACGGGGAGAACGTACAAAAACCATACCTACAAGCACCCGTAGTCAGGATCGAACCCCAGTCTCTGGCGCAGCGAGGCAGCAATTCTACAATTATACCACCATGTCACCAGGCGTGTAGGTGATTTCCCATTCCTGACTACGGGTGCTTGTATGTACGGAGTTTGTACGTTCTCCCCGTGACCTGCGTGGGTTTTCTCCGGGATCTCCGGTTTCCTCCCACACTCCAAAGACGTGCAGGTTTGCAGGCTAAGTGGCTTGGTATAATTGTAAATTATCTCTAGTGTGTGGGATAGCGTTAGTGTACAGTGACCGCTGGTCAGCTCGGACTCGGGGGGAGCTGAAGGGCCTGTTTCCGCTCTGTATCTTGATCTGCAAACTAAACCTGCTTATCTTGATTTGAGATCAGGTAAATGTAGTTTTCAGTTCAGAGATACAACGTGTGATATCATCACTTGCTTCATACCTTAGTAACTGAAGTGCTCAACCACATTCTGTTTAGTTCACTGTCAGATTGAGTGCACAGGGAAATTGGAGGAACAGCTCCAATCTCAAATTTAGCTTGGGCAGCTTTGTAACCAAGCGGCATGAATATTGAATTCTTTAACTTCGAGTAACCATTGCTTTTCCTCTCTCTCTCTCCATCCCTCCCCAACCCTCGCCCTCTTGCTAATCTTGCCGTTTGTATCCCTTGGCGATCCGCAGCCCACAATGGATCATTGTGGGCTCCTCCTTTCCGGCGTCAGAAAAATGCAGGCTCTGCTTTGTCCTGTACCTTCCCATACCTCCCTGACTCTCAGTCTGAAGAAGGGTCTCGACCCGAAAACGTCACCTATTCCTTTTCTCCCGAGATGCTGCCCGACCCGCTGAGATACCCCAGCATTTTGTATCTATGTTTAGTTTGGGTTCATTTAGAGACACAGCATGGAAACGGGCCGAGTCTACACCAACCATCGATCTCCGATGCTCACACATTTCATGTTATCCCACTTTCATATCCACTTCCTACACTTTTCAAACTATGGGAGCTCCAACATAACAACTCACACATGCTCGAAATGGCCTCTCCCACAGCACAAGGAACAACACAAAGCATCTGAGTTCAAACAAAAGGATGAAAGTGTCATGCATTTTCACTTCTTATTTCCTTTGTGGCAATAGCAGCTGGTTCATTTTCGTTATTTTGTTTTCGAGATGCAGCCTGGAAACAAGCCCCTCGGCCCAGCGAGTCCGCGCCGACCACAGACCACCCGTTCACACTGGCTCTGTGCCACTCCATTTTCTCATCCACTCCCTACACACCAGGGGCAATTTACAGAGGGGCCAATTGACCTACAAACTTGCACGCCTTTGGGATGTGGGAGGAAACAGGGGCATCTCGGAGAAAACCCTCGCGGTCACGGGGAGTACGTACAAACTCGTGTTTTCACGCTGTATCACTCAATGACTCTATGACAGCACCCGATGTTGGCATCCAACCCAGGTCTCTGGCGAGGTGAGGCAGCAACTCCAGCACTGCGCCATGGTGCTTCCCATTTTCCGAAGGCATTTTACAAGGATGCCAACCATTTGCTCCTATCCGCAAGTAAATGCTGTAATCATGGGACAGGTATTTACAACACAACTGCAAAGAGCATCGGGCATATTTTTTTTCTAATCACATCTTTGGAATTGCAACGTCTAATTCAATAACTTCACACACTGGCCCATTTATCATGCTGAGTTTGATTTATATTCATGACGTGATATCTTAACATCATCTGACTCCCCGTTTAAAACAGCAGTAAACAGAGCATCTCAATTGTGACTGCTACTGATTTCATATACGTGACTAATAATTCGCCAGATACATTCGCCGCACGCCCCGTTACTTCGAAGTTACATCAGCATTAATTTCACCACACATTCTCCCTCGGGCTGGCGTAATGCTTGACACCTCATTATTCTTTGGTGTAAATTTAAGAGGTCGGCAACAGAGCACTTTGAGGATGCGAAAGAGGCTGAATTTTCGAATGCTCCTTCAACAATTTTCACTTCACTTCAGTTTCAGTTTAGGTTATTGTCACGTGCATCGAGGAACAGTGGAAAGCCTGTGTTGCGTGCTGACCAGCCAGTGGAAAGACAACACACGATTACAATCTCTGAAGAAGGGTCTCGACCTGGAACGTCACCCATTCCTTCTCTCCAGCGATGCTGCCTGTCCCGCTGAGTTACTCCAGCTTTTTGTGTCTGTCCACAGTTACAATCGAGCTATCCCACTGAGGCTTCTTTTGTCCATGATCTTGTGTTTGTGATCTCAATTTCCAGCTGCTCCCATGCACTCACTGACCATACCATTTAGTTTAGTGTAGTTTGGAAATGAAGTGCGGAAACAGGCCCTGCGGCCCACCGAGTCCGTGTCGACCAGCGATCCCCATTACACTAGCACACACTACCCACAGTTTACAATTTTACCAAAGCCAATTAACCTACAAACCTGTACGCCTTTGAAGTGTGGAAGGAAACCAAAGCACCCGGGGGAAACCCACATAGCCAGGTGGAGAACGTACAAACTCCGTACAGACAGCACCCGAAGACTCTGGTGCTGTAAGGCAGCCACTCTATATTTGTTTACAGATTATCTCCACAGTCACCTCAGGTTTACTGGCAGTCTCCCTGCAGTGTAAGAAACTAATTTTCTCTCCTTTCCCATTCTGACAAAGGATCTTCAACCTGAGGCATAATCGTTTCTCTTCCCACAGATGCAGCCTGCCCGTCGAGCATTTCCAATATTTTTGGTTTTATTTTGTCATAAGTGATAGGAATAGAATTAGGCCACTCAGTCCATCACTCAATCACGGCTGATTTATCTCCCCCTCCTAACCCCATTCTCCTGCCTTCTCCCCATAACCCCTGACACCCGTACTAATCAAGAATCAGTCTGCCTCTCTGCCTTAAAAATATCCACTGACTTGGCCTCCCAATCCGTCTGTGGCAAAGAATTCCACAGATTCACCATCCTCTGCCTAAAGACATTTCTTCTCACTTCCTTTCTAAAATAACTTCCTTTAATTTTGTGTTGTGAGTGTAAATCCTCGCTAAAATAGAGCCAAAATGGAGCTAAAATAAAGTAGAGGATTCATGCATTTACAAGGCCTATTAGCCCTTTCTGTGTAAAAAGCCAAAGGCTGCTAGCTGGTGCTGGGAAGTCTAGGTCTCAGATCAGTACATCAGATAAGGAAGGTCTAAGTATCTTTGCAATTGTTAGTATGTATGAGAATCTCACCAAGGTATTGTAAATTCATGAGTTTGATTGGATTAATGCAATGGGATTGTAAATAATGTAAATAATGATACAGTTACCCTGCTGTTTGTTGATTGGCCAGAGTGTTAAGCCCTGGCAGACTTGGTTTGTGTTCCAGGGTAAATGTTGCATTATTCAGTTAACCTGACTTCCTTCCAGAAGCTTCTATAAGAAATATTGTCTCTCTGTAATTGGGTTGGGGAACTGTCAATAACGTATTGATGTAATTGATATGTATGATTGGATTGTAAGGAGAACCACCCTTATGTAGTTCAGCCCCTCAAGAATCGTGGATCTATAAAAGGTAGCCCCCATTTTAGATCGGTGTCGATCTTCTGGAAGAGCGCTTGGGACTGCGTGACCTTTTGGTCAGTGTCTGCTTGCACGAGGCTGAAGGGCTTGGCCAGGCAGAGACAAGGATCGAACCTGCGATGGTTAGGTATCGTATTGGGGAATTTGTGTTTATTCTAAAAATAAAGATTAGTGCTTAAGTCCATTTTTTTTTACTGAACTAGACTAGTGGGGTAAGCTTTAGGAGCGTATTTACTTGAGGAGGTGCTGGAGGAGCAGATTGGTCACAGGCTAGGGAACTGAATGTCGGCCTGCCACCCTGCCACCCAATACCACTGTGATGGTGTCAATTGAATTGAATTGAATTGAATTTAATTTAATAAATGTTATTAGCCAATTATGTATACACACAAGGAATTTGCCTTGGTGCTTTGCTCGCAAGTAACAACACGATATACAGTAGACAATTAAAAATAAAACATTATAATTTTAAAATGTGAAGAATGAAATAAGATACCAGAACAAAAGGAGGCTACAGACTTTTGGCTGTTGAGCTACTGCTCATGAAAAAAAATTTCTTTTTATGTCTGGCTGTGGCGGCTTTGACAGTCCGGAGTCGCCTTCCAGAGGGAAGTGCTTCAAAGAGTTTGTGTCCAGGGTGAGAGGGGTCAGAGATTGTCTTACCTGCTCGCTTCCTGGCCCTTGCAGTGTACATACAGTTCGTTGATGGGGGGAAGGTTGCATGCTTATTCAAGAGTTAAGGGTTAGACACTAAAAACTTTAATTGTCATCTGCATTAACTCCTCAACAATGGGAGTCTTCCTTGTAGCACCATTATTGGCCCGTAAACAGAGCACTTAGATAATATATAATAAACGAAAAAAATTAATTAGTTAATATCCACAATACTGCCGCAGAAATAACCATGAACTCCTTAGTGCAACCAAAGACAGTTCATAGTTGAGGACAGTGTTTAGGTTAGTTTAGTTAAGCTTAGTTTGGAGATCCAGCGCAGAAACAGGCCCTACACCCCACCGAGTCCGCACCAACCAGTGATCCCCGCACACGCTAGGGACAATTGTAAATTGTGTAGGGTAGTGTTAATAGACAATAGACAATAGGTGCAGGAGTAGGCCATTCGGCCCTTCGAGCCAGCACCGCCATTCAATGTGATTATGGCTGATCATCCACAATCAGTAGCCTTCTCTCTATATCCCTTAACTCCGCTATCCCTGATGTGGGCCGAAGGGCTTTTTCTGCACTGTATCTCTGAAGTCAACTAAACTAAAACATTGTGTCGGAAGGAGCTAAAACTTTATTGGGTGTCACATGGGGCCTTCAATGATCATAATGGGATGTCCTAGCCCCACTTACAGGAGATACCAACATGTAATGTAAAGGCATGAAACAAAACCAATAAGGTTGTTTCTAAACACGTGCTTGACTCACCGAAAGGTCATCTGGAAGACCTGACCCTGATTGACCTGCTGAGACTTGTTGTTGTAGCCATGCAGCATTTCCACGAAGAGCGTGTCGTTGAGTTTGGCATCGAGCTTCTGGCACTTGGCACCATCGCACGACCCCGAGAGGAGCAGGCAGGACTTGCTGTCGGATGCCAACCTGTACTCCTCCACACAGCTGCCAGCGGGGAGGGAGAGAGAGAAGGTCACCAATCAGACACACCACTCAGAAGAGAAGGAACCTCTCAAAGATCCATCAATGTGGAAAATTACCATCACAGTCCGTTTTACGGTTTGGAATATTTACTGATCCTAACGTACATTTTTTGATATAACATTGCTGCCAGTTGGTGCAACTGATAACTCTCAGGTTCAGCACCTCTCATATGTGGCCAATACTTTAGTTTGGTTTAGAGATACCACACGGAAACCGGTGCTTTGGCTCACGGAGTCTGCGCCGACCACTGATCCCCGTATAGTAACACTATCCTACACACACTAGGGGCAATTCTACGATTTGTACCAAAGCCAATTAACCAACAAACCTCTTTGTAGTGTGGGAGGAAACCGGAGCACTCGTCGAAAACCCAGAGAACGTACAAACTCCGTACAGAATTGCTGCCTCACAGAACAGAGACCTGGGTTCGATCCTGACTACGGGTGCTTGCAGTTTGTAGTTTGGAGTTGGTACATTCTCACTACGACCGCGTGGGTTTTCTCCGGGTGCCCCGGTTTCCTCCCACACTCCAAAGGAGTTCGGGTTTGTCGGCCAATTGGCGTTGGTAAAAATTGTAAATAGGCCCTAGTGTGTGTAGGTTGGTGTTAGTGTTACTGTGCGGGATGGTTGCTGGCCTCTGCGGACTTGGTCGGCCGAGGGGCCTGTTTTGGCGCTGCATCTCTAAAGTCTCAAGTCTAAAGCCAAGCCTCTTTGGCCGTGCAGCTGAGAAAATGAAGCAGTATTTCTATTACCCGGGGAGACATTGTGAAGCATGTCCTTGTGAATATTGAAAATTTCTCACAATTAAAATGCATCACAGGAGGAGAGAATGTTCAACATTCGATAAGAAGTTGGTGACAGCGAGAAAAATACCTGACGTAATTAAAAAGTGCCCAGACTCAATCATTTCTATTTTGCACGAGTCGTCTTTACATGTTTTTTTTATCTCAGTAATACAAATGCACACATTTGTTATCAAGACTCCATTACTAATATGATAAGTAAAGGCAGGCTTTCCTTTTAAACCGGTTGGAAAGAATACTATAATCTCAAAATTCTATTAATGTTACAACATTGTAAGCTGCATAACTAGTTTCGAGCTATGCATTTTAAACAAACACTATTTTTTTCTATATCTTCTTTGCTTCATCGACTATCACTTTGAAATGAGCTGAAATTGGAAGACTTTATTAACTCTATTAATATGCACCTAGAGTTACAATCAAAATATCACAACACTGACAGTAGGAAAAAAACACTCCATCTTATTTAACGTGCAGTATTTCAAATGGCGATTAATTGCTTTCGTTCCCCGTTTGTTTACATAATAAATCTTTGTCATTAAAGCCTTTGAAATCTCTAAGGAGCGATCTGCATTCAAACAGATGAGACCTCCAATAAAACTGGCACCTTGTTGATGAAGTGAATCTGGATCTTGTTTTTATGTATTTTGTTATTAATCGAATTACGTCATTAGTATAGATAGCGATAACTCTGTACAAGGTTACAATCAACCTGTCCATGGTGTACGGACACAGGTTCCCGAGTTACTGAGTTTAGTTTCTTGTCACGTGTGCCGAGTGAAAAGCTTTTGTTGCGTGCTAAATCATGCTTAGTGCAAGATAAAGTCTGATTAAAGAGAGTCCGAGGATCTCCAATGAGGTAGTTGGTAGTTCAGAACCGCTCTCTAGTTGTTGGTAGGATGATTCAGTCGCCTGATAACAGCTGGGAAGAAACTGTCCCTGAATCTGGAGGTGTGCATTTTCTCACTTCTAATGGGAGAGGGGAGAAGTGGGAGTGACCGGGATGAGACTCGTCCTTGATTGTGCTGGTGGCCTTGCCAAGGCAGCGTGAGGCGTAGATGGACTCGTGCGTAGTTTCATGTATAGCCATGCACTTGTCAACAAAAGCATCTTGCTGTCATTTTGAAATGTCATTAAATAGACAAGGCTCTGCAGTGAGTACAGCATATCACACAATAAACTTGGGGAATTGGTTACGAACTTGAATCTCTAACCCACACTCGGCATCCATGGAGCAGAGCGGAGAGCAGAAAATTCGTTGCATCTGTGTGCATGTTTGCATTTAATGAATAAAAATGATGTCATAGCTTTTAATAGGAACTGACCAGGAAGAGGGGATTAGTTTAGTTCTAGTTTTGTTTATCATCACGTGTACAGTCAAACACATTAGTTGCGTGCTAACCAGTCAGCAGAAAGCCAATAAGTGATTACAATCAACCCATTTACAGTGTATAGATACACGATAAGCGAATAATGTTTAGTGCAAGGTAAAGGAAGTCCAATCAAGGATAGTCCGAGGGTCACCAAAGAGGAAGGTAGCAGTACAGCACAGCACTTGAAGAAGATTCTAGATTGCTCCCACATGGACTTAATGTAACACATTACCCGGCCGCTCCAGACATTCCAAGCCACTGAGGAGTGTTCACCCGACACCGGAGTTCCAGCTTCCCGGCAAGAGGGCCTATAACATCGGGCTGGCTGCGGAGCCACAAATAGGCCCCGACCTCGGTGATCACGGAGGAGGACTGAACTTTCTGATGCCTTTCCCCTGATTCTGTTGTGGGGTGACGTTCATGTTGAATTCTACAATGTGTTGTGTCATTTTTCGTTTTAAAAATTTTTCAATGGATGTACGAATACTTAATTATTTCTTCTATGTAAAGCACTTTGGTTTCAATGCGAGTTGATTTAAACGTGCTATATAAATAAAATTTACTTACTTACATTTAAAATGCTCTTGTATAGGGACATGGATATGCTAGAAATTGGAGGATATGGATAACATGCAGGCAAAGGAGATTAGTTTAACTGGGCATGATATTTGCCATGGGCATTGTGGGCCCAAGGGTAAAGGGCTAATTCTGTTCCTGTGCAGGACTGTTCTCTACAGCTCACAGAGGGCTGCAGTAACTCAGCTGGTCAGGCAGCATCTCCAGAGGACATGGGTAGAGTCATAGAGTGATACAGTGTGGAAACAGGCCCTTCAGCCCAACTTGCCCACACCGACCAACAATGTCCCAGCAACCCTCGACCCACTTGCCTGTGCTTGGTCCATCCAAACCCTCCAAACCTGTCCTATCCATGTACCTGTCCAACTGTTTCTTAAACGATGGGATAGTCCCAGCCTCAACTACCTCCTCTGGCAGCTTGTTCCATACACCCACCATCCTCTGTGTGAAAATGTTACCCCTTGGATTCCTATTAAATCATTTCCCCTTCACCTTGAACCTATGTCCTCCGGTCCTCGATTCACCTACTCTGGGTAAAAGACTCTGTGCATCTACCCGATCCATTCCTCTCATGATTTTGTACACCTCTATAAGATTTCCCCTCCATGGAATAGAGGGGAACATCAAAATCTTTCAAGCTTGACAATATCAAGGCTATGATTCAGGTCAGGATACTTCTGTAGACCCTTCTTGAGTCTACAAAAGGTCCCCGACCTGAAACATCTTGTACTCGCTGGAATTTAGAAGATTGAGGGGGGATCTTATAGAGACTTACAAAATTCTTAAGGGGTTGGACAGGCTAGATGCAGGAAGATTGTTCCCGATGTTGGGGAACTCCAGAACAAGGGGTCACAGTTTAAGGATAAGGGGGGAAGTCTTTTAGGACCGAGATGAGAAAATCATTTTTCACACAGAGAGTGGTGAATCTGTGGAATTCTCTGCCACAGAAGGTAGCTGAGGCCAATTCATTGGCCATATATAAGAGGGAGTTAGATGTGGCCCATGTGGCTAAATGGATCAGGGGGTATGGAGAGAAGGCAGGTACAGGATACTGAGTTGGATGATCAGCCATGATCATATTGAATGGTGGTGCAGGCTCGAAGGGCTGAATGGCCTACTCCTGCACCTATTTTCTATGATAACCATATAACCATATAACAATTACAGCACGGAAACAGGCCCTCTCGGCCCTTCCAATCCGTGCCGACCATTTATTTTCCCCTAGTCCCATCTACCTGCACTCAGACCATACCCCTCCATTCCCTTCATGTCCATATACCTATCCACTTTATTTTAAATGTTAAAATCGATCCTGCCTCCACCACTTCTGCTGGAAGCTCATTCCACACAGCCACCACCCTCTGAGTAAAAAAGAAGTTCCCCCTCACGTTACCCCTAAACTTCTGTCCCTTAATTCTCATGTCATGCCCTCTTGTTTGAATCTTCCCTACCCTTAATGGGAAAAGCTTATCCACGTCAACTCTGTCTATCCCTTTCATCATTTTAAAGACCTCAATCAAGTCCCCCCTTAACCTTCTGCGCTCCAAAGAATAAAGACCTAACTTGTTCAACCTTTCTCTGTAACATAGTTGCTGGAACCCTGGCAACATTCTAGTAAATCTCCTCTGTACTCTCTCTATTTTGTTGACATCCTTCCTATAATTAGGCGACCAAAATTGTACACCATACTCCAGAATTGGTCTTACCAATGCCTTGTACAATTTTAACATTACTATGATATGCTATGATCTTCTGTCCATGTTCTCCAGAGATGCACTCCAGCCCTTATTCCAGCAATCCCTGGACATATTGGGGATTTTGTGTACTTTAGTTGAGGATGCAGACATCTCCCGGCTTCTCCGCAAAGTAACGGCAAAGCTGCTGCGAATATCCAGAAAGCTCGGCGGAGGTGGAATTCCGGGAGGCAGTCGCTGGAAACATCGGGAGTGGAGAGTAAGGGCCGGTGGGAGGGGGGAACCGGGGTATTGCCTCCAGCGCATAGGGTAGGCCGCTGCCGGGACACACGATGGCTGGGCGAGGAGGAGAGAGGGACAACGGTCTGTGGTCCGAGCTGTTCGCGGGTAACGGAGCGGATTCGGGAGCGGCTCCAGGAAGACCGAACACGTGGGGATCCGGACTTTGAACTCAATTAAATCAGTTTAGTTTATTGTCACATGTACCGAGGTACAGTGAAAAGCTTTAGTTGCATGCTAACCAGTCAGCGGAAAGACAATACATGATTACAATCGAGCCATTTACAGTGTATAGATACATGATAAGGGAATAACTTTTAGCGCAAGGTAAAGCCAGCAAATTCTGATCAGGGATAGTCCGAGGATCTCCAATGAGGTTGATAGTTGTGGTAGGATGGTCGTTGGTTGTGGTACGACGGTTCATTTGCCTAATAACAGCTGCCTGATAAATGGTGCCTGTTAGGTACTTCCCCCCCCCCCCCCCCCCTCTGGTGATTGCTATGTACTTAACTCTTGTGTTTCTCTCCTGAGTGCAGCCCCCGTGGCTGGGAGTCAGGAATCAAGGGGTTAAGGGCTCCTGTACCCGATTGGCCAAGCTGCGTCAGGTGACGGTGATTCATCGGAAGCTTAAATACCAGAATCTCCCAGAACTCTCTCTCTCTTTGTCGACCCTGACTCATGAGCAGTTTGCTGGTCTGAGCTGCAGGAGGCCTGGCCACATGGCATAGAACTTGGTGTATTATTAGCTACATTTGTCAATTAATATTGAATTGGGACAGATAAGGACTGACCTGAGGTTTTTCGTGTATTTTGTTTAAGGCATATTTCCCTTTAAGGAAGGTTAGAGACTCTAGTTCGACGGCCCATTGTGAGGCTGGCTGGAGCACTGTTATCTTTGTTTATTGGTGTATTCTTGTCCTTGTCTGGGTTGTTTGAATCAGGTTTGAGTTTTAATTAAATAAAAGACTATTTTCTTGAACTTGAGCCTGGTTTTTGACTATGTTACGCGGCTCTGAAGTACCTGCATTCGGGAGTCGTAACAGTGCCAAACATGCATTATTATATACAAAATGAATTTCACTGTGTAATGTGTGTAATTGCATATGTGACAATAAATATCTATTGAACCATTGACTGAGTTCACAAACTTCACTTACCCACAGAACATGAGGATGTTGGTAGACAAGGGATCTTCAGTTAAGGCCACTGACTGCTGTAAGCACAGCTGTTCACAGCCTCCATTAAATCCATCAGAACAATCAATTCCTCTGCTGTAGTCAAAGCACCCCGAGCCATCCCTCATGGGTCTGAGACCCAAAGGACACTGAAAATGAGAGAAAGGTTGGCAGAGTATATCAAGGTTGGCTCCAGTCATTTTGGAAGCATTTGATGGAATTAACATTTCATCGCTTCACATTTTCCTTATTTAAAGGTTGCCAAGTCCAACCACTGAACTTAATTGCTCCCATTTGGATGATTCGTTCAGCTTAGTGTAGAGACACAGCGCTGTAACAGGCCCTTCGGCCCACCGAGTCCGTGCCGATCAGCAAACCCCGCACATTAACACCACCCCACACGCACTGGGGACAATTTTACAATTATACCGAAGCCCATTCACCGACAAACCTGTACGTCTTTGGAGTGTGGAAGGAAACCGGAGCACCCGGGGTAAACCCACACAGGTCATGGGGAGAACGTACAAACTCCGTACCAGCACCGGTGTTCAGGATCGCGCCCAGGTCTCTGGCAGAGTAAGACAGCAACTGTGCCACTGTATTGCCCGATGTATAAACCATAAGTATTAGTTTACATGTTTTAGCCTGCTGTTGTATTTGCCCCCAACTATTGGCTCTAGGCGAGGTGGAGTAGGCTGGGTCAACTTTCATTGCTTGTTGCTATGTTGTTGTAAAGTGCGTGCACTGTGGAGAAGGGAATCGAAAGTGATCGGGTTCTAGATAACACCATGTATCGCTGAAAGTATGCTCCTGTCCACACAGATCCAGGCAAATTTCTAGGAAATTAACATCAAAATCGATGAAAGGTTTCTATATTTTTTCTCATGTATGTATATTCAAAAAATATATATATATTTTAAAATTATAAATAACTTATTTTCTCGTTTGTTTTCCTTCAAATTTTGAAAGTATGAAATTTTGGTCAAATGTTGGTCGAATTTGATCAAAATTAGCTCAAAAGGATCATAGATGGGCCCATTTTTTATGCTATGGTACTTTGTTATAATTTAATATCTTTCAAATTTGGCCAACCATGTCACAGGTTGGTACCTAAATTTATGGAAACACCATATATATATATATATATACATATACACACATATATATATATATACACACATACACACACTTATATACACACACATACAGGCACGCACACATATAAATGGTGGCCGATTAGGAAAAGGGGAGGTGCAGCGAGACCTGGGTGTCATGGTACACCAGTCATTGAAAGTAGGCATGCAGGTGCAGCAGGCAGTGAAAAAAGCGAATGGTATGTTAGCTTTCATAGCAAAAGGATTTGAGTACAGGAGCAGGGAGGTTCTACTTCAGTTGTACAGGGTCTTGGTGAGACCACACCTGGAGTATTGCGTGCAGTTTTGGTCTCCAAATCTGAGGAAGGACATTATTGCCATAGAGGGAGTGCAGGGAAGGTTCACCAGACTGATTCCTGGGATGTCAGGACTGTCTTATGAAGAAAGACTGGATAGACTCAGTTTATACTCTCTGGAATTTAGGAGATTAAGAGGGGATCTTATAGTAACTTACAAAATTCTTAAGGGGTTGGACAGGCTAGATGCAGGAAGATTGTTCCCGATGTTGGGGAAGTCCAGGACAAGGGGTCACAGCTTAAGGATAAGGGGGAAATCCTTTAAGACCGAGATGAGAAAGACTTTTTTCACACAGAGAGTGGTGAGTCTCTGGAACTCTCTGCCACAGAGGGTAGTTGAGGCCAGTTCATTGGCTATATTTAAGAGTGAGTTGGATGTGGCCCTTGTGGCTAAGGGGATCAGAGGGTATGGAGAGAAGGCAGGTACGGGATACTGAGTTGGATGATCAGCCATGATCATATTGAATGGCGGTGCAGGCTCGAAGGGCTGAATGGCCTACTCCTGCACCTAATTTCTATGTTTCTATGTTTCTATGTTTCTATGTTTCTATGTTTCTATGTTTCTATACACACATACACATATATACACACAGGCACACACATGTATACACACACATACACAGACACACACATATGTACATAATATATATGTGTGTGTATGTGTACATATACTGAACTTTTCTTCTCGTTCATTATATTGTTTACAGTGTATTATGTTTACATACTCAAAGGAATTCTCTGTCACAGAGGGCAGTGGATGCCAATTCACTGGATGAATTTAAAAGAGAGTTAGATAGAGCTCTAGGGGCTAGCGGAATCAAGGGATATGGGGAGAAGGCAGGCATGGGTTACTGGTTGTGCACGTTCAGCCATGATCACAATGAATGTCGGTGCTGACTCGAAGGGCCAAATGGCCTCCTCCTGCACCTATTTTCTATGTTTCTGTTGTGCTGCTGCAAGTAAGAATGTTATTGTTCTATCTGGGACATATGACAATATAGCACTCTTGACTCTTGACTCTGTCCCGCTGTGCAGGCAACCTTCTCAGATGCAACATTAATGTTTTCCAACAGCGGCGTCCCATGTCTACAGCGAGTGCAATCGCAACGTTTAAGCAGGCACTGAGGCAGAGTTTAAGAAACATTCGGACGGGTACATTGCATAGGACAGATTCAGAGGGATATGGGCAAAATGCAGGCAGGTGGGATGAGCGTAGATGGGACGTTGGCCGGTGTGGGCAAATTGGTCCGAGGGGCCTGTTTCCACGCCGCAAGACTCTATGACTCTCTGACTCTATATCTCTGCACAATAAAACAAATACAGCAGTTGGCACCATATGACTGTATTTCCAATTACAAAGGCTTAATGAAGCAAGAGCTATCATCAAACCATTATCACAAAACCAACAAAGGAATTGAATCATTGCCGTGAATGACATTACAACTACAATCATCGCAATGTACTAATTTGGTATAAATATAAAGTACTTCAGCCCTTTACATAAATAGTCAGCTACTCATGGTTTCTATCTGGTTACCGTGTTCACAAAAGTAATGTCAGATGAATAATAGTGAATGACTGTGTTTGTGTGACCAGACTTGTCCTGTCAAACCTTGTAATACGTTGTGCCAGAGGTGCGGGTGAATGATGAGAAAATCAATTACTTTCACATGTAGACCTCCTGTTGTGAAACGAGACCGGTGTAGAATGTTATCAACGATGATGAAAGCTTCAATTCCTCAAAGCTAACGCTAGATCCACTCGGCAGTTTTACCTTAATGCCATTTATAGCGAGCGGAATCAGACATAAAGTAACATTGATCTAGAGTCAAGGGCGTCACGGAGGCGCAGCGGTAGTGTTGCTGGCGTAAAGCCCTGTCCCACTGTACGAGTTCATTCCAAGAGCTCACCCGAGTTTAAAAAAAAAATCAAACTCGTGGTAAGCACGGAGAACGAACGTAGCGGGTACGTCGGAGCTCGGGGACGTCTCTTAGCGGCTCGTAACGCTAACGGCAGGTACTCGGGAAGACTCGCTAATGGCAGGTAAGCTCGGGAAGACTCGTGAAGATTTTTCAACAGGTTGAAAAATGTCCACGAGAGCCCCGAGTCCCGACGAGCGGCCATTACCGTAAATCTCCGAGTAAACTCGGGAGAGCTCTTGGAATGAACTCGCTCCATGGGACAGGGCTATTACAATGCTTACTGCGCCAGAGACACGGGTTCGATCCTGACTATGGGTGCTGTCCGTACGGAGTTTGTTCATTCTCCCCGTGACTTGTGTGGGTTTTCTCCAGTTTCAATAGACTGTAGGTGCAGGAGTAGGCCATTCGGCCCTTCGAGCCAGCACCGCCATTCACTGTGACCTTGGCAGATCATCCACATTCAGTACCCCGTTCCTGACTCCGCTATCTTTAAGAGCTCTACCTAACTCTCTGTTGAAAGCATCCTGAGAATTGGTCTCCACCGCCTTGTGAGGCAGAGAATTCCACAGATTCACAACTCTCTGGGTAAAAAAGTTTTTCCTCATCTCCGTTCTAAATGGCCTACCCCTTACTCTTAAACTGTGGCCTGGGTTCTGGACTCCCCCAACGTCGGGAACATGTTTTCTTCCTCCCACACTCCAAAGACATGCTGGCATGTGGGAGTAGTGTAGATGGGACATGTTGGTTGGCATGGGAAAGTTGGACCGAAGGGCCAGTTTCTACGCTGTATGACTGTTATTTAAGACACTCGAGATACACTAGGGACAATTTACAGAATTCAATTAACCTATTAATTATTCCAGCACAACTTTGGAATGTGGGAGGAAACCGGAGAAAACCCACGCGGTCACGGGGAGAATGTACAAACTCCGTACAGCCAGCACCCGTAGTCAAGATGGAACCCGGATCTCTGGCGCTGTGAGGCAGCACTCTACCGCTGCGCAACAAGTGGGATCACTATCAAACATGAGCCGCATTCCAGCCCAAAACAAACTGTAACCTTAGAGGTGATGCAAATGTTTACTGCCCTTTTTATAATGCAGAGCAGTCACACAAACCAGTCTTGTAATAATGCCTGAGGATTCTCGAGCACACGGTGTTCAAATTGTACATTGATTTTCACAGTGGCCATTGAAAGAAGGGAAAGGCTGCGCGTCAATAACCTTGCGCAAGCCTACTTGTTTAACGCTGGTTTCCTTATTGATCTCATCCCAATGACTTCCATCGCTTCGAGCCAGATGGAACCTTTTAAACAAAATTAAAAATACTAATTTGGGTGGCACGGTGGCGCAGCGGTAGAGTTGCTGCCTCACAGCACCAGAGACACGGGTTCGATCCTGACTATGGGTGCAGTCTGTACGGAGTTTTACGTTCTCCCCATGACCTGCGTGGGTTTTCTCCGGGTACTCCGGTTTCCTCCCACGCTCCAAAAATATACAGGGTTGTTGGATAATTGACTTGGTATAATTGTAAGTTGTCCCGGGTGTGTGTGGGGTAGTGCTAGTGTGTGGGGATTACTGGTCGGCGTAGACTCGGTGGGCCAAAGGGCTGCAGTTTGCAGATACAGCGCAGAAACAGGCCGTTTGGCCCACCGAGGCCACGCCGACCAGCGATCCCCGCACACTAACACTATCCTACACACACTAGGGACAATTTACATCATACCAAGCCAATTAACCTACAAACCCATTTGTCTTTGGAGTGTGGGAGGAAACCGAAGATCTCGGAGAAAACCTACGTACAGACAGCACAGGAAGTCGGGATCGAACGTGGGTCTCTAGCACTGAAAGCGCTATGAGGCAGCAACTCTATCGTGTGCCATCCGCCGATTTTTTCTTGCATGGACTGACACAGAGCTCAGGAAACAACGAGCAATTCAGCAGCTTGCTTGCGATGTTTACATGTCCCACTGTACTCGTCGAAATTTTTTTTTTCATCACGCAGGGATGAAAAATCGTCCCGAGTTTACCGGATGTCCCGAGTACCTACTGTTAGCATTACGAGCCGCTGTGACACGTCCACGAGCTCCTACGGACCCGCTACGGACATTCTCCAAGTTCGAATCAGGGGAAAACTCGGGAGAACTCGTGAATTACCTCGTACAGTGGGACAGGGGCTTAACAGTTCACTCCAGTATAGAGCAATATTTTGTGCAGGAAATAGAAAATGTTCAATAATTTGTTGCTGATTTATATTCTCACAAAGTAATCATGCACTTTTGTAGCAACCAATTATTAGCAGGTTCCAATGCAGCACGAGCACTTTTAAATGTCAACCCATAATAATAAAAAAAAAGACAAATTTGTTCGGAGTGCAAGCTCTAAGTCGGAAAGACATTTATCTTCACAGCAATCAGAAGACTTGCTGGTGACAGACTTGATAAGTTAAAATGAACGACTTTGCACAATAAACCAACGGTGACCTTTACCATCTGTAAAGAAACACTTACATTGACTCAACTTCCACAGTCATTTGCAAAGCAACAATGCTCTGATCTTAACAAAGAGTAGTCTAGAGACATGAGCGAAGGAAAGATAGGCGACGTTTCGGGTCGAGTCCGCCCCGACCAGCGATCACCTTGCAACAGTATCCTTCACACCAGGGACAATTTATTGTTACCAAATTGTTGCCAAAGCCAATTAACCTGCAAACGTTGCGTCTTTGAGTGGAAACCCAAGCGGCCAGGTGTACAAACTCCGAACAGCAGCACCCGAAGACAGGATGGAACCCGGGTTTCTTGTAAAGCCACTCTAACCGCTGACCCTATATTTCACAGATTATCTTCCACAGTCATCAGGTTTACTGCAGTCTCCTGCCAAGCAACAATGCTTCTGATCTTCCCTTCCCCAACAAAGGTTCAACCTAGAGGCATGTGCTGGAGAAAAGGCCCTCAGGCCCATAGATGCTGCCCACCCTCAGTTTCGATCACCATTTTTGTCTACCTTCACACCAGGGACATTTTTCCAGCATCTGCAGTTCCAAACAATTAACCTGAGGCATAATCTTTGCATCTTTGGAGTGGAAACCACAGCATGCCCGGGGAAAAACCACGCGGCCATAAGGTGGAGAACGTACAAACTCAGTCCGACATTCAATCATGGATGAACCCCCCATTCTCCTTCCTTCTCCCCATAACCCCTGACATCCACACTAACAAAACTGTACGTCTTTGGAGTGTGGGAGGAAACCGGGGCTCCCGGAGAAAACCCACGCAGGTCATGGGGAGAACGTTCAAACCCCGTACAGACAGCACCGGTAGCCAGGATCGAACCCGGGTCTCTGAAGCTGTAACTCGACTGGTGCCTGTGGTTCAAGAGGGTGGTGAGGCCAAGTCAATGGATATTTTAAAGGTGGATATTGATAGATTCTTGATTAGTACGGGTGTCAGAGGTAATGGGGGGAAGGCAGCAGAACAGGGTTGAGAGGGAATGATAGATCAGCCATGATTGAATGGCGGAGTAGACTTGTTGGGCCGAATGGCCTAATTCTGCTCCTAGAAATTAGTTATAAGAAACTTACAGGACACTTGTTCTAAGATATTTGGGATATATGTGAATAGTAAAATGTCAAGATATTCCAACACTCAAAGGGGTTAAATTCAATGCAAAACAAACCTCATCTCTCATACTTAAAAGGCAAAACCCTCCTGCTTTATTGATGGCATTCCAAAGCAGCCAATTTGGGATAAGGTGCTTTTGACATGAATCCCTTTAAATGAAATATGAGCATACGGAGAAGTGTAGCCCAGCAAAATGCATGTGAAATGCAAAATGAGTTAGCTGAAAAAAATATTTATGTTTAAGAATAGTTGATGAAGACCTGGGTGTCCTTGCGCACATATCAATGAAACATAGAAGCATAGAAAATAGGTGCAGGAGTAGGCCATTCTGCCCTTCGAGCCTGCACCGCCATTCAATATGATCATGGCTGATCATCCAACTCAGTATCCTGTACCTGCCTTCTCTCCATACCCCCTGATCCCTTTAGCCACAAGGGCCACATCTAACTCCCTCTTAAATATAGCCAATAAACTGGCCTCAACTACCTTCTGTGGCAGAGTATTCCACAGATTCACCACTCTCTGTGTGAAAAAAAAAAGGTCTCATCTCGGTCCTAAAAGACTTCCCCCCTTATCCTTAAACTGTGACCCCTTGTTCTGGACTTCCCCAACATCGGGAACAATCTTCCTGCATCTAGCCCCTTAAGAATTTTGTACGTTTCTATAAGATCTATAAGAAAATTAACATAAGTTTAGTTCAGTTCAGAGATACAGCACGGAAACAGGCCCTTCGGCCCACCGTCCACGCAGACCAGCAATTCCGCACATTTATACTATCCCACACACACTAGGGACAATTTATACATATACTAAGCCAATTAACCTACAAACCTGTACATCTTTGGAGTGTGGGAGCAAACCAAAGATCTTGGAGAAAACCCACGCAGGTCATGGGGAGAACGTACAAACTCCGTACAGGCAGCGCCCGTGGTCTCTGGCGTTGAAAGTGCTGCAAGGCAGCAACTCTACCGCTGCGCCACCAATTAGAAAGGCAAATATTATGTTTGTCTTTATTGCAAGTGGATCTGATTGCAACACTTTTACATGCTAGAGGCAGGAAACATGGTCCTGATGTTGGGGGTAGCCAGAACCAGGGGGGCACAGTTTAAGAATAAGGGGTCGGCCATTTAGAACAGAGATGAGGAAAAACTTTTTCACCCAGAGAGTTGTGAATCTGTGGAATTCACTGCCTCGGAAGGCAATGGTGGCCAATTCTCTGGATGCTTTCAAGAGAGAGTTAGGTAGAGCTCTTAAAGATAGCGGAGTCAGGGGATATGGGGAGAAGGCAGGAACAGGGTACTAAATGTGGATGATCAGCCATGATCACAATGAATGGCGGTGCTGACTGGAAGGTCTGAATGGCCTACTCCTGCACCTATTGTCTATTGTCCATTCATTTATACAAACCCCTACTGAGACCATAAATTGAATATTTTATTGGTATCACTTTTTTACAAAGGTCATAAATGATAGGAGCAGCATTAGGCCACTCAGCCCATCGAGTCTACTCTGCCATTCAATCATGGCTGATCTATCTCTCCCTCTCAACCCCATTCTCCTGCCTTCTCCCCATAACCCCTGACACCCGTGACACTTGTGGTGAAAAATGCACGCTATCCAGGCAAGTCGTGCCGTTTATGATAACAGCAGGGAAAATAAAAAGAACGCAGAATCCACTATTAAAGAGAAAGCACAGATTTTTAAAAAATTGCTAAGGCTGTAAAGGGGTCAATTGGAAGATCAGAAATTCATCCTCCGTGCATTGACATCAACAATCCTCATCAGGATAAGCAATTTGCAGAAAAAAATAACATCTGAATAGTAACGTCTGAATAAGGGTCTCGACCCGAAACGTCGCCTATTTCCTTCGCTCCATAGATGCTGCCTCACCCGCTGAGTTTCTCTAATAAATACAGTTTTTGAGGAGCATTTATGGTTGAGAAATACTGGAGGGACCTGAATCATATTGAGTTTCATTGCTCTTTATTAAAAGAGATGAGTATGAGTTACTTTGTTGAAGAATATTACAAGAGACCAATTAAATTAATCAATCACGCAGTTGGAAAATAAAATAGATTTTTCTATTTTGGTCCCAGAGAGAAGTGGTGGGGGTTGAAGGGGGTGGGGGCGGTGGGGAATTACAATTATCCATGGGAGGAAATATGAGCCATGGAAATCAAATGAGAATATATCAGCACTAACAAATACCGATTGTTTGGCATGGGGTGGCATAGCAGCAGAGCTACTGCCTTACAATGCCAGAGACCCGGGTTCGATCCTGACTGCGGGTGCTGTCTGTGCGTTCTCTCCGTGACCTGCCTGGGTTTTCTCCGAGATCTCCGATTTCCTCCCACACTCCAAAGACGTACAGGTCTGTCGATTAATTTGCTTAGTAGAAATGTAAAATTGTCACTCGTATGTGTACAATGGCGTTAGTGTGCGGGGATCGCTGGTCGGTGCGGACTCCGTGGGCCATCATCCTGGTGGGCAAACCTCGAAGAGTGGATCATTGAATTGGGATGAATTCTACCAGATCTCAGTCATAGAATCATAGAGTGATACAACGTGGAAACAGGCCCTTTGGCCTAACTTATCCACACAGGCCAACATGTCCCATCTACACTAGTGCCACCTGCTTGCATTTGGCCCATATCCCTCTAAACCTGTCCTATCCATGTACCTGTCAAACTGTTTCTTAAACGTCCCTGCCTCAACCATCTGCTCTGGCAGCTCGTTCCATGCACCCGCCACCCTTTGTGTGAAAAAGTTACACCTCAGATTCCTATTAAATCTTTTCCCCTTCACTTTAAACCTATTTAGCCCTGAAAGATGTATAAATTGCTAAAGCAGTTCCAGACTGTATTTTTCAATTTTAAGCACCAGCTCTTTCCCCAAAATAGGATATACATTGTTGTCTGTTTTTACGTGCATACATTTGTGTGGAAGCAAAAAAAAACCCAACATTAATCTATGCAAAGGACCACTCAACACTCAAGATAGACACAAAAATGCTGGAGTAATTCAGCGGGACAGGCAGCATCTCTGGAGAGGAATGGGTGATGTTTCAGGTCGAGACCCTTCTTCAGATGTAAAATGTCAACCATTCCTTCTCTCCAGAGATGTTGCCTCTCCTGCTGAGTTACTCCAGCATTTTGTGTCTATCTTCAGTGTAAACCAGCTTCTGCAGTTTCTTTCTACATTAAACACTCAAATACAGTGTGTCAGATTCACTGTGTTAGAAATCTAACTTCAATAAAGAAAAATCTCATTGAGTAGGCAGACTAATCTATTAATGTTTTTTCTTGTCAAGGTGCCTGTCACATATTTGCTCATGAAAGTATATTTGTCAGAGTTTCAGTACGGGCTACTTTGATCAGATTCAGTATCTGACTCAAACTCTCAGTCTGTTGAATAGTGTGTCGGGAGGATATGCAGATGCTGGTTTAAACCGAAGATAGATGCAAAATGCTGGAGTAACTCAGCAGGACAGCCATGATCACATTGAATGGCAGTGCTGGCTCGAAGGTGCGAATGGCCTACTCCTGCATCTATTGTCTATTGTCTATTGACCAGCGATCCTCGCACACTACTGCTGCACCATCGAGAGCATCCTTACCTACTGTATCACAGTATGGTACGGCAACTGCTCTGCCTCCGACCGGAAAGCTCTGCAGAGGGTGGTGAAAACTGCCCAACACATCCCCTCCATTGAGTCTGTCCAGAGCAAGCGATGTCTGCGAAGGGCGCGCAGCATCGTCAAGGACTGCTCTCACCCCAACCACAGACTGTTTACCCTCCTCCCATCCGGGAAGCGCTACAGGTCCCTCCGTTGCTGAGCCAGCAGGTTCACGAACAGCTTCTTCCCTGCGGCTGTTACACAACTTAACTCTGCACCTCGGTGACTGCTAGTCACCCCCCCCCCCCCCCCCCGGACACTCCTTCCCCCAGAAAAATTACACTACTGCTACTGTATGTACATATATATCTTTTGCTGTTCCATTATTCTATGTTCGCTCTTCTGAGGTGAGATTCTAACTGCATTTCGTTGTCTCTGTACTGTTCACTGCACCATGACAATAAAGATTGAATTTGAATCTGAATCTGACTAACACTGTCCTACACACACTAGGCACAAAGTACACATACACCAAGCCAATTAACCTACATACCTGCAGTTTACAAGTTTCTGGATTAACATGCTTCTTCTGGAAAAAGCCTGATCCACACACACAAAGCAACATGTAAACATATGTTGACCCAGCTCCAATGGGTGTTTTTATCGAGTATGAAACAGGGCTGCACAATTACCCGGAAAATATTAAGCAGCAGTTTTCAAAATGTTTGTAGAGCTAAAAGCACTTCATAAGTTCAGACATCCCTGCAGCAGAATTAGGCCATTCGACCCATCGAGTCTACTCCGCCATTCAATCGTGGCTGATCTATCTTTCCCTCTCAACCCCATTCTCCTACATTCTCCCTAGAACCCCAGACATCCTCAGTGATCAAAGAATCTGTCAATCTCCGCCTTAAAAATATCCACTGACTTGTCCTCCACAGCCGTCTGTGGCAATGAAACGTTCTCTTCAAGAAACAAATAAAGGAGGACTGATCTGGTGTCTCAGGTGATGATGGGACATAGATCCTGACTGTGTCTGATACAGCATACACCCTGAACAGCTAATGGATCCACTCTGGCTGATATGAGAACAGTACTGCATTAACCTCCACTAAAAGCTATAATTGACACTGCTGCATCAATGAATGTGATTGCAAGCAGCACTTATAAGCTATTATCCACCAAAGCACCAATTGAGAAGTCCAGATTTTAGCTTACTGATCTCTAAATCAAGTCAATTCTCTGTCAAAGTGTTCAAAATTCGCTGTCAAAGCCCAGAAGTGGATTTGGAAAGCTCGCACCTCATGCATTAGGACGCATGATGAGAAATTAAACTGCTCGTCGCATTTGTTTTAACACTTTGCAACTGGAAATAAATTTAACTCAATTGCTCTGGCAAACCATTTCCAGAGGAAACATATCAATCTGGAAATGGCTTTCTGTCATGGATCACCCTGTTTGCTGACGTGATTTCAGCACTGGGCTGTGGAGAGTGTGTGGAAAGGAACTGCAGATGCCGGTTTACACCGAAAGATGGACACAAAATAGCTGGAGTACCTCAGCGGGTCAGGCAGCATCTCTGATGAAAATGGATAGGTGACGTTTCGGGTCGGAACCCTTCTTCAGACTGAAAGCTAGAGCAGGCTAGAACAATACTGGGCCGGCAACAGATGACCTTAGGAAGGGTGGAGACCACAATGGCCCAGTGTTGTCTGGGGAAGGTGTGCTAAAGACAAGGATGCAAACAGTGGAACGACTAGGATGACTAGGGAGTGGGGGAGGATGGAGGGGGGGGGGGGGGGGGGGGAGAGAGAATCAAGAATTAATTGAAATCAACGTTCATACAGCTGGAGGATGAGACAGATGCTCAGCTTGGTTTGGCAACTTGAGCGCCCTGGAGAGGAAAAGACTACAAAAAGTAGTAAACACTGCCCAGTCCATCATCGGCTCTGACCTTCCTTCCCTCGAGGGGATTTATCGCAGTCGCTGCCTCAAAAAGGCTGGCAGCATCATCAAGGACCCACACCATCCTGGCCACACACTCATCTCCCTGCTGCCTTCAGGTAGAAGCTACAGGTGCCTGGAGACTGCAACGACCAGGTTCAGGAATAGCTACTTCCCCACAGCCATCAGGCTATTAAACCTGGCTCGGACAAAACTCTGAACATTAATAACCCATTATCTGTTATTTGCACTTTATCAGTTTATTTATTCCTGTGTGTATATATTTATATAATGGTATATGGACACACTGATCTATTTTGTAGACAATGCCTACTATGTTCTGTTGTGCTGAAGCAAAGCAAGAATGTCATTGTCCTATCAGGGACACATGACAATAAACTCTCTTGAACTTGAGCCAAATTTGAGGTGCTGTCCCCCAATTTGTGTGTGGCTTCACCATGACGGTGGAGGAGGTCCAGGACGGTACAGCCAGTATGAGAATGTAATATAGGACTCGTGTCGTCTCTTTCCCAGAGTAGGACCAGGGGACACATATTCAAGGTGAAGTGAAAAACGATTTAATAGGAATTTGAGGGGTAACCTTTCCACACAAAAGGTGGTGGGTGTGTGGAACGAGCTGCCAGAGGTGGTAGTTGAGGCTGGGACTATCCCTGTGTTCAAGAAGCAGTTAGACAGCTACATGGATTGGACAGGTTTGGAGGGATATGGGCCAAACACGGGCAGGTGGGACTAGTGTAGATAGGAGATGTTAGCCGGTGTGGGCAAGATGGGCCGAAGGGCGTGGTTCCACACTGTATCACTCCAGGACTGTAATTGGGCAATTAATAGCTCGTATGGACAACATTTGGGCAGAAGTGCCTGTTGTCATGGTTTGTCTCGCCACTACTCTGTCACAGCACATGCCCCGGATGAAAAGCAACACAATTCCCTTAGACTGGGAGTAAAGCACATGGGGGGAAAAAAATAATTTTGACAATGTCGGAAAAAAAGTTTCCAGCTTTTTCTTTTAGAGCCATCACTGTTAATATAACTGCCATCTGCCTCTTGATCACTATTATCACTTGGGAAATTTAGCAGAACAATTGCCCGCTGTTAGATCTTGCAGACAGCAGTGAAATAAAGATGAGATACTCTGTTCCACTGATGTTAGTTGAAAGACAAATGCTGAAGAGGGCAGGGAGAATGCTTCTCCTCACAATAGTGCCTTTACTGTTCATCTGAGGGATCAGACGAGACTGCAAAATGTTACGTTTAAGAAAGAACTGCAGATGCTGGAAAATCGAAGGTAGACATAAATGCTGGAGAAACTCAGCGGGTGAGGCAGCATCTGTGGAGCGAAGGGAATAGGCGACGTTTCGGGTCGAGACCCTTCTCTCCATAGTTTATTGTCACGTGTACCATGCTTTTTGTTGCGTGCTATCCAGTCAGTGGAAAGACAATACATGATTACAATTGTCACCTATTTCCTTCGCTCCATAGATGTTGCCTCACCCGCTGAGTTTCTCCAGCATTTCTGTCTAGGAGCAAAATGTTACTGTTGGTTTATAAAGCACTGAATTGGCTAGGGGCCAAAATACATTTTACTCCGGAGTCACGTGAGTGACTACGTGAAGAAGCCCCGCCTGGCGCTGGAACGGCATTACGTCGACGCTGACGGCAGAAGCAAGAGCTGCAGAGCGCAGCTCCTCGCAGCGGCCGGAACGGACCCGCAGGTAAGTGTAAGGAAATGTGGGGACGTTCTAAAAAAGACGTTACGCTGGTAAAACCAGCAAAAGAGAAAGTAAAAGTTAAAATCAGTCACGCTGGCGTACTGATTTAGCCAGATAAATGGAAAAGAAAATGGAGAAGTCTCAAAGGAAAATTTCGCGGGTAAAAAGATCGTCCCGGGGTGAAGCTAAAGATACGGGACAAGAGTTTAGTGCGGATCCGGTTCCGATACCGGTGGCCGCTGATTCACCCGTTAGTGAGACTATAATTTCTCCAGAAATACAAACCACGGAGGAAAATGTTCCTAGAAAATGTAAAAAGAAATCCGTGAGGCCCGTGGTTTCTGATAATGACTCTGATAATGAAAGTCCTCCGGATAATAAAGCTATATGGCTAAAAATGGAACATATGGAGAAAGTACTCCAGAATATAATGAGACAAGGGTCACAGTACCCAGAAGTTTCCCAAAATGACCCTGAGGGGCTTGAATATACAGAATATGGCTATGTGCCAAATTGGGAATTTGAAACTCCGGACCCAGGATTAAGGGCGGAGGAAGTCTCATTGGATATTACTCCAAGTGTATCAGGGCTGCAAAAGACAGACCCTGCAAGTGGTGATGTGGATTATGAGTGCACACCACGAATAAAAAAGAGGAGGCCAGATGTGCCTGAGATGGCAAAAGATTTTGCTATACCTGAAGGAAGTGGTGAGGCTATGGAAGAAAACATAGCTGCCAGTATTAATTATATGGTATCTCACCAACTTCAAGATTCTGTGATGATTGAAACAGCAGAATTATATAAAACACCGGAAAATTGCACCTCATTGAAGGTACCTATGGTGAATCCGGCTATATGGACGCCTATGATTTCCAGGCATGAGAGGACAAGAAATAAGATTTCAAAGAATCCTCAAATTGATTTCTGCTGCCATTACTGCTTTTGGAAGGCAAATGGAGGGGTTGGAGATGGATAAAATTCAAAAAGATACTTTGGGCTTATTATGCAATTCCTTCTATGAAATTAATTGTATGAGGAAAATTGCGATTCGGCCCATATTTCATCCAAGGTTTGCAGGTCTGTGTCGATCAAGTGGTGTTCAACTTCCTGGTTATCTATTTGGAGAAAACCTGCCTAAACAAATAAGAGAAATGGATGAAGAGGCTAAATCTATTAGCCACATGAGACCTTTTGTCTTTGGACAAAAAAGGTATTTTCCGTCAAAAAGGGGATTTGATTTTGGAAACAGAGGCAGGAGTATGATAAGAAAATATTATCATCCGACACAGCCTAATGTTCACCCGTATACGGGGAGAAGGAGGCCACCACGTTCATATGGAGAGGTACAAAAAATTTATTCTATGCTTAAAGAAACTGTGGACAAATCTCCAGTTGGAGGGAGATTACAAATGTTTTATGATGAATGGCTTGCCATCACATCTGATCGGTTTATTTTACAAACAGTTTCAGGAGCTACTATTCCATTTAAAGAAGGTGTTAATTCTCCGGTACAAAATAAACCTGCTTATGGTTTCATGTTTTCTGCAATTGAAGAGGCAGAAATAAATGTGGAAATTGACAAATTATTTAAAAAAGGTGTTATTGAAAAAACTGTTGAACATGAGCATCAATTTGTGTCAAATATATTTCCAAGAAATAAAAAAGATGGTGGTTGCAGAATTATTCTGGACCTTACAAATCTTAATAAATTTGTCGAATATAAACATTTTAAAATGGAAACATTTAACACTGCAAGACATTT
Organism: Okamejei kenojei; assembly: GCA_035221665.1. Lineage (NCBI taxonomy): Eukaryota > Metazoa > Chordata > Chondrichthyes > Rajiformes > Rajidae > Okamejei > Okamejei kenojei. Next base: position 27,014,012 of record CM069163.1, read on the forward strand.
GATATCAGCAGGTTGTTATATGGCTACAATTGATTTAAAGGATGCGTACTATTCAGTACCAATACATCAGTTCTTTCGAAGGTATTTAAAATTTAATTGGCTGGGACAGCTGTGGCAATTCAAAGCTTTACCAAATGGGTTAAGTTCAGCTCCCAGGCTCTTTACAAAGCTGTTGAAACCAGCTTTAGCACAATTAAGAGCACAAAAGCACATCATTATGGCTTATCTGGATGAGATTTTAATCATCAATAGTAATCAGGAATCAGCTGGAAAATCAGTTTCAGCAAATAAAACTTTATTTGAGAAGTTAGGTTTCTTGATTCATCCAATTAAGTCCCAGCTGCAGCCAGCACAGTCAATTAACTATTTGGGGTTTGTAATTAACTCAGTTACTATGCTAGTAACTTTGCCAACAGATAAGATTGATGATATTTTGGTGACCTGTAGGGGTCTCATTCACAAACCTTATCCCTCCATCCGAGAAGTAGCAAAGGTTATTGGTAAACTAGTAGCAGCATTTACTGCAGTAGAATTTGGTCCATTACATTACCAAAACCTTCAAAGGGACAAATTAAGAGCCCAAAAAAAGAGAGCAGGCCATTTTGATAGGCCTGTGCAATTAACAAAAGAAGCTTTATTGGAATTACAATGGTGGATTGAAAATGTCCCACAAGCTGCTAAAAACATTCTGATACAACAGCCTGAAGTAATTTTACAAACAGATGGTAGTGCTCTCGGATGGGGGGCGACAGATTCATTCACCAGCTGTGGGGGCAGATGGACTGTCCAAGAGGAAATGTTTCTCCAAACATATGGTATTAACTATTTAGAATTATTGGGTGCATTTTATGGGTTGAAAGCATATTGTTCTACAAAAAAGAATCTGCATGTACTGATACAATTAGACAATAAAACAGCTGTTTATGCAATAATGTTAATGGCATTGGTTTCAGCTCAAAGGGTGCAAACATTACAAATGTTATGTTTAGACTGTATGCATGTGACTGCAGATAACATTGTGTTCTATGTTTATGATCTGATCAAACAAAGCAGACCAGGGAGAACTGGAGCAAAGGTAATGTTTCAAGTTTATCCCATTGATCCAACGTTGTGTGTAGTTTAAACATTTGAATCATTATGTAAAAGTTTACCAAAACTCTTCGAGGAGATGAAAAAAAAAAACGTTAATGATTACGCATAAGAAACCACACACAAAAGCTTCAGTGCAAACAATCTCAAGGTGGTTAAAACAGGTGTTACTTTTAGCAGGAGTAGACACTGATGTGTTCAAATCTCACTCCACCAGGGCAGCAGCTACATCCGCGGCGAAGTTACAGGACGTACCACTCGAACATATTTTAGAAACCGCAGGGTGGTGTAAAGAAGAAACTTTTTCAAAGTTCTACAATAAACCTGTTCACACAATGACAGGCTTTGGACACGCGGTGTTGGGTTTCACTATAATCACCTGCTTTGTTTCACTATTGATTGATATTATCAATTATGTTATCACATATCTTTTATCACTTTGTAATGGGTCCCTCGGGTATAAAAGAGGGTTATTATATGTTCTTTTATCATTAAAAGATTTATGGAAAGAACTAAAAACTAGTCTGGTTTTCTCATGTATGTGTTTGACCTAGCCGGACTGTCGTATGGAAGAATTCTACGACATGAAAAACACAGAAGCTTCAAAATCTTCACATAGTCACTCACGTGACTCCGAAGTAAAATAGTAAGATTAAACGAGAACTTACCAGTTCGAAGTTTGATCTTTATTTTATGAGGAGTAACGATGAGGGATTACGTGCCCTCCACTCCACACCCTCATAAAATAAATGATCATCTGGTAGTTCTAAATCTATGATGAGCCTTACTATCTTACTCCGGCTATTGTGTTCTGTGTTTTTCATGCCGCTGCTTTGAAGTATGCCGTTCCAGCGCCAGGCGGGGCTTCTTCACGTAATCCCTCATCGTTACTCCTCATAAAATAAAGATCAAACTTCGAACTGGTAAGTTCTCGTTTAATCTTACTATTTCTGATCATCTGCTACATTATGAACCATTCAGACCTCTGAGGTCGTCTGCGACACGTCTGCTTTCTCTCCCCAGAGTCAGAACTAAACATGGAGAAGCAGCGTTTAGTTTTTATGCACCACATATATGGAAACAACTTCCTGAAAAATGCAGGTCCGCTCCAACTCTTGGTTCTTTTAAATCGGGGCGGAAGACTTTTCTATTTGGGGGGCGCCGTCCTGTATGGTATGGCTGCCCAGCCTGCAGCTGTCCATTTGTTTACCTCGTTTTCTTATTTTTAGTGAGTTGAGTGTTTTGTTTTTGGAGCTCTAGTCTTTTTTATGCGGGGGGGTGGGGGGAAGGGGGTAACTGCTTGTCAGGGTCCCTACCTGATCGGAGGGGCGGCTTTTCTCCGGGCAGCACCTTCGACCCGTCCTCGCGGCCTACCAGCGGGGCCCGGAGCAGCGTTTCCTGAGGGGACTGGCCGGAACCTCGGCGTCGGTGGCGGCGCAGCGCTGGAGCGCCATCGCGGAGCGGGCGATGCCTTGCCCGGGTCGCCGCGCTGGAACTCCGGAACGCTGAGTCCGCCGATGAAACATCGCGGAGCTGCGGTCCGTGGAGCGGCCAGCCGCGGGCGGAGGCGCCGAACTATAACATCGCGAGCCTGGGATCTCTCGCCGAGATCGCCAGTGATGGAGTTCCATCCAGCGCGGCCTGTTAGCTTCGGAAGCTGCGGTCTCGGGTAAGGAAGCTGCCGTTCCAGGTTTCCCAAGCCGCTGTGAGGATTCTCCCGACGCTGGAGCACCATCACCCTGCGAGAACGGCCTGGAACATCGGGCCTCCATAAAGGCGACTGTGGAGGCCTAAATAGGCCCGACTATGGGTGGACATGGGGACGGGGACTGGACTTTGTGCCTTCCCTCATAATGAGAACCTTTGTGGGGGGATGTTTTTTATGTTTACATTTCTTTATTATTGTTATGCTATATTCTTTTTTCTGTGCTGCAATGACAATCCACATTTCACTACACCAATTGGTGTATGTGACTAATAAAGAACCTTTGGACCTTTGAACCTTTGATTACTTTTAAATTAAATAATTATTCATTTCTAACACTGCACTGTCAATTTCATTCTTGTAGTTTGTACGCCTTATTCTATTTTAGCTTGTTTCTATTTTCTATGCTCTTTAATGACTTTTTAATTGCTTTTGATAGCTTTATAATGCTTTGTGATAGCTTTTTAACGCTTTGATTTGCCCTGTTGCTGAAATGTGCTAAATAAATAAACTTGCTTGCTTGCAGTTCAATACGTCAATACAAAAGCATTTCTTCTGGCTGAGATTTTGGGCTTATTCTTCAGACTGTGATGAGAGTGCTTCCACTCACTTGAATGAAATCTGAGATAGAAAGTGAAGGATCAGTTACGAGGAGGAGTAAAATCCTTGGTCAGCTTGCGAAAGGACTTGGGATCACGGATGGAGGCCGCTCAGCCCATCGCGTTTGTGCTAGCCCTTTGCGAGAGCACCATATTCCAGCTTCCATGCCTTCTCCCCACGTGAACATATAAAACTCCTCGCTTTCAGGTGTTCATCTAACTTCCTACTGAACACAGCAATTGAACGTGATGCTGGTTTACACTGAAGATAGACACTAAAGGGCGAGTACAGGCCCAGTGCCGTCAAACGCACATCATATGTTAACGCACTCATTCCTGCCATCGTTCTTGTAAACCTCCTCTGGACCCTAGATCTACTGCTTAACAGCGCTAGAGACCCGGGTTCAAACCTGACTACGGGTGCTGTCTGTACGGAGTTTGTACGTTCTCCCCGTGGCCTGCGTGGGTTTTCTCCGAGAATTTCGGTTTCCTCCAACGTTCCATAGATGTGCAGTTTTATAGGGTAATTGGTTTGCTATAAACGTAAAATGGTCCCTAGTGCGTGCAGGGTAATGTTAGTGTGCGGGGATCGCTGGTCGGCGCGGACTCAGGTGGGCCGAAGGGCCTATTTCCGCGCTGTAAATTAAATCCAGAGTGGAGGAAATGGCAGAATACGATACAATGATTATGTTTAAGAGGTAATTTAGACGGACATTAAAATAAGGAAGGCACAGAGGGATACAGCACTAATCTGAATCAATGGGATCAGTGTAGATGGCATCAAGTTTGGGATGGGTGAGATGTGCTGAAGAGCCATTATTTGTGCTGTACAACTCCATCCCTCCACAAATCTATTTGTCTTAATTTTAATAGCAATGATTCAGGTAGCCACATGTATTAATCACTATTAACAACCCATGGAAGATTTATAGGTAACGTTTCCTGTTTCATGGGAGGAATATTATCCATCACACTCAGAAATGGGATTGTATCTGGAGCTCCAGATTCAGGGACAGTTTCTTCCCAGCTGTTATCAGGCAACTGAACCATCCTACCAACAATTAGAGAGCAGTGCTGAACTACGATCTACCTTATTTGGGGACCCTCAGACTATCCTTGATCGGACTTTGCTGGCTTTACCTTGCACTCATTGTTATTCCCTTATTGTGTCCCTGTACACTGTAAACGGCTCGATTGTAATCATGTATTGTCATCCTGCTGACTGGATAGCGCGCAACAAAAGCTTTTCACTGCACCTTGGTACACGTGACATTAAACTAACCTAAACTGAATTTATAGTTTTGGATCAGAATGTGAACAACAAACAAACGTTCAAAGGGTAATTCAGAGCGGTGTCAGAACACTTTAATAAGATTAATTGATTTTCTCTCCTCCCCATCTTCATTCTTCAAGTTCACCAGCATTTTGCAGTACAGCCCTTGGTGCTTAACGTCGTACCTTGACCTTAAAATAGTTTCACTGGAGTTCAAAAATAAATGTTGCTGCCCAGTTTTCAACTAAATATCTTTCTTTTTTAACCTTAGGCATTGAGTGGATTGCATGAAAATACATCCAAGGATTTTGATGTTAACCGTATAAGTGATGTTGTCATCTGATGTGAGTGTTCGCCATCACTGACTTCAATGATAAGAGAAAACAATGTCACATTCTTGCCGGTTCAGATCAAAACTAACAAAGCCAGTGAATGTTTAGCCTTCAAGCGCGATTTTCCACTGGTAAAACACTTGCTGCTACGGGCAAAAAGCTGCATGAAAGACAACGGGTGGCGCAGCGGTAGAGTTGCTGCCTCACTCCGCCAGAGATCCGGGTTCAATCCTGACTAGAAACATAGAAACATGGAAACATAGAACATAGGTGCAGGAGGAGGCCATTCGGCCCTTCGAGCCAGCACCGCCATTCATAGTGATCATGGCTGATCGTCCGCTATCAATAACCCGTGCCTGCCTTCTCCCCATATCCCCTGACTCCACTAGCCCCTAGAGCTCTATCCAACTCTCTCTTAAATCCATCCAGTGACTTGGCCTCCCCTGCCACAGAGAGTTGTGAATTCTATAAATTCACAACTCTCTGGGCGAAAAAGATTTTTCTCACCTCAGTCTTAAATGACCTCCCCTTTATTCTAAGACTACTGGCGCAAGTTTGTTACGTAGTTTGTACGTTCTCCCCGTGACTGCGTGGGTTTTCTCCGAGATCTTCGTTTTCCAAAGACATACAGGCTTATAGGCTAATTGGCTTGGTGTATGTGTAAGTTGTCCCTAGTGTGTGTAGGGTAATGTTAGTGTGTGAGGATCGCTGGTCGGTGGGGACTCGGTGGGCCGAAGGTCCTGTTTCCTCATTGTATCTCTAAACTAAACTAAACTAAACAGTTATAACAATGTCATAGGTATTAAAATCAAACATAGCAATCAAACTGCAGATGTTGGTTTACACTGAAGACAGACACAAAATGCTGGAGTAGCTCAGCGGGTCAGGCAGCACCTCTGGAGAAAAGGAATAGGTGACATTACGAGTTGGGACCCTTCTTCAGTCTGACCCTTCTGTCCCGACCTGAAACGTCACCCATCCTTTTTCGCCAGAGATGTTGCCTGACATGCTGAGTTACTCCAGCGCTTTGTGTCGATCTTCGATGTGAAACTCGAGTTTGTTTGCGTGACTCATTTTGACCGGATGCATCTTCGTTTTTAGTTTAGTTTAGAGATACAGCATGGAAACAGACCCTTCAGCCCACCGAGTCTGCGTCGACCAATTAACCTATAAACCTGTACGTCTATGGAGTGTGGGATGAAACTGGAGCACCCGCAGAAAACCCACGCAGGTCACAGGGAGAACGTACAAACTCCGTACAGACAGCACCCGTAGTCAGGATCGAACCCGGGTCTCTGGCGCAATAAGGCAGCAGCTCCAGGGTGGCGAATCTGTGGAATTCTTTGCCACAGAAGGCTGTGGAGGCAGTCAATTGATATTTTTAAGACAGAGATAGATAGATTCTTGGTGTCAGGAGTTATGGGGAGAAGGCAGGAGAATGGGGTAAGGAGGGAGAGATAGATCAGCCATGATTGAATGGCGGAGTAGACTTAATGGGCCGAATGCTGAACTCTACCGCTGCGCACTGTGCTGCCCATCTCTAGAACATTACCCCCCCCCCCCACCCCAACACTTTTTTTCAAGATTTTTATCAACATGAAATCTCCAGCTCTCGACTCCTCGTAATGTCGCCACACTAGCAGGAAGGTCCTCTCAAATTATAACTTAATGTGCCCCATCCATATCTGTCAGAAAGGTGCTGAGCTGACTCGGATGCCAGGAGTCATTAGCAGGTGATGCTTCAAGCTTCACCCATGAACGCACACCCGATAACCTCCATAATCTACATGTTTTGTTGAGTAAGTGAGCAGAAATATGTCTGAAAAGTATTTATTATGTATCACAGGATTACATTCTCCCCGCACGACTTAATCTCCTGCCAGTTCTAATCACTTCATGGACTGCTGAACACTAATGCACAACACGTTTATTACTGCTAGCTTGAGGCACTGTCTCACTAGTTTAGATTGTCATTCACACATCAGCCAACAGCTCTGCGGGGAGTTGAATGGCGCTGAAGTTCGGTGCGTTAATGCTCTCCTCACCATCCAGCATACAATGCAGCTTCAGAGTGATCTACTGGGGACAAATCAATTGATTTCTTCATCTTTTGTGATGTATCCGCAGTAGTAAATTACAAGTGTTCAAAATGACCCGAGTGCCGTCTGTAAATTGAACCAGCAAGTGTCGAGCGCAAAAATTATTTCAAGGGCAGTGGGAGGGCAGTGGTCTATTCCGCAAGGCCCCCACTGACTCCTCACCAGAATGAATCGGAAATGAATTATTACAAGGCAACGCTAATTCAATGTAAGTTGGAATTACCAAAGACGGCTGAAAGTGCTCCTGCTCTCATATCCCAGCCTGTTCTCGCTGCCTCCCGAGAAATAGACTAATCAATGTTAATCGACACCAGGTCTTGTTCCGACAATCCATTATGTCTTCCTCACACAAGGTGTCAACAAAATCAATCAGCCACAACAAAAGTCTTGATGGAATACATTTCACGCGCCCAGCTCAGACAGCTGCTGGGACGATTCTCCGCAGATTTCGAGGGCAACGTCCTCGGGGATGGGGGGGGGGGGTGACTGGATCCGATTGAGGGGATGGACATTTGCAGATGGAGATGAGTGATGGAACAATTTCCAAGAGAAAGGGCAAACGGTAATAAAAGTGGGTGTCTTCAAAGGCTCGCTGGAGATAGCGCTTGCTCTTTGCGGATAAGTTTGTAGGTTCACAAGTCATTGGAGCAGAATCAGGCCGTTTGGCTCATCGAGTCTACTCCGCCATTCAATCATGGCTGATCTATCTTTCCCCACTCAATCCCATTCTCCTGCCTTCGCCCCGTAACCTCCGACACCCGTACTAATCAAGAACCTGCCAATCCCAGTGACTTGGCTTCCACTGCCGTCTGTGGCGATGAATTCCACAGGTTCACTGCCCTCTGACTAACAAGATTTTCCTCCTTATCTCCTTTCTAAAGGTATATCCTTTCATCCTGAGGCTATGCCCTCTGGTCGTAGATACCATCTGTGCATCCATTCTATCCAGGCCTTTAATCGGTACGTTTCAACGAGGTTCCCCGCTCATCCTTCTAAACTCATGTTGTTGACTCATAAATGTTGATACCCATTGGTCAAACATCAAGTTTTGGATTACTTGTAATTTCTTCCATTTATACTTTTGGGAGACTAAAACTATGATCGCCATTCACCACTGCCTTACCCGACCTGCCAGAGCTACTACACTGAACGTTTCAATCAGGCAATGCTAGATATGTCGGTTTACATCTTTCCTAATTTTTTTCTTTCGATTTCCAAAAGAGACCAATTATTTATGCAACGGAGCAATGCTGAACTACTATCTACCTCTTTGATGTCCCTCGGACTATCCGTGATTGGACTTTGCTACCTTTACCTTGCACTAAAGGTTATTCCCTTATTGTGTATCTAATACACTCGAAACGGCTCGATTATAATCATGTATTGTCTTTCTGCTGACTGGTTAGCACGCAACAAAGAGCTTTTCACTGTACCTCGGTACACGTGACAATAAGACTAAACTGAAACTGGACTGAGTCGAAAAGCCGGCACAATCTAGTAAGACACAAAATGCTGGAGTAACTCAGAAGGCCGGGCAACATCTCTGCAGTACATGAAGATGGACACAAAAAGCTGGAGTAACCCAGCGGGACAGGCAGCATCTCGGGAGAGAAAGAATAGGTGACGTTTCGGGTCGAGACCCTTCTTCAGTCTCTGGAGAACATGGATAGCTGACGTTTTGGGTCGGGATTCTTCTTCAGTCTCAAAAACAAGATCCCGACTCGAAGCGTCCATGTTCTCCAGAGATGCTGCCTGGCCCGCTGAGCTACCCCAGCATTTTGTGCCTTTCTTTGATAACCCAGCATCTGTAGTTCTTTGTTAGTATAGCAGAGTCTAGTACATGGCTATGGGGGGGGGGGGGGGGGGGGGGGGAGGAAAGGGGTGGTGTCGGGGGAGGGGAATGGTGCTGGGGTGTATGAGGGGAGGTGAGAAATATATGGGCGGTGGGAGGATGAGGTGCCAGAGGAGACAGGTGAGGCCGCTATTATAACGACATTTAAAAGGCATCCACTGCACCCACTGAGTTTCTCCGGCATTTTGTGTACCCTCGACTTTCCAGCATCTGCAGTTCCTTCTTTAACACTTTGACATTTAAAAGGCACTTGGACAGGTACATGGACAGGACAGTTTTAGAGGGATATGGGCCTAACGTGGGCAGGTGGGACGAGTGTCGATGGGCCGTCTCTTTCGGCATGGGCAAGTCAGGCCGCAGGGGCCAGTTTCCTTGCCATAAGACTCTGTGACTCGATATGTAAGAGCTGTAAAAGGTGAAAAAAGGCAAGAAAGGTAAGAAAGGGACAATTTACATTTATACCAAGCCAAATAACCTACAAACCTGTGGTAGACAAAAGTGCTGGAGAAACTCAGCGGGTGCAGCAGCATCTATGGAGCTAAGGAAATAGGCAATGTTTTAAAACGTTGCCTATTTCCTTCGCTCCATAGATGCTGCTGCACCCGCTGAGTGTCTCCAGCACTTTTGTCTACCTTAGATTTTCCAGCATCTGCAGTTCCTTCTTAAACCTACAAACCTGTAATGTTTTTGGAGTCATATGTTCATAAGGTCATAAGGAATAGGAGTAGAATTAGGACATTCAGCCCCATCAAGTCGACTCTGCCATTCAATCATGGCTGATCTATCTCTCCCTCCTAACCCCATTCTCCTGCCTTCTCCCCATTATCTCTGACACCCGTACTATTCAAGAATCTATCTATCTCTGCTTTAAAAATATCCGCTGACTTGTCCTCCACAGCCTTTGGTGGCAAATAATTCCACAGATCCACCACCCTCTGACCAGAGTGTGGGAGGAAACTGAAGATCTCGGGGAAAGTTCAGCCATGGGTTACTCCAGCTTTTAGTGCCTATCCCTGGTTATAAAGCTTCCACTTACGGGAAACTCTTACAGAGGAACAAGCTCCCCTAACACTGAATTCAAATGTCTGATGTGTGTGTGTTTTGACAAACAGCAAAACTAGTTTTCTTTCTGTTAAAGAAGGAACTGCAGATGCTGGATAATCGAGGGTACACAAAAGGCTGGAGAAACTCAGCGGGTGCAGCAGCATCTAAGGAGCGAAGGAGATAGGCGACGTTTCGGGTCGAGACCTTTCTTCAGCTAGTTTTCTTTCTCATCTTCTACAATTGTTTTTTTCTGATCAGCCTTTTGTGGTTTTGATGCGATTCTTTACAAGACTGTCGGAGTTATTGTTACCATATAGAGTGATTTTTGTGTATTTTCCGACATACAGATAAAATGGTAAAAGCAGGACCCAGAGAAGGCCTGTAATCTTATTTTAATTGAAGACATCTGTACGCAGTTTGTACGTTCTCCCCGTGACCTGCGTGGGTTTTCTCCGAGATCTTCAGTTTCCTCCCACACTCCAAAGACATATCTGTAGGTCAGTCCCCACTGCACACCTACGAACTTTTTATAGGGGGACAATCGAGAGCACATTAACCTACGGCATCACCTCCTGGTTCGGGCGCTGCAAGGCGTACGAACGGCACCAACTGGACAGGATTGTGAAGACCGCCAGCAGGATTATTGGTGCTCCACTCCCTTTATTGCTGGACATACACAGGAAGAGATGTATCAGCAGAGCCATCTCCATCATCAAAGACCCCTACCACCCATCGCATCACATATTCTCCATCCTGCCATCTGGGAAGAGGTACAGGAGCATCAGCTGCAAAACCAGCAGGATGCTCCTCAGCTTCTTCCCGCAGGCTATAAGACTGATAAACGGACTTTGCCCCCTGCCAAAGTATCGCGCACCAACCACCAACCTGGACACACTGAAGCAGAGCCATTGTCGTCCCACTGCCGATCGGAACTCGTGATATATGCACTTTTATTCTTTATTTCTATTTATTTTTTACCACACACTGAACGGACACTGGTTGAGAAACGCTTTTTCGTTTTCCTCTGGGTATGTAAGTACTCAGAAAAATGATAATAAAGATATACAATACAATACAATACAACAATTGGCTTGGTAAATGTAAAAATTGTCCCTAGTGGGTATAGGATAGTGTTGATCGCTGGTCCTTACAGACTCGGTGGGCTGAAAGGGCCTGTTTCCGCGCTGTATCTCTAAACTAAACTAAACCTGGCACTGCAGACGCTGAAATCTTGAGCATAAAGTGCTGGTGGAACTCAGCGGGCCAGGTAGCATTTTTTGTTTATTTTTAGTTTAGTGATACAGCACGGAAATACTCCCTTTGGCCTACCGGGTCAGCACCGACCAGCGATCCACGCACAGTATCCTTCAAACTAGGGACAACTTTCAATTTCACCAAGATAATTAGCCGACAAACCTGTGCGTCTGTGGAGTGTGGGAGGAAACCGGAGCTACTGGAGAAAACCCACGCAGGTCACGGGGAGAGAACGTACAAACTCCATACAGACAGCACCCATAGTCAGGATCGAACCTGGGTCTCTGGCGCTGGAAGGCAGCAACTCTACTGCTGCGCCAAAATGCCCCCTTGCAGTGGAGGGAATGGATTGATGACGTTTTGGGACAGGAATAGGGTCCCGATCCTAAACAATGCCGCCTACTCATTTTTTCCGCAGATGTTGCTCAACCCGCTGAGTTACTCCAGAACTTCGTCTTTTGCTTTAGTTTTATTTCTTTTGACTTTTCTGTAGTTTAGCAGATTAAAGAAGCAGCACCAATGCAGGTTGTTCAACACCATTTCCTCGTGATGTGATTTTTGCAGGATTTATAAAAAACCTTCTTTTCTCACATTTATGTTCATAAGTTCATAAGGGATAGGAGGAGAATTAGGCCATTCGGCCCCATCAAGTCTACTCCGCCATTCAATCATGGCTGAGCTATCGTTCCCTCCCAACCCCATTCTCCTGCCTTCTCCCCGTAACCCCCAACACTCACACCAACCAAGAACCTATCTATCTAAAGGCCTTAAATATATCCATTGACAGCCTCCACAGCCTTCAGTGGCAAAGAATTCCACAGATTCACCGCCCCCCTGACTAAATAAATTCCTCCTCCTCTCCTTCCTGAAGGAACGTCTTTCAATTCGGACGTTATGACCTGTGGTCCTGGACTCTCCCACTAGTGGAAGAATTCTCGCCGCATCCTGATGAAATGACTGGCTTTTGCTGGGATCTTCTTCTTTCGTGTGGCGCGCACGGCCTAAAGTTGTTGGACAACTTGTTCTATTTGATCTTCCGTTTATGCACGTCGAGTTGATTGCATTAGTCGAAACAGGGCGGACCACGTGAAGGTTGCAACCTTCCAAACCCCTTTGCTGGGATGTGGTCCTATAAGTCCAGGTAGCCCTCCTTGAGCCGATCAGCTGAAAGTCTTCGTAAACCGTTTTGCAATAGTAATTCATCACAGGTGAAGCCCGACAGTATTTACCACTGTGAAAAGCAGGCTCTTTTTTTTTGTCTTATTTTTTAATTGCTCACATTATCAAATAATTATTTGGTGCAGACAACATTTCTGGTGAGGTCCACCTTCAATAGACAACCCTTTATTTTGAAACGATGCCTCCGTTTCTAGCTCTGTCCACGGTGGGGAACATCACACCGTTAGTCACGAGACCAATCTGTATCAAAGGCACTGAAAATCAAACTTATCTTCAATTTATCCATCGAAATGAGAATGAATAATTTAAATAACGTGGGGGTTTTTTTTTGCACCTGAATATGTCCAGACTTGATGGCGCAGTTTATCTCACAAAGATTGTCATGTAATGGATAGACAAACTATTCTTGTGAACACTTCCATTCAGGCCCAGTGCATTGATTGAGGAATTACAAATGCCATTTGGAAAGCGAAACAAAACCTCTGCCTGGGAACTGAAGAAGGTTGCCAGCTCCAGGTATAAAGGCTGTGAAGCATTTCTTCCGAGAAAATGGATTTGTATGCACAGTGCACAGAGCCATGTGCACACTCTAATCTTTCATCGCGTTTCTACCATTAATACAATCAATCACAGCTCAGCAAGTTTTGTTTTCAGACAGCTAATCTTGTACCATCAGCTCCTGTTAATAGGTTTCAAGCAATCTATAGGCACACAATGCATCTTTTTTGTCACGGTGAATCGCTGGATGCCATTCATTTGTTCTCTGGTTCTCTTAAAGGAAAGGCCACTGGAACTGTTGGTGCTCGTATCCAATTGTTCGGCTCGAGCAAAGGCGCTTGCAAACGCTCTCTTCCCAGAAGGTGGACAGTAAATGCTGGAGTAACTGGAGAAATGCTGAAGAAGGGTCTCGACCCATTCCTTCTCTCCAGAGATGCTGCCCGTCCCGCTGAGTTACTCCGGCATTTTGTGTCTACCTTCGGTTTAAACCAGCACCTGCAGTTCTTTCCCACATATCCTCTTCCCAGAAGTTGCAAATGAACAATCCCACTGTAATGCAATTTGTCCTCGATTTTCTGACGATTTCATTTGTCTGAACGTAAGGGAATTATTGTGTAGGGAGGAACTGCAGATGCTGGTTTGCATCGAAGATAAACCAAAGGTAAAATGGCAAATCAGTAAACAATGGTGTGTGAAGGAACTGCAGATGCATGTTTAAACAGAAGATAGACACAAAGTGCTGGAGTAACTCAGCGGGACAGGCAGCATCTCTGGAGAGAAGGAATGGATGACATTTCGGGTCGGGATCCTTCAGACTATTGTTGTTATCTCGGTACTGAAGCAGGATTACAATTAATTATTTTAACGCTGATAATGAACAAACCACTCAAATAAGCACCAAATCCAATTAATCTTGAGAACATTATTAATTAATGAAATTCAGAGGTATTCTGAAATAATCACACCTAATATTTCCCATGGCGTGTTGCCTTTCAGAGCAGAAACGTCAAAATTCATAAATTCTGTCATATTCATTTACTTTCAGAACAAGAGGGCGACACGGGTGGCCCAGCGGTCGAGTCGCTGCCTCACAGCGCCAGAGACCCGGGTTCCATCCTGACTACGGGTGCTGTCTGTATGGAGTTTGTACGTTCTCCCCACGACCTGCATGTGTTCTCTCCGGGTGCTCCGGTTTCCCCCCACACTCCACAGGTGTACTGGTTTGCAGGTTTGGCTTTCTTCCCAACCCATTGTTCAAGCGCTTTTGAATGCAACATGCGCCTTAATTTAGTTCAACTGACAAGTTGCTAAAGAACTTGTGCATAAAAAATTGTGCATTGTCCCAAGTGTGTCAGATAGAGTTAGTGTGCGGGGATCGCTGGTCGCCAGGGACGCAGTGGGCCAAAGAGCCTGTTTCTGTGCTGTATCTCCAAACTAAACTAAAAAAAAGAAATGCATAGAGTAAACATTGCACACTCACTGTATGTCATGTTGTCACTTGCGGGCGGAGCACCAAGGCAAATTCCTTGTATGCCAATAAACTCATTCATTCATTCACATAGTTTAGTTTAGTTTATCTCAAAACCAAACTGAAGTGAAATCTGTTTTTTTCCTGAAGTCCCATGTGAATGTGAGAATGGATATGAATCAACGGCTGGGAGGGTTCTGAAAAAACGACATAGGCCTGAGGCATTTAACGTTTTTCTTCTTTCCTCCACTTTCCAGTATCTACAGTATTTTGTTTTGGTCATCGCATCACAAAGACATTGCAGTGAATTGAGAGCGATGAACAATATGGGTGAAATCATCCCACAGAACACCATCATATTCTGACAAAAGGATACCACCTTAAAAGGCTGAAGAAGAGCCCTGACCTATCCAAGTTCTCCAGAGAAGCTGTCTGACCCATTGAGTTACTCACTGTTTTTTTGTTGCTAACCTAAAAGGCTTACTCTGTAGACTCAAGGAACTGCAGAAGCTGGCTTACAAAAAATAACACAAACTACAAGAGTAACTGAGCGTGTCTGGCAGCATCAGAAATTGGACAGGTGACTCTTTGGATAGGAACCCTTCTTCAGACTGCCTCAGCCTAAGGCAGAATCCTGACCTGAAACATCACCTATCCATGTTCTCCAGAGATGCTGCCTGACCTGTTGAGGTATTTTGGTACTTTGTGTGATTTAATGTTAACTCTTTTTTTTAATTCTCTACAGATGCTGCCTAACCCACTGGGTGTTTCCAAAATTCACAGTTTTTACTTCAGATTTCAGATTACCTGCACTATTTTTTTGACTTTCGAAATTGCATACGAATATTTACTATCTTAAAGATAAAGCGTTGAGCCTTGAGTCTTTACGAGATTTGGATAACTGAGTGAACTAATTCCAACTCAAATTAATCTTCCTTTGCTCCTATCTGGAGCAAAGAGAATTTCTCACAGAGAGTGGTGAGTCTGTGGAATTCTCTGCCCCAGAGGGCGGTGGAGGCAGGTTCGCTGGATGCTTTCAAGAGAGAGCTAGATAGGGCTCTTAAAAATAGCGGAGTCAGGGGATATGGGGAGAAGGCAGGAACGGGGTACTGATTGGGGATGATCAGCCATGATCACATTGAATGGCAGTGCTGGCTCGATGAGCCGAATGGCCTACTCCTGCACCTATTATCTATTGTCTATTGTCTATTGCAATGGAGAAAAGTGTGGAAATGCAGAACAAGCAGTCATTTCTTCCTGTGTAGGAAGGAACTGCAGATGCTGGTTTAAACCAAAGATAGACACAAATAGCTGGAGCGGGACAGGCAGCATCTCTGGAGAGAAGGAATGGGTGACGTTTCGGGAGGAAGGGTCTCGACCCAAAACGTCACCCGTTCCTTCTCTCCAGAGATGCTGCCTGTCCCGCTGAGTTACTCCAGCTTTTTGTGTCTATCTTAAGTTGACCAGGTTTTGATTGAGAATTGAAGAGCTGAGAATAAAAATTACGGGACACATTTTACTCAAAGATATATGGAAAGATGAATATAACTGACAAATGTTACACCACAGGTGAAACAGTTTGATATAAGGGCACTGATGTTTGTGATGCATTATGACACATCAAACAGTGGCTTCATGCCCAGAAGATGCAGGCAATTTATGTTGGGTTTATGAACAATACCCTGGAAGGTTCTGCTATCTAAAAATTAATCTCTGTTGATCGCAATAAACAGGCAGTAATGTTTTGACACTCTTCACAAATGTAAGTTTCATTGCCTTTGATGAAACCAAGTCTAGAGATGCACAAAATGCCACAATGCTGTTTTATAGCGTGTTTAGGACTACCAACCAAGATTAATCTATGTGTACATTGTTCCCAAGAGCCTGTAGCTTTCTTGAAGACTAAAAAGTCGCAAATCAGCAGTCCTGCAATATGTTGATCTAAGTTTAGTTCAGGGATAACGCACGGAAACAGGCCCTTCAGCCCACCGGGTCCGCGCCGACCAGTTTGTTCGCTCGTGTGGCAGACGACGTGTAGCCGGCTATTGGCTTCTGCCGTCGTCTGACATGTTGACAGAATTGGTCCACCCAACGCGTCACAGAGTGCATCGTAACGTCGTTTCCGGGGATGGCCACGAGGAGGCTTCTGTCATGATCCCGCGCCGATCAGTGATCCCCAAACACTAGTTCCAGGCGTTTACACAGAGCCGATTAGCCCACAAGCCTGCACGGCGTTGGAGCGTGGGAGGAAACCGGAGCACCCGGAGAAAACCCACGCAGGTCCCGGGGAGAACGTGCAAACTCCCAACAGACAGCACCCGTCGCCAGGATAGAAGCCGGGTCTCTGGCGCTGGGAGGAGGCAACTCTACCACTGCACCACCGTGCACCAATAAAATATAGGCTTTAATATGGAACATAGACACAAAATGCTGGAGTAACTCAGCGGGACAGGCAGCATCTCTGGAGAGAAGGAATGGGTCTCGTTTCGGGTCGAGACTCTTCTTGTCCCGCTGAGTTACTCCAGCATTTTGTGTCTACCTTCGATCTAAACCAGCATCTGCAGTTCTTTCTTACACACTAGGCTTTAATATGGATCTATGTTAGCACATTGCGTCTTTGATTTTCCTTCAATTGTACGGTGAATAATGTTATTGAGTATGGAATGGTGGTGTGCATATTTAAGTGGACTATTATGGACTGTTCTGGCCTATTGATCCAGAGACATTAGTTAGGATCTCACCACAGCAGCTAGGCAATTTCAATTCTGGTAATTAAATACAGCTGGAATTGAAGCTGTAACAATGATCGTGAAGCCACTGGGATGTCATTAAAACACAACGGTTCACTAATGCATTTCAGGAAAGCAAATCTGCCATCCTTACCCATATTGCCCTTCAACTATATCCATGGTTGTAGCCTCTCCCACCAGCGGAGACATCCTTCCTCTGCCTCTCATCTGTGATGGAGGAATCTTCCTGTTAGCAGACGCTACCACAACCCACCTCCCACATGCCACACGCTTTAGTTTAGTTTTGTTTTTGAGATACGGGGAACCAGTCCCCTCGTCCCACCGAGTCCGCACAGACCAGCGATCCCCACGCACTAACCCGGTTGACCAGCGATCTCGGCACGCGCACATGGCGGCCTTCTGGCACAGCGGTAGAGTTGCTGCCTTACATCGCTCTCAGCGCCAGAGACTAAGGTTCGATCCCAACCACGGGTGCTGCCTGTGTGGAGTCTGTACGTTCTCCCATGACCCATGGTTTTCTCCGAGATCCTCGGTTTCCTCTCACACTCCAAAGACGTACAGGTTTGTAGGTTAATTAGCTTGATATGTATAAATTGTCCCTAGCGTGCGTAGGATAGTGTTGGCGTGTGGGGAACGCTGGTTGGTGCGGACTCGGTGGATCAGAGGGCCTGTTTCCGCGCTGTATCACTAAACTAAACCAAACTAACACTATCCTACACACACCTGGGTCAATTATACATTCATACAAAGCCAATTAACCTGCAAACCTGTACGTCTTTGGAGTGTGGGAGGAAAATCGAAGATCTCGGAGAAAACCCACGCAAGTCATGGGGAGAACGTAGAAACTCCGTACAGACAGCACCAGCAGTCAGGATCAAACCCGGGTCCCGGCACTATGAGGCAGAAACTCTACCGTTGTACCACCGTCCCGCTTCCTTCCCTCAAAACTAAAGGGCCTGCCCCACTTGGCCGTCATTTACGCGACAGGCCGGTAGTGACTGACGAGCGACGGTCGTGCGCGTCATCATGCGTCCGCACAGCCGTCTGGAGCACGTGACGTCATTTGAAGCTAGACACAAAATGCAGGAGTAACTCAGCGGGACCGGCAGCATCTCTGGAGAAGGAATGGATGATGTTACGGGTCGAGACTTCTTCAGTCTGAAGAAGGGTCTCGACCCGAAACGTCACCTATTGCTTCGCTCCAGAGATGCTGCCGGTCCCGCTGAGTTACTCCTGCATTTTGTGTCTATCTCCAATCGTCTTGGCCCTGCTCTGGGAGTAGGAGTGGGGGCGGATCCGGATCCGCAACGGCCGTGAGCCCCAGGCCGAGCTCGGCGATCGCTTGCCTGCTTCTGCTGCTGTTGGAGGTGAGACGTTGCGCCAAGCCAGGGTGTCACACCTAGCCGTCATTTACGCGACAGACCGGTGGCGTGCGAAGATTTCGTGCGGAACGAAATCCTGGAGCGCTGCGCGATACCGCGCACAACTCCACACTCCTCCACGCCACTCCATGCAGCCGTCCCACGCTACCCACACGCTACACACACGCTACACACACGCTACCAGGTCACGTAAATGAGGGCCAAGTTGGCAGGCCCTTAACAGTGGACATGACAACTCGGGATATTTAAGTCTCCGAGATATTATTCAGCAGGCACACATTGAACCATCTCTGCAGGAGCCCCATTACGCAAGATGCATTCAGCATTCCATCAGAATTTATGACTCAGAAATAAAAGCATTTAGTGTGAATTTTGGAAGCATGTTATTGCAAAAGCAAGGATCCCAGCGAGTGTTATCACACAGCAGAGATAATAATGATGCTTGGCTAAATATTAGAAAGTTTCTCCATTTTGCCGTGGATCACAATATTCTTCGAGAATTGGATCGAATGAAGGAAGCGCAAATTTAAAGAAAATTGAAGGGGACATTGAGGAGAAGTTTTAAAAAAAGTAGAATTTTAGGAACCTTGGATTAAAAAAAAATCTCAGTAAATTTAAATTCATGAATAGATCTCACCAGAAATCTAAAATAAAGTAGATTAGCTTATTGTCCCATGTACTGAGCAAGGTACAGTGAAACGCCTTTGTTGCATACTGACTGGTCAGGAAAAAGACATGATTACAATTGAGCTGTATACAGTGTACCGATACATGATAAAGGGAATAACTTGAATAGCATTTAGTGTACGGTTAAGTCAAGTAAAGTCAGGTCAGGTCAAAGATAGTCCGAGGGTCTCCAATGAGGCAAGTAAAGAGACGCAGAAATCAGCATTGTGGTATAGTTTGCTATGTTAGCATTATAGTTATAGACACGGGTTCGATCCCGACTACGGGTGCTGTCTGTACGGAGTTTGTACGTTCTTCCCGTGACCTGCGTGGGTTTTCTCCGAGATCTTCCGTTTCCTCCCGCACTCCAAAGACGTGCGGGTTTGTAGGTGAAATTGTAAACTGTTCTTGGTGTGTGTAGGGCAGTATTAGTGTACTGGTCAGCACGGACTCGGTGGGCCGAAGGGCCTGTTTCCACGTTGCATCTCTAAACTAAACTAAACTAAAAAGAGATGACACTTTACTGACTCCAGTACAGATATGAAGCAATGGATGAAAACCATGTTCATAAAATTAATGTGATTTAATTGCCAATGGCATCTGCTCAGCTCCTCATGTTTCTGTGCATGAATCTATTCCCCCCAAGGAACAATACCCTCATTGCTGAAGCAAATGTGACAGTGCTTTGCTGACATTAAACTAGCACACAGGGAATATATCTTACCTCCTAAATAAACAAACGGCAAAGACAATTTAGATGCAATAATCATCATCTTTGATATGCCTTGAAATTTAGCAATACCGAGAGAACAACTGGCTTATTGTAGGATATGAAAGGAATGGGCAACTTGCTGGACATGTTCATAAGTTCTAGCAGCAGAATTAGGCCATTTGGCCCATCAAGTCTACCCCGCCATTCAATCGTGGCTGACCTGTCTTTTCCTCCTAACCCCATTCCCCTGCCTTCTCCCCATAACCCCTGATGCCCGCACTGATCAAGAATCTATCAATCTCCGCCTTAAAAATCCATTGACTTGGCCTCCACAGCCTTCTGTTGCAATGAATTCCACAGGATCACCGCCCTCTGACTACAGAAATTCCTTCATATCTCCTTTCGAAAGGAACGTCCTTTAATTCTGAGGCTGTGGCCTCTGGTCCCAGACTCTCCCACTAGTGGAAACATCCTCTCCACATTCACCAGGCCTTTCACTGTTCGGTAAGTTTGAATGAGTTGACCCGTCATCCTTCTAAACTCCTTCACGACATGCCTGTCTTGCCTGAAAGCATTGCAATTAAGTCAGTTAATTCTCACCTTCATCAATGGTCACGTGGACAGAGAAAATCAATCCTTTCCGCATCTTTTCATGCCAGGAGTCAAGTGTCCACTAACGTGTTTACTGCAGATATCTGCTGTTTGACCTGAACTATTCTCTTGCTTGCTGCCAATTCTGAATTTCAATACCACTGCGTGTTGTGCCTTTCACTTGACAACTCGACAGAAATTCTCAAAGACGCTTCCGCAGAGTTCCTGTTGCCACCATATGTTACCGGTAGGATGCAAATTTTCACAACCCGATTAGTATCTGGATGGATTGGTATCAAAATTTCCAAATCATAAAAGATGTGTCTCGACCTGAAACACACCTATCCATGTTCTCAAGAGATGCTGCCTGATGCAGATGTTGTGCAGATGTTGGTTTAGAAAATAAGACACAAAGTGTTGGAGTAAATCAGCGGGTCAGGAAACAGTTCTGGAGGACAGGGAAAGGTGATGCGTTGGGTCATTACCTACCTTCCTTCCTGTTTTCTCCATCCCCATACTATAATCAGTCTGAAGAAGGGTCCTGACCCGAAACGTCGCCTATCCATGTTCTCCGGAGATGTGTAGGAAGAAACTGAAGATGCTGGTTTACAACGTAGATAGGTACAAAATGCTGGAGAACTCAGGCAGCATCTCTGGAGAGAAGGAATGGGCGACATTTTGGGAGTAGTCAGTCTGAAGAAGGATTTCGACCCGAAACGTCACCTATTCCTTTTCTCCAGAGATGCTGCCTGGCCCGCTGAGTTACTCCAGCACTTTGTGTCAATTTTTAGCTGGTAAATGGGATTGGTGTTGAGTAATCGGCCTAGAAATGATGGCCAAAGGATATGTGCATTCATCCTTTCAAGTCTACTCATTATTATATTCTGCAACAGTCTGAATTAAACCCAGATTAGACTACATGTGTAGGAAGGAACTGCAGATGTTGGTTTACACCAAAGATAGACACAGAATGCTGGATCACTCAGCGGGTCAGGCAGCATCTCTGGAGAAAGGGAATAGGTGAAGTTTCGGGTCGAGACCTTTCTTTAGACAGGCTACTTTAACTGTGGTCAAATAAATCAAATATCACGGTTGAATAGCTCATAAAATAATTTTATGAGTCATAGAGCGATATAGGGTGGAAACAGGACCTTTGGCCCAACTTGCCCACACCGGCCAGCATGTTGCAAGCTACACTAGTCCAACCTGCCTGCGTTGGGCCCTGTCATAGGGTGCACAGTTGTAGATACTTGGTCGCTGAGCACTTGATGGATGTGTCCCATCCAGTGCAAACATCTTTGGGGAAAAACGGCGCTAATGTTTGTGAAGAGAAAATAAAGTTACTGCTTCCTTTCACTTAATGCAGCAGACAACCGTGCAAACTACGAGAGTAAATCCTGCTGGTGTACATTCAGTGGAGGAATCAACCTTGCCACTGTTATGTTACACGGAGCTTCCCATCGAGTCAATGTGAAGCCAATAAAGTCTAGATGAGACACAAAATGCCGGAGTAACATTGGGTGACGTTTCGGGTCAAGACCCTTCTTCAGACGCTCAACCCGGAACGTCACCCATTCTTTCTCTCCAGAGATGCTGCCTGTCGTGCTGAGTTACTCCAGCCTTTTGTGTCTATCTTCGGTGTAAACCAGCATCTGCAGTTCCTCCCTGCACAAAGTCTAGATGAGCACAGGAGAGTCCATTGTCAACCAGGTTGGTTAGTTGGGATTAATCCAAGTCACTTGTGGCCTCTTGGGCATATCCACCAGTGAAACACCAGTGAGGCAGGATACTTGGAGATTGACTGAATCATTGATTGTACAAAAAGATTACACTCTGCCGATTCACTGCCAATTAGTTTAGTTTAGTTTAGAGATACAGCGTGGAAACAGGCCCCATGGCCCACCGAGTCCGCACCGACCAGCAATCCCCGCACACGAACAGTATCCTACACACACTAGGGACAATTTACACTTATACCAAGCCAATTAACCTACAAACCTGTACCTCCTTGGAGTGTGGGAGGAAACTGAAGATTTCGGAGAAAACCCACGTAGGTCATGGAAATCAGGGATAGTATCAAAGCAAAGGATGATGCGTACAAAGTAGCCAGAAAAAACAGCATACCAGAGCACTGGGAGAAATTCAGAGACCAGCAGAGGAGGACAAAGGGCTTAATTAGGAAAGGAAAAATAGATTATGAAAGAAAACTGGCAGGGAACATAAAAACTGACTGCAAAAGTTTTTATAGATATGTGAAGAGAAAGAGATTAGTTAAAACAAATGTAGGTCCCTTGCAGTCAGAAACAGGTGAGTTGATCATGGGGAACAAGGATATGGCGGACCAATTGAATAACTACTTTGGTTCCGTCTTCACTAAGGAAGACATAAATAATCTGCCGGAAATAGCAGGGGACCGCGGGTCAAAGGAGGAATTGAGTGAAATCCAGGTTAGTCGGGAAGTGGTGTTGGGTAAATTGAATAGATTAAAGGCCGATAAATCCCCAGGGGCCAGATAGGCTGCATCCCAGAGTACTTAAGAAAGTAACTCTGGAAATAGTGGATGCATTAGTGATAATCTTTCAAAACTCTTTAGATTCTGGAGTAGTTCCTGAGGATTGGCGGGTAGCAAACATAACCCCTCTTTTTAAGAAGGGAGAGAGAGAGAAAACGGGGAATTACAGACCAGTTAGTCTAACATCGGTAATGGGGAAACTGCTAGAGTCAATTATTAAAGATGGATAGCAGTACATATTGGAAAGTGGTGTAAATCATTGGACAAAGTCAGCATGGATTTACAAAAGGTAAATCATGTCTGACGAATCTGGTGGAATTTTTTGAGGATGTAACTAGTAGCGTGGATAGGGAGAACCAGTGGATGTGGTGTATAATGGACTTTCCAGAAGGCTTTCGACTAGGTTCCACATAAGAGATTAGTATATAAACTTAAAGCATACGGCATTGGGGGTTCAGTATTGATGTGGATAGAGAACTGGCTGGCAAACAGGAAGCAAAGAGTAGGAGTAAACGGGTCCTTTTCACAATGGCAGGCAGTGACTAGTGGGGTACCGCAAGACTCAGTGCTGGGACCCCAGCTATTTACAATATATATTAATGATTTGGATGAGGGAATTGAAGGCAATATCTCCAAGTTTGCGGATGACACTAAGCTGGGGGGCAGTGTTAGCTGTGAGGAGGATGCTAGGAGACTGCAATGTGACTTGGATAGGCTGGGTGAGTGGGCAAATGTTTGGCAGATGCAGTATAATGTGGATAAATGTGAGGTTATCCACTTTGGTGGCAAAAACAGGAGGGTAGACTATTATCTAAATGGTGGCCGATTAGGAAAAGGGGAGATGCAGCAAGACCTGGGTGTCATGGTACACCAAACATTGAAAGTAGGCATGCAGGTGCAGCAGGCAGTGAAGAAAGCGAATGGTATGTTGGCATTCATAGCAAAAGGATTTGAGTATAGGAGCAGGGAGATTCTACTTCAGTTGTATAGGGTCTTGGTGAGACCACACCTGGAGTATTGTATACAGTTCTGGTCTCCAAATCTGAGGAAGGACATTATTGCCATAGAGGGAGTGCAGAGAAGGTTCACCAGACTGATTCCTGGGATGTCAGGACTGTCTTATAAAGAAAGACTGGATAGACTCGGTTTATACTCTCTAGAATATAGGAGATTGAGAGGGGATCTTATAGAAACTTACAAAATTCTTAAGGGGTTGGACAGGCTAGATAGGGAAGATTGTTCCCGATGTTGGGGAAGTCCAGGACAAGGGGTCACAGCTTAAGGATAAGGGGGAAATCCTTTAAGACCGAGATGAGAAAGACTTTTTTCACACAGAGAGTGGTGAGTCTCTGGAACTCTCTGCCACAGAGGGTAGTTGAGGCCAGTTCATATTTAAGAGGGAGTTAGATGTGGCCCTTGTGGCTCTTGTGGCTAAGGGGATCAGCGGGTATGGAGAGAAGGCAGGTACAGGATACTGAGTTGGATGATCAGCCATGATCATATTGAATGGCGGTGCAGGCTCGAAGGGCCGAATGGCCTGCTCCTGCACCTAATTTCTATGTTTCTATGTTTCTATGGGGAGAGCATACAAACTCTGTACAGACATCATTCGATGGCCGGGAACAAACCCGGGTGTCTGGCGCAGTATACGGCGTAAGGCAGCAACTCTACCACTGCGCCACCATGACGCCCTTTAGCTTGTAATTGATTTACCACAGTCTTTGCACCATTACCAAGAAGTCAATTTTAATCGGTCTGGTAATTTTTTGGGGGGATACTCTATAGATAAGCAGTTCCATTCAAGGACACCACTCTCTGCACAATATGCATTTTGCACAATGCTGGCTTTGAGGAGTTGCAACGTACCACACATCCGGTGGAATCGACCTTCCGATCCATCACGCAGCGGTAATTTCTGGTGCAGCCTCCATTTTCCCTGGAACAGTCGCGCACAGGACCAAACGAGGACAAGAGGTCATCGGGGGTCTCAAAATACGTGGATCTCATGGATTCCTCCCTGAAAAGACAAATTAAAAACGTTAGGGGAAAGTCGAACTCCGAATTGACCTTGAAGATAGACACAAAAAGCTGGAGTAACTCACCGGGACATCTCTGGAGATAAGGAATGGGTGACCTTTCGGGTCGAGACCCTTCTTCGGTGTAAACCAGCATCTGCGGTTCCTTCCTAGTCTGAAGAAGGTTGTCGACCCGGAGCGTCACCCATTCCTTCTCTCCGGAGATGCTGCCTGTCCCGCTGAGTTACTCCAGCGTTTTGTGTCTACCTTCGATTTAAACCAGCATCTGCAGTTCCTTCATACAGATCAAAGCAGATGATGATAAGGAAATGTAGAATGGTTCATTGTTAGCTGAGGGGAAGGTGACAATGCGGCACACAATCAGTAATATTGAATCAGGAGGACAGTAGAACTAGTTGGAGAACTAGGGTGGAGGAGGGGCGGAGAGAGATTGACCTTAACAATGACTAAGCTAAGAAGAAAGATTTTTCACAAAGTATGCTCCGAGCTTCATTCATCTATTTCATTGGGCCAGACAACTTGTTTAATGTTACAAACTGTCTAATCCTTCGGAGACTGCCAGTCCAAATTAGACCTTTAAAAATCATCGCTACTCATGTGCAAATTTAAATTTGGCTATCTCCTTAGGGTATAAGTTTGTTCAAAATTGACTGCCCTTGGTATTTTTATGATGCCCAATCTCTTTCCGTTGGCGTGCTTCAACAGAACTCTAAAACCGTTCGAAAGAAAATGAAACGTTAATAAAATACCAGTCACACTATGTGGTCCGATGAATTTGCATTAACTCCATTAAGTGTTCATAAAGTTGGATCATCTATCACCATGGATGGAGGTTTGTTAAAGTACAGGAGACAGGTTGGAGGAATGATTGAAGACATGGCTTGATGTGAATTGGGCAGCAGGGTGGCGCAGCGGTAGCGTTGCTGCCTTACAGCGCCTACAGCGCCACAGACCCGGGTTCGATCCTGGCTACAGGTCCTTCCCTGTACTGAGTTTGCACGTTCTCCCCATGACCTGCGTGGGTTTTCTCCAAGAACTTCAGTTTTCTCCCACACTCCATAGACGTACATAGGTCTGTAGGTTAATTGGCTTGGTATCAATGTAAAAAAAAAATTGTCCCCAGCGTATGAGAGCGTTAATGTGCGAGGGTCGCTGGTCGATGCGGACTCGGTGCGGCTGAAGGGCCAGTTTCCGCGCTGTATCTCAAAATTAAACTAAACACGGGGAACTGCAGATGCTGGAATTTTAAGTAAAACACGATGTGCTGGAGGAACTCTGCTGGTCAGGCGGACTCTGACAGGGGGAATGCAGAATGGACGGACAAAGTTCTGGGTCCAAATGGCCTCCTCCTGCACTTGTTTTTTATGTTTCTATTTTTCTACTCCAAGTCTATCCAACCTGTCCATGTAGCTGATACCCTCTAATGCAGACGGTATTGTGGTGAACCTCCCCTGCACCCTCTACAAAGCCACCATATCTACATGGTTATGTACATCCTATCCACCAAGTAGACTGTAGATTTCACTGTACTCGTAGTCTGATTAAAAGCATCAATTGCCAGTTGTTAATAAAATAATGATTTGAAGAATGAAGATGGTAACCTCAGCAACACGACATGATGCAGGAACCTATTGGGATGGCAGGTTGAACAATTTACCTACCACAGTGCAATAAGGGCCAAAGTTGTGTCCTCTGCTTAATTCATATAATTAAACAGGTCCAGACAGCAACTAGAAACAGGTTCAAATGGCAGGCATAACAACTTGATTAAATAATGCTGCAATAGTCCTTGTGAGATTAGCTTTTTAAATATTGCTTCTCATCTCTGCCAGGTTCATTAACTCTGACGGCACAAGTATACCACAATTCAAACTTGCACAACACGATAGCAACTCCCAAAGTGGCTTCTGTGGAGTTCCTGTTGTGACAACGTGTTACCTGTAGCATGCACCTTTTCACAGCCTGGTCGGTATCAGAATGGATCGGTGTCAACAGTTGGAAGCAAGGAACTGCAGATTATTTCATTCATCACTCATCATCGTTGACAACGTTAGTGACGCAGTGGCGCTGGTCTCCGACGGGAACGGTGACGGACGCACCACACATCTCTGTCCTCCAGTTCCTGCGGACCTCCGCCGCTGGACGTTTAGGATGTTGGTGTGTGTGTGTGTTTTATCATCATTCCTTACAATGCTGTGTACGACAGTGATCGCAACTTCTACTGATGTGTGGATGGCCGTTGGCTCGCTAGGAGCTCATCCGCCCTTTGACAGGTCTTGTCTTTGGTCCTGCTGGGGGTCCACAGCCCCCTCCTCGCCCGGAAAACCAGGTGGGGGAGACGGTTTAGTCGCCGACTATCCGGCCATGGAGCGGGTAGCGCGGGATTACATGGTACCCGCGGCGTGGGGGGGGGGGGTCGGAACTCCCCCCGAACTGACTGAAGATTAGAACTTCAGATTAGGCATTAGAGATACAGCATGGAAACAGGCACTTTGGCCCACCGAGTATGCGCTGACCGGCGATCACCCCATACACGTGCGCTATCCAACAATACTAGGGACAATTTACTATTTTACTGGGCGCTGTCTGTGCGGAGTTTGTACGTTCTCCCCACGACCTGCGTGGGTTTTCTCCAAGATCCTCCGACACTCCAAAGACGCACAGCTTTGTAAGTTAATTGGCTCGGTGTAAGCATAACTTGTCCCCTGCGTAGGATAGTGTTAATGTTCGGGGGATCGCTGGTCGGTGCGGACTCGGTGGGCCGAACTGCTTGTTTCCGCGTTGTGTCTCTAAACTAAACTAAAATATCGTAGACTTTGAAAGGCTGGTTTTGCTTTCCTCAAACAAATGAGAAGATTCGGTCAGGATGGTTGGTCGACTGCTTGCTTAACAAATAAGACATGAAATAGATGAGTTAAAACCTGCCCAGGACTGAAGCACTAATGCATTAAATTCTGATCATAAATATAATATGCTCTTCCCTTCAAACTTTTAAGAGGTCTTGTCCAACCAGGCGTAGCTTCCTATGAAAATGACAGATGTCACAGAATGACAAGGCCATCTCTTTTGAAAACAGTAAACACACAATTGCATTCTTATTATAAAAAATGCAACCCATCAGCTTTGAAACACCTTCCTTGACAGTTCATACAACACGTATTGATTTTTTTTTTCATGAGCAAAAAGACTTCCGAGACATCGATCTTCAGAGAGTGGCATCGAAGATCAACGTATATTGTGGAACTATTAATGAAGCTGTTTTTTTTTTTGACTGCCACTATATAACATTTGGTTAAGTTCAGAATTTAGGTGCAGAATGAGGCCATCATGCCTACTCCGCCATTTAATCATGGGTGATCTATCTCTCCCTCCCCCCCATCCCCATTCTCCTGCCTTCCCCCCAAAACCATTGACACCCATACTAATCAAGAATCTGTCAATCTCCGCCATAAAAAAATCCATTAATTTGTAATGCAATGTCCAACTTAACAGGTAAATATGATCTAACTGGCTGTGGCCAGTTGATCAAAATGCAGCATATAATCGTGACTTTTGCGTCACTTTATAGAAACATACAAACTCTGGAAATAGGTGCAGGAGTAGGCCATTTAGCCCTTCGAGCCAGCATTGATATTCGTGGCTGATCATGTCCAGAATCAGTACCCTGTTCCCACTTTCTCCCCATATACATTGATTACATTAGCCCTAAGAGTTACAGTATATCTAACTCTCTCTTGAATACATTCATTGAATTGGCCTCCACTGCCTTCTGCGGCAGAGAATTCCACAGATTCACAATTGCCTGGCTGAAAAACATCAGGAACATTTTGTCTGAAGAAGGGTTTCGACCCCAAACGTTGCCTATTTCCTTCGCTGCATAGATGCTGCCTCACCTGCTGAGTTTCTCCAGATTTTCGATTTTCCAGCATCTGCAGATCCTTCTTAAACATCGGGAACATTTTTCCTGCATCTAGTCTGTCCAATCCCTTAAGAATTGTATATGTTTCTATACGTTCCCCTCTCATCCTCTAAATTCCATGGACTTTTAGCCCAGTCGATCCATTTTTTATCTTCTTCTCAGACAGACCCTGGGGTTGAGGGAAACTTGCTTCTCTTGTGAGCAAGTGTGCAGTTATTTGGAGGACCAGCTGCCAACCGTAGCCTGATTGCATTCACAGATTTGCGGCCTGCTTTTGTGGTGGCACAGTTGGCAGAGTCGCTGCCTCACGGCACCAGACCGCCAGGTTCAATCCTGACCTCGGGTGCTGTCTGCGCAGAGTTTGCACTTTCTGCCTGTTACCTCGTGGGCTCCTCCGGAAGCTGTAGTTTCGTTATTTACTTTAGTTTATTGTCACGTGTACAGCGACAAGCTCTGGTTACGTGCTGAGCAGTCAGCGGGAAGACTAAACACGCTTACAATCGAGCTGACCACAGTGTACAGATAGGATAAAGCCCAGTATAGTCTGATTAAATTGAGGTAGCTAGTAACGCAGGACCGCTCTCATGTTGTTGTTAGGGTGATTCGATTGCCTGATAACAGCTGGGAAGAAGCTGTCCTTGAATCTGGTAGTGTGCGTTTTCACACTTCTGTCCCTCTTGCCTGACGGGAAAGGGGACAAGAGGGTGTGACTGGGAGGGGACTCTTCCTTGGTCCCCCCCTCTTCTCCCCTCCCACAAATCAAAGATGCGTGGGTTTGTAGGTTAATTGCCCTCGGTGTGCAAGAAGTGGATGGATAAATGTGATAACATAGGCCTCGTGACAATGGGTGAACAATAGATGGTGTGGACACATTGGGCTGAAGTACCTGTTTTCATGCTGTATCTCTCAAAAACAATGCAGTTGTATTCATTTGGCCTGTCTGGGATGATTTAAAGATTTTTTGATAGACTTTAGAGATACATCACGCAAATAAGCCCTTCAGCCCATCGAGTCCCCACCGACCAACGATCCCCCGCACACTAGACCTATCCTACACACTAGGAACAATTTACAAATTTACCAAAGGCAATTCACCTACGAACCTGTACGTCTTTGGAGTGTGGGGGGAAACCCAAGCACCCGGAGAAAACCCACGCAGGTCACAGGGAGAACGTGCAAACTCCATACAGACAGCACCAATAGTCAGGATCGAACCCGGGTCTCAGATAAAAGCTTTTCACTGTACACGAACAATAAACTAAACTAAACTAAACAACGAATTTCAACTTGCCTAGGTACATATGAGAATGAAATACAATTAAATCATTGAAAAATCAGTGGCTGTATTATTTTGGATTGGATAGGTATTGGTTGCTTAGCATTCAGCACGGGCAAATCAGACTTGTGAGATGACAGCTGGGGCAAACACTGCTGAGACTGAAATCCCTCATATTCCTCTGGAAAGATGAGTAAGCAACGAACACCATGAATGAGAGCTTGAAAAACAGCGGCTGAAAAACCAAATCAAGGCTGCACGGCGCTATTTTATAGCGGAACTCCTCGTCACGAGTCTTCTCACTTTCTCATCCATCCGTCAAGTGACACGACTATTTCTTGAGCTTTTCATTTTGGAAGTTGCGGGTCTGTGGAATTCTCTGCCTCAGAGGGCGGTGGAGGCCGGTTCTCTGGATACTTTCAAGAGAGAGCTAGATAGGGCTCTTAAAGATAGTGGAGTCAGGGGATATGGGGAGAAGGCAGGAACGGGGTACTGATTGGGGATGATCAGCCATGATCAAATTGAATGGCGGTGCTGGCTCAAAGGGCCGAATGGCCTACTCCTGCACATATTGTCTATTGTCTATTGAAGTAAACTTCTCAATTCCCCTGGTTTTCATTTCTCTTTTTTGAAACTCAACAAAGAAAAAATGCTATTTCTTTAACTATTGAACATCTTTGATGGCAGCCGGCCTCCACTTGCTGTAGTTTAGAAAGAAGGCGGGGGGACCTCATTGAAACCTGCCGAATAGTGGAAGGCCTGGATTTAGTGAATATGGAGAGGATGCTTCCACCAGTGGGAAAGTCTAGGACCCCCAAGGTCATAACCTCAGAATTAAAGGGCGTTTCTTTAGGAACAAGATAAGGAGGGATTTCTTAAGTCAGAGAGTGGTGAATCTGTGGAATTCATTGTCACAGAAGGCTGTGGAGGCCATCAATGGATAATTTATTAGGCAGAGATAGATAGATTCTTGATTGGTACGGGTGTCAGGGATCAAGGGGAGAAGGCAGGAGAATGGGGTTGAGAGGGAAAGATAGATCAGCCATGATTGAATGGCGGAGCAGCGTGGGCCAAATGGCCAAATTCTATTCCTATCGTGAACTTATGACCTTATCTTCAAATGATGTCTTTAACAAAATATAGTGGTTTGCTCTTTTTCAGGATACAGTTTAATGGTTTAGATTCTGGACTTGAACGGTAAAAATAATTCTCATGCCATTGTATCAGATATCTCTCCCCTGCTATTTAAACATATATCATGAAGCTACATACCGCTGGTAAAAATACAGGGCTGGGAATTTGAAACAAATATGTCAAGCATTTTGACCTTGATGCCACCAAATTTGTTTGTCTCTTAACAGGAGGCTTGAAAGCTGCATTAGATACTCCAAGAGCTAAATAATTCGCTGCAATTAAAACCAACTTCAGTTATATCATCTCTTTCTTTCACAGCTTGCCAGTAACTGGAGGATGAATGACTCATAACACAATACAGCTCACAATACAATCCCCCATCCTCTCATCTTTACCATGGACGTCCAGTCACTCTACACCTCCATCCCCCACCAGGACGGTCTCAAAACCCTCCGGTTCTTCCTCGACCAGAGCAGCAACCCATACCCGTCCACTGACACCCTCCTCCTAGCGGAGTTGGTCCTTACCCTCAATAACTTCTCTTTTGATTCCTCCCATTTCCTCCAAACACAAGGCGTAGCTATGGGCACACGCATGGGCCCCAGCTACGCTTGCCTCTTTGTTGGGTACGTCGAACAATCCTTGTTCTCGACGTACCAGGGCCCCATCCCCGACCTCTACCTCCGTTACATCGACGACTGCTTTGGTGTCACCTCCTGCTTCCATATACAACTGACTGACATCATTCATTTCACCACCAACTTCCATCCGGCACTCAAATACACTTGGACCATTTCCGACATTTCCCTACCATTCCTTGACCTCACCATCTCTATTGCAGGTGATACACTCCTGACCGACATCCACTACAAACCAACTGACTCCCACAGCTACCTGGACTACTCTTCCTCCCACCCTGCTTCCTGTAAGGACTCCATCCCCTATTCCCAATTCCTCCTCTACGCCGCATCTGCTCCCAGGATGAGGTGTTCCACATCAGGTCATCACAAATGGCCTAATTCTTCAGAGAACGGGGATTCCCCTCCCCCACTATTAATGAGGCTCGCATCAGGGTCTCCTCCATACCCCGCAACACTGCCCTCGCTCCCCATTCCCCCACTCGCAAACAAGGGCAGAGTCCCCCTGGTCCTCACCTTTCACCCCACCAGCCGGCAAATACAACACATAGTCCTCCGCCAGTTTCGCCACCTCCAACGTGACCCCTCCACACCGCCACATCTTCCCATCTCCCCCCCTGTCTGCCTTCCGCAAAGACCGCTCCCTCCGCAACTCCCTTGTCAATTCTTCCCTCCCCTCCCGCTCTACCCCTTCCCCGGGCACTTTCCCTTGCAACCGCAAGAAATGCAACACTTGTCCCTTCACCTCCCCCTCCACTCCTTTCAGGGACCCAAGCAGTCCTTCCAGGTCCGACAGAGGTTCACCTGCACCTCCTCCAACCTCATCTACTGCATCCGCTGCTCCAGATGCCAGATGATCTATATCGGTGAGACCAAGCGGAGGCTTGGCGATCGTTTCACCGAACACCTCCGCTCGGTCCGCAATAAACCAACCCGACCTCCCGGTGGCTCAGCACTTCAACTCCCCCTCCCATTCCGTATCCGACCTCTCGGTCCTGGGCCTCCTCCACGGCCAGAGTGAGCAACACCGCAAGTTGGAGGAACAGCACCTCATATTCCGCTTGGGGAGTCTGCATCCTTGGGCTTGAACAATGAATTTTCTCAATTCTGTTAACCCTTGCTGTCTCCTCCCCTTCCCACCTCTCCCTCAGCCCTCGCGCCCTGGCATTCCCTCTATCTCTATCTCCCTCCCCCACACTAGTCGCACTAGCTTCTCATTTTCACACCACAAACAGCTTACAATGGCTTGTTCCCTTTATCATCGATACTTTTTTGCATATCTTTCATTCATTGTTCTTTATCTCTCCACATCACTGTCTATATCTCTCGTTTCCCTGATCCCTGACCAGTCTGAAGAAGGGTCTCGACCCGAAACGTCGCCTATCTCCTTCGCTCCTTAGATGCTGCTGCACCCGCTGAGTTTCTCCAGCTTTTTGTGTAACCCACAGCTCGCCAAGAGCTCAGTTGGCCTGTTAGGCTTGTGCCGGGTTATCCAATCTTGTTCCTCTGCTCATTCCATGGAGCCCCACAAATGCAGTGGTGGGGGGGGGGGGGGGGGATTTCCAGCCTTCGATGTTTCTAACTGTTGTTTGTTATACTATTGTTATACCAATGTAAAGCACTTTGGCCAACGAGAGTTGTTTTTTAAATGTGCTATATTAATAAAAGTGACTTGACTTGACTTGACTAACCATATCTCACCACCACTGAAAATTGCGAATTGATCCACTTTGTATTCTGAAAAAATACTTAAAGACACTATTATCTTTCTCAACCTGCAATGGTGGCGTAGCGGTAGAGTTGCTGCCTTGCAGCACCAGAGTTGCCCAGGTTTCGATCCTGACCAGGGGTGCTGCCTGTACGGAGTTTGGACATTCTCCCCATGAACTGCGTGGGTTTTCTCCAGGGTCTCCGGTTTCCTCCCACACTTCACGGACATACAGGTTTGTGGGTGAATTGGCTTTGGTAAAAATTGTAAATTGTCCCTAGTGTGTGCAGGGATCGCTGGACTCGGTACAGCGCGGACTCAGTGGGCCAAAGGTGGGCCGTATCTCCAAACCAAACTAAGCTAAGATTCATCATCCTTTCATCATTGTTGAAAACATTAGTGACGCAGTGGTGCTGGTTTCCAACGGGAACGGTAACGGACGCACCACACATCTCTGTCCTCCAGTTCCTGCGGACTTCCGCCGCTGGGAGTAAAGGATTGTGGTGTGTGTGTGCTTTATCATCTTTCCTTGCAAAGCTGTGTACGACGGTGATCGCAACTTCTACTGAAGTGTGGATGGCCGTTGGCTCGCTAGGAGCTCATCCGCCCTTTGACAGGTCTTGTCTTTGGCCCTGCTGGGGGTCCACAGCCCCCTCCTCACCTGGCAAACCAGGTGGGGGAGACGGTTTAGTCGCCGACTATCTGACCATAGAACAGGTAGCACGGGACTACATGGTACCCACGGCGGGGGAACTCCCCCCGACCTGACCTGGTAAAGCTAAGATGCTTCTTTTTAAAGTTGACATCCAATACAATTATGGAAAGAAAGACTCAATATGATGCCAGTATTCCTGTGGAAAGTGCATTTCAGGTTAGAATAACTCACTGTACTAAATATATTCTATTTGCTTCTAGTTCATGTGCCAAATATCCTAAATCTCTGTCTGTCCTTCAGCTTCTGCCAATGGAAACAATTTATTTTTCTTTAGACTATGAGATGTCTTATTAATTTTGAAAGCCTCCATACATACCATCCTGCTCTGAAGGGAACAGTCCCATAAATTCCAATGGTCTGGTCTGAGCGAAGGGATTAGATATTAACCCACAGCCTATAGATAGCCACTTCTGCACTGTAAATCTTTGTGACTTTATGAATGCTGGTCTCTCTCATTTCTCCAGATTACTGATGTTTACGTTCCCCAGTACTGTCCCTAAGGCCTTGACCTCCTTCAAAATGTGTTTTCCAGAAATAAACACAATACCGCTCACAGCTGAGGCGCGAGAGACGAATCCTCATGTTATTGACTATAACTCCGTGAATGAACAGGAGGCACATTAAGGAGGGCGGCACGGGGGCACAGCGGTGGAGTTCATTTTACATTTATACCAAAGTCAATTAACCTACAAACCATTACGCCTTTGGAGTGCGGGAGGAAACCTGGAATTTAGGAGATTGAGGGGGGATCTTATGGAGACTTACAAAATTCATAAGGGTTTGGTACAGGCGAGATGCAGGAAGATTGTTCCCGATGTTGGGGAAGTCCAGAACAAGGGGTCACAGTTTAAGGATAAGGGGGAAGTCTTTTAGGACCGAGATGAGAAGATCTTTTTTCACACAGAGAATGGTGAGTCTGTGGAATTCTCTGCCACAGAAGGTAGTTGAGGCCAGTTCATTGGCTATATTTAAGAGGGAGTTAGATGTGGCCCTTGTGGCTAAAGGGATCAGGGGGTATGGAGAGAAGGCAGGTACGGGATACTGAGTTGGATGATCAGCCATGATCATATTGAATGGCGGTGCAGGCTCGAAGGGCGGAATGGCCTGCTCCTGCACCTATTTTCTATGATTCTATGATTCTATGAAACTGAAAATCTCGGAGAAAACCCACGTAGGTCACGGGGAGAACATGCAAACTCCGTACAGACAGCACCCGTAGTGTGGATCGAACCCGGGTCTCTGGCGCAGTAAGGCAGAAACTCTACCGCTGCGCCAGCGTAAGTTGTAACATTGACCCTCATGTGTGAGATGGTGTTCGTGTATGGACTGATCATGGTTGTTGCGGACTTGGTTTTATCTCTGCCTTATACAATATCCATTGGCTTGGACTCCACAACACTTCTGTGAGGTAAAAGGAGACTGGAGAAAGGTGAATGATTCTTGTTTATAAAAGGAGTTGACTGAATCAAATAGTTCATAAGATGTTAGGTAGACAAAAGTGTTGGAGAAACTGAGTGGGTGCAGGCAGCATCTATGGAGTCTGAAGATGGGTTTCGGCCCGAAACGTTGCCTATTTCCTTCGCTCCATAGATGCTGCCGCACCCGCTGAGTTTCTCCAGCATGTTTGTCTACCTTTGCTTTTCCAGCACCTGCAGTTCCTTCTTCAACAGTTCATAAGATGTTCATTGTTTGCCCTATCATTTGTATTGCAATGTCCAACTTAACAGGTAAATATGATCTAACTGGCTGTGGCCGATTGATCAAAATGCAGCATATAATCGTGACTTTTGCGTACCTTTATAGAAACATACAAACTCTGAAAATAGGTGCAGGAGTAGGCCATTTAGCCCTTCGAGCCAGCATTGGTATTCGTGGCTGATCATGTCCAGAATCAGTACCCTGTTCCCACTTTCTCCCCATATACATTGATTACATTAGCCTTAAGAGCTGCAGTATAGCTAACTCTCTCTTGAATACATCCATTGAACTGGCCTCCACTGCCTTCTGCGGCAGAGAATTCCACAGATTCACAATTGTCTGGCTGAAAATGTTTTTCCTCATCTCAGTTCTAAATGGCCTACCCCTTATTCTTAAACCGTGACCCCTGGTTCTGGACTCCCCCAACATCAGGAACATTTTGTCTGAAGAAGGGTTTCGACCCGAAACGTTGCCTATTTCTTTCGCTGCATAGATGCTGCCTCACCCGCTGAGTTTCTCCAGCATTTCTGTCTACCTTTGATTTTCCAGCATCTGCAGTTCCTTCTTGAACAGTTCATTAGATGTTCATTGTTTGCCTTATCAGTTACAAAAAGCAGTCAATTCCTGGGTTGGTTCACATTTTGTTGCTGTTTATGAAGCAACTAAGGAACATGAATAATTTACTCTGAACATCAAGGATATCAGTCTGAAGAAGGGCACAAAAAGCTGGAGTAACTCAGCGGGACAGGCAGCATCTCTGGAGAGAAGGAATGGGTGACTTTTCGGGTCGAGACCCTTCTGACCTGAAACGTTGCCTGTCCATTCCCTCCACAGATGCTGCAGGACCTACTGTTCCTCTGGCACTTTGAACATGAACATTTTGTTGTTTGCACTATATTAAAACATACCAAGTGTGTGGCGCTGAGGCGTGGTAGAGCTATTGCCTTACAGCGCTAGACCCAGTTTCGATCCTGACTATGGGAGCTCCCCTGTACAGAGTTTGTACGTTCTCCCCGTGACCTGCGTGGGTTTACTCCGAGATCTTCGGTTTCCTCCCACACTGCAAAGACGTCCAGGTTTGTAGATTAATTGGCTTGGTATGAATGTAAAATATTTCTTCGTGTGTGTAGAACAATGTCAGTGTGCGGGGATCGCTGGTCGGCGCAGACTCGGTGGGCCAAAGCGCCCATTTCCACGCTGTATCTCTAAACTAAATTAAACTTTGTCCTAACAATAAAAATACAGACTTATTCTGAAAGATGAAACCGGCTTCTGATTAAAGGCAGAGAAACATGACGCAGCTTGTATCACCTCAGTCAAAGACAGTCTTTCCAGACACACAATAACAAGCCAATCATTTCTAAAAGTCATTTCTAAAAATCTTGTCAAACCCAAAGTTCTACCTTTTTGTCAAATTGAACAAGAAAGGAATTCAGTGCAGAAATTGAAAGAGATAACATTTCAACAGTGTCAGGACTCAAAGAAACTCTCAGACATCCAACCACTGATGTCAGACATATTATTTATTCATATAATTCACCAGTATGGTTGGCTGCCTTGCAATAAGAATATTTCCATTAATGGATTGGAACACATTTTATATCCAAATTAGAAACCATTTACACAATTAACTGGGAGCTGAAATGTCAATTGGCTCTAACAAATTTTTACATAAAACATAATGTCCATAGTTTGGCAAAATAGCACACTAATTAATATTCATTGAAAAAAGCTTCTGATGTAGATTGAGGCAAATGTTGAAGTTGTATAATTAATTACAGCTCTAAAGTAGAACACATTGGATGCTGAGATCTTACAGCCCTGTATTTGATTATATATAATCTCTAATGCACTTAAAAGCACGATGGCGCAACGGTAGAGTTCCTGCCTTGCAACGCCAGAGACCCAGGTTCAATCCCGACCATGGGTGCTGTCTGTACAGGGTTTGTACGTTCCTCCCTGGGACCGTGTGGGTTCCCCCCCCTCCCCCCCGCCCCCCCCCCCCACCCCCCCCCCCCCCCCCCCCCCCCCCCCCCCCCCCCCCAACCCCCCACACCCCCACCCCCCACCCCCCCCCCCCGCCCCGAGATCTTCGGTTAATAGGGTTGGTAGAAATGTGAAATTGTCCCCAGTGTGTGTGTGTGTAGGATAGTGTAAATGTGTGTGGATCGCCATTCGGTGCGGAGCCGGTGGACCGAAGGGCCTGTTTCCGCGCTGTATCTCTAAACCAAACTAAACTAAAGGTGTTCTCCGCAGATGCAAACAGTGGTGTCATCATGCTTAGTACCAACTCGGGTGAGGAGAAAGTGATTTCAGATCTATGTTTGTGAATGATACTAAGTTCGGAGGTAGACAAAAATGCTGGAGAAACTCAGCGGGTGAATCGAAGGTGGACCAAAAATGCTGGAGAAACTCAGCGGGTGAGTTTCTCCAGCAGTTTTGTCTATCTTCGATGTTTCCAGCATCTGCAGTTAGAAGCATCAGGAAGTTATAATTACTTAGTTAGAAGCATCAGGAAGTTATAAATGAGCAAAGCAAGATTGTGTGTGTTAGTTGTTAGTTGCTTTGCCCTAGTTGATGGATGAGGTGGTATGGGGATCCATCGTAAAACACAAACTCAACTATCTACTTCGGGGCAAAGAGTGTGGGACTGTAAGGTCGTAAAGGGGTCAGGCATTTCTGTGAACAGATCTTAAAGGGGATCAAGGCAATGAGTGTTTAATTGTCATAGGTACCGACAACAGACATTGATTTCTCTAACTTCAAGTGACCCTTGTACTCCCTCTCTCTCTATCCTCCCTCCACCCAAGTCATACCAGCTTCAAGAGTCTGAAGAAGGGTTTCGGCCCGAAACGTTGCCTATTTCCTTCGCTCCATAGATGCTGCCTCACCCGCTGAGTTTCTCCAGTACCTTTGTTTACCTTCGTCACCAGCTTCAAAGTCATTTTGTTGAGTCTCATTGTCTGTACTCATTCTCACCTAGGCCACAGCTTCCTTTATCATCGTAACTTTCTGCATATCTTTCATTCATTTGTTCTCTTTCTCTCCACATCACCGTCTGTATCTCTCATTTCCCTTTTCCCTAACGGGCCTGTCCCACTTACGTGACTTTTTCGGTGACTGCCGGCACCTGTCATAGGTCGTTGAAGGTCGCTGAAAATTTCCAACATGTTGAAAATCCAGCGGCGACCAGAAAGACGCTACGACTCCTTGGGCGACTGAGGAGACGACTCACGGCCACACAGGCGACGCCCTGGCGACATGTCGTGGGGTGAAGCCTGTATGGTCGTGAGTAGTCGCCCAAAGAGCGACTTCTCACTTGTTCTGGTCGCCGCTGGACTTTCAACATGTCGAACATTTTCGGCGGAAATCGTTCTGAAGTTGAATGAATGAATGAATTAATAAGTTTATTGGCCAAGTATTCACATACAAGGAGTTTGCCTTGGTGCTCCGCCCGCAAGTAACAACATGACATACAGTGACATAATGCTGGTATACACCGAAGATAGACACAAAATGCTGTGGGTAACTCAGCGGGTCAGGCAGCATCTCCGGAGAGAAAGTATAGTTGACATTTCAGGTTGAAACCCCATCCTCAGAGTCAAGGGAGTGGGAAACTCGAGGTATGAAAAGGTACAAAGAATACAAATGAATGAAAGATATGAAAAAAACAAATCAAAGCCAGCAACAGCGATCAAGGTAAGGTGGAGCCCACAATGGTCCATTGTTGGCAGTGGAAAAGGTGATAATGAGCAGATACGAACAGAGATCTTTACCACGGCTGCTGTCTGTATGGAGTTTGTACGTTCTCCATGTGCCGCGGGCGGGTTTCTCCGAGATCTTCGGTTTCCTCCCACACTCCAAAGACGTACAGGTTTGGAGGTTAATTGGCTTTGTGTAAATGAAAATTGTAAATTGTCCCTCGCGTTAGTGTGTGGGGATCGCTGGTCGGCGCGGACCCGGTGGGCCAAAGGGCCTGTTTCTGTGCTGTATCTCTAAACTAAACTACACTTCCCATGCTGGTCCTCCTCCTCTGTCAGAGTGAGGCCACGCACTGATTGGAGAACTATATGTCAACTGATTATTTACGTTGCATATCTGAATGACAGACGTAGGGTGATTCTTAAGAAAAGACACAAATTGTTGGAGTTAAGGGCCTGTCCCACTGTACGAGGTAATTCAAGAACTCTCCCGAATTTAAAAAAAAAAATCAAACTCGTGGTAAGCACGTAGAATGTACGTAGCGGGTACGTCGGAGCTCGGGACGTCTCTTAGCGGCTCGTAACGCTAACGGCAGGTACTCGGGAAAAGCGGTAAGCTCGTGAAGACTCGTGAAGATTTTCAACATGTTGAAAAATGTCCACGAGAGCCCCGAGTACCCACGAGCGGCTATTACGTAATTCTCCAAGTTTGAATCAGGGGAAATTCGGGAGAACTCTTGAAATTAGCTCGTACAGTGGGACAGCCCCTTAACTCAATGGGTCTGGAGAACATGGATAGGTGACATTTCGAGTCAGCGTGCTTCTTTCAACGACAGAGTTTGGGATCACCTTCTTTAAGAAATGTGTAAATGGATCACCACAGCAGGAGATGACAGTGCGCATTTTGGGAGAGTTAATGTAATTAGGGAAGAGTTAATTTGATTTAAAAAAAGTTAATTAAGCTCTCCATTAAAGCAGAGGATAAGTGATTGATTAATGAAGCTACTTTCTCTTTACATCTGGGAGTAGTTTTTACTCAGTGTCACATTACTTTCTCAAAATACTTTTTATGACTCTCCACTTTCATTCCACACCTACAGATCAAGTGTCTGACTTTGGCAAGTGCAATATGCACTTCATATTGGAATTTAGGGACAAAGTGCACATGTGTATTATTTAAAGGTTTCCACATTTGCCATTCTCAAACACTACTGCAGATTTATAACAGGGCACTTGGGATGCAAAATGAAATAATTCATCATTCAGCGTGTGAGAAAATAGACAATAAATCTCTGCAAAACACAAAACACCAAGCCTTTTAAAAGCAGACGATTTAAAGCAGTTTTCATGGGTGGCACTAGACATGGTTTGGGAACAGCTCCATCCGAGACCGCAAGAAATCGTAGAGGATTGTGGACGCAGCCCAGGCCATCACACAAACCAACCTCACTCCCATTGACTCCATTTACACCTCACGCTGCCTCGGCATAATCAAGGATGAGCCGTACCCAGGCCACTCCCTCTTGTCCCCTCACCTCACGGCCAAGCGGTAGGGAATTGTGAAAATGTTCACCTCCAGATGCAATGTTCTAAAGAAAGAACTGCAGATCCGAAGAAAGGTCCCGACCCGAAGAGTCACCTATTCCTTCGCTCCATAGACGCTGCCTCACCCGCTGAGTTCCTCCAGCATTTTTCTCTTCCTTCCTTCCTAGGTGAGGTCTGCCACGTCTCTGTGCAAAGATCATTTCACTGCACCTTCTACATGTGACAGCAAAGTATTGTCGAATCGCCCCTTGGTGTGTAGGGAGTGGATGAGACGGTGAAATAAGGTAGAACTAGTGTGGATGGACGATCGATGGTGGGCATGAGCCTGCTTCAGAGCCGACTCCCCGAATTAAAACAGAATTCAGTTTCAGTTTAGTTTATTGTCACATATACCGAGGCACAGTGGAAAGCTTTCGTTGCGTGCTAACCAGTCAGCGGAAAGACAATACATGATTACAATCCAGCCATTCCCAGTGTACAGATACATGATACGTTTCTCCAGCATTTTCGTCTACCTCCAGATTCAGGGACAGTTTCTTCCCAGCTGTTATCAGGCACCTGAGCCATCCTACCAACAACTAGAGAGCGGCCCCGAGCTAGTATCTATCTCAATGGAGATCCTCGGACTAAGTTTACTCAGAATTTACTGGACTTTATCTTGCACTTAGCGTTATTCACATTATTCCATTTATCATGTATCTGAACACTATGGGTGGCTATATTGTATTGATTTTTAGTATTTCCACTGACTGGATAGCACACAGCAAAAGCTTTTCATTGTACCTTAGTACACATGACAAGAAACTAAACTAAACTAAACTACGATTACATTTCCATTGGAATGTTATCTTAAGAAAAGGATTTCATCACCTTCTTAACAATGTCCGATACCTTTTGGCACATGCATGTCTTGGTCTTTGGCCTCACCGGGATAAAAGCATCGCAAACATTTTCGGAAAAGAAATACATTTTTTTTGTTGCTTACACAAGCATCCGCAGATGATGGTTTACAAAAAAAAAAGCCAAAGTGCTGGAGTAATTCAGTCGTCAGGCAGCATCCCTGGAAAACATGGGTAAGCGAGGATTTAGAGCGAGGCCCTTCTTCAGACTCAATAGGTGACGTATCAGGTCAGGACCCTTCAGAATTTGTCTTATTATAAGCCTGAAGAAGCATCACCCATTTCTTTTCTCCAAAGATGCTGCCTGACCCGCTGAATTACTCCAGTATTTTGTGTCTATTATTGGCTCATTAGATTCAGCTTCATTTAATGTCCTATGCAGCAGGGTGCAATGAAATACACTATTCACATTATTACAGCGCCAGAGACCCGGGTTCGATCACGACCAACGGCGCTGTCTGTACGGAGTTTGCACGTTCTCCCCGTGACCTGCGTGGGTTTTCTCCGAGAACTACGGTTTTCCTCCTGCACTCCAAAGACGTACAGGTTTGTAGGTTAATTGGCTTGGTGTAAATGTAAATTGTCCCTAGTGTGTGTGGGATAGTGTTAGCGTGCGGGGATCGCCGGTCGGCGCGTACTAGGTAGGCCAAAGGGCCTCTTTCTGCACTGTATCTCAAAACTAAAATAAATTGGACTGGTGTCCCAGAGGAGCGGTGCGACTGCTGGATTTCCACCACGATCAAGGACTGGTTTTGCTCCAGCCATCTGGGGACCGGTAGAACGCGTTGCAAGG
Organism: Okamejei kenojei; assembly: GCA_035221665.1. Lineage (NCBI taxonomy): Eukaryota > Metazoa > Chordata > Chondrichthyes > Rajiformes > Rajidae > Okamejei > Okamejei kenojei. The sequence goes on from CM069163.1 coordinate 27,057,079, forward strand.
CTCCTGTAAATGAAGTGATTAACGTTCAGACATGTCAGTCAACCTCGGAAACCCAGGGGGTAAAGCGCGAGACCACCGGGTGTCATTTTACACACTGTAAATTGTTCCTGCTGCTTTATTCCCGTCGCGTTCATTCCAATCTCCTGGTTCTCCCTCTTAAACCTACCTCCGCCTTTCAATCACTATGTAATTTCACCGCAATTCACACGTCCTTCTCATTCCGTTACATTCTCATGAGATTACAAAGCGCGGGGGAGGCATAATTTAACGTATCGGGCTTGTGCATGCGACAAGAACAGGGCCAATTCCTTGCCCAAAGCCCAACCATTTCCCATTTGCTTTTTAATCAGTGATTTGCTTCCATTTTTTAAGTTACTCTTCAATTATTCACACTATTTCAGCGAGCGAGAGGGGTGATTGAAACATACGATACGATGGAACTTTATTTATCTCAGGCGGGAAATCAGTCTGGCAACAGTCATAAAACAGAACAAGATACGTGAAATTAAAGTAACGAGTGGAAAGGATTGGGGCTGCTGTTATATATTGTTAAAGAAGGAACTACAGATGCTGGAAAATCGAGGGTACACAAAATGCTGGAGAAACTCAGCGGGTGAGGCAGCGAAGGAAATAGGCAACGTTTCGGGCCAAAACCCTTCTTCAGACTGATGGGGGGTGCGGGGAGGTGGGGGGGGGGGGCTGTGCAAAGATTGGATAGGTGGGGGAAGAGGGGGGAGGGGAGGGGGGGGGGGAGTCAGTCTACCCCACAACAGAAGGGGGAGGAGTTGTACAGTTTGATAGCCACAGGGCAGAAGGATCTCCTGTGCTGCATCTTGGAGGAACCAGTCTGTTGCTGAAGGTACTAAAAGCTTAATGAGGACGACTTCAAGAACACCTTGAAGGTGATATAAGTAAATAAATTAAAAAAACATAGTTGTGTATTTGCAGCTGCAGATGCTGGTCTACTCCGAAGATAGACGCAAAATGCTGGAGTAACTCAGCGGTTCAGGCAGAACCTCAGGAAAGAAAGAATGGGTGATGTTTCGGGTCGAGTCCCTTCTTCAGACTGAGAGTCAGCAGAGGGGAAGGATAAGGTGTGAAAACGACAGATCAAAGCAGATGTTGATAAAGAAATGTAGAATGGTTAGCTGAGGGGAATGGGACAATGAGGTGTACAATCAGTAAAATTAATCGGAAGGACAGTGAAACTATTTGAACATGGATCATAAAGGGGGAAAGGTTCAAAGGGATACAGGCTAAACACTGGCAAATGGGACGAGTGTAGTCAGGCATCTTGGGCAGTATGGACAAGTTGGGCCGAAAGGCCTCTTTCTCTGCTGTGCAACTTTATGAAGCTCCCTGAATCAAATGGCATAGTGCCCAACAAGTTCTTTGGGAAAGGGCACACAAAATGCTGGAGAAACTCAGCGGGTGCAACAGCATCTATGGAGCAAAGGAGATGGGCAACGTTTCGGGCCGAAACCCTTTTTCAGACTCAAGTTCTTTGGGAAATCTTAGTCAGCAGGCAGCTTTATGCTTTTGGAAACACTAGTTATCAGTTTGGTTTAGGTTATAGCCACGTGTACCGTGGTACAGCGAAAAGCGTTTGTCACATGCTAACCAGTCAGCGGAAGGACAAGAAATGATTACAATCGAGCCATTCACAATGTACAGATATATAATAAGGGAATAACGTTCAGTGCATGGTAAAGCCAGTAAAGTCCGATCAAGGGCAGTCTGAGGGCCTCCGATGAGGCAGATAGAGGTTCACTGGAGAGGTAGGATGGGCCTCGACCGAAACATCACCCATTCCTTCTCTCCAGAGATGCTGCCTGCCCCGCTGAGTTACTCCAGCATTTTGTGTCTACCTTCAGTGTTTGTCAACGGTTTGTTCATCACCCCCCTGTCAGCTCTTCCCTGCTTGTCTGCAACAGAGAATTTATTTTGATGCTGACAGGAATCAGGTTCTATTAAGCTGACAAGTAATAGCCCTGTCCCACGGTACGAGTTCATTCCAAGAGCTCTCTCTCCCGAGTTTGCCCTGATTCGAACTCGGAGATTTACGGTAATGGCCACTCGTCGGTACTCGGGGCTCTCGTGGGAATTTTTTCAGCATGTTGAAAAATCTTCACGAGTCTTCCTGAGCTTACCTGCCGTTAGCGAGTCTCCCCGAGTACCTGCCGTTAGCGTTACGAGCCGCTGAGTGACGTCCCCGAGCTCCGACGTACCCGCTATGTTCGTTCTCCGTGCTTACCACGAGTTTGATTTTTTTAAAACTCGGGAGAGCTCTTGGAATGAACTCGTACTGTGGGACAGGGCTATCAGTGTTCACTGTTTGAACAAGTTTATTCTCGGTGGTTGCTGCCGTGCTGAATTGCAAACCAACGAGCTTCCAGACTAAACCAAATGCCAAGCAACACTGAGCCTCCTACTCAGTGTATCAGAAAGAAATTAATGACCTTGAAAACGTCACAGCATTATGAAAGTAGTGGAGATGACATTGACGCAAGTATAATATTGAAGGAGCAACAAGGCACGGAGACTCATTAGTGATTGATACTTGCTTTCTTGACAAGTATTAACATTCACGCACCCTAATCGAGAGCTTCTGCAAGCTTTTATCTGGGAGCTTGTCAAATAGTTGTGCCTCTGGTGAACTGTTGCTCATCGCAGTCAGCCTGCCTGTTCAATGAAAAGATGGTGGCATTTCGCCAGCTAATCTTACGCCTGACCCCTCAGTTACTTTGATTCATCGACTTGTCAAAGGCTGCTGCGATTTTCTCAACACAGGACACACACCATCGAGGTCATGCAGTGAACCTTCCAGCCATATAACCATATAACGATATAACAATTACAGCACGGAAACAGGCCCTCTCGGCCCTTCCAGTTCGTGCTGACCATTTGTTTTCCCCTAGTCCCATCTACCTGCACTCAGACCATACCCCTCCATTCCCTTCACGTCCATATACCTATCCACTTTACTCTTAAATGTTAAAATCGATCCTGCCTCCACCACTTCTGCTGGAAGCTGATTCCACACAGCCACCACCCTCTGAGTAAAGAAGTTCCCCCTCACGTTACCCCGAAACCTCTGTCACTTAATTCTCATGTCGGATTAACAAGACCTAATGGTGAAGTTTAGGGGGGGGGGGGGGGGGGCGGGGGCAGGGGAACTTGATATGTATAAAATTACCCTGAGGCACAGATAGGGTAGACAGGCAGAACATTTTCCCAGGTTAGAACTTTCCAACACTAGAAGGCGCTGCATATTCCAGATGAATATTGATTTCTCTAACTTCAAGTAATTATACTAGTTTCACTGTTGTCTTGCAGAATTTCACTGTCTGCATAAATCGTTATCACCTTCCCAAAAGCCAACAATGGACCATTGTGGGCTCCAGACTTCCTTGATCATCGTTGCTTTTTGTGTGTCTTTCACTAATTTGTGCTATGTACTTTCTACATCTCTCGTTTCCCTTTACCCTGACTCTCAGTCTGAAGAAGAGTCTTGACCCGAAATGTCACCTATTCCTTTTCTCTAGAGATGCTGCCAGACCGGCTGAGTTACTCCAGCTTTTTGTATCTACCCTTGTGTTATCATCTGAGTTAGTTTCTTTATATTTAGACTTCAGACTTTAGACTTCGGAAACAGGCCCTTTGACCCACCGAGTCCATGCTGACCAGCGATCACCCCGTACACCAGCGCTATCTTTCATTTTTACTGAAGCCAATTAACCTTCAAACCTTCACGTCTTTGTCGTGTGGGAGGAAACCGGAGCACCCGGAGAAAACCCACTCTGTACGGAGTTTGTATGTCCTCCGTGGCCAGACAGTACCCGAGGTCAGGAACGAACCCAGATCTCTGGCGCTGTAAGGCAGAAATTCTACCGCTGCGCCACCGTGACGCCCCACTTCTTGGCCCATTAAATTCAACAATTGTCTGTGATTATGAATTGTAGAATTATTATAAATTTCGCTAAGATACTAACACTTGTACCAACATATTCATCATCTATGTAACAGCCAATTAATGTGTAGATCCAGCAAGTTTTTAAATAAAAATAGCGAGAACATCATGGAAGAGATCAATGTGCAGAGTTAAAAGTGTTTGTTACTCATTGATTGTCAGTTAGTCTGAAACTATCCTTTCATATCCTTGCTGATTCTGGAGTTCACAGTCAAAAGAAACATCTTCTGAGCATCTGTTCCGTCAACCTTCAGAATCTTATGTATTTTTTTAGTGCAAATGTCTGTCATTCTTCTAAGCTTCCACTAACTGGCCTAATCTTTTAAGCCTTTTCCTTTAGGACTTGCGTACATCCAAAATGTTGAATTAATGTAATCATTAAAAATGTAAACATCAAAACTGTACTTCATCACTTGCTGCTATCCTTGGACCAAAATGTACGAGACTTTGATCTCCATGTCACTCATTCAAGACCGCGACAAAGTTATCCGCAAAGAACTGAAGGGGCTGTCACACTGCGGCGACCTAATTGGTGAGTTTAGATGAGTTTAGGAGAGTTTGAAAAAATGTCATGTTGAAGACCTCCTTCGACCTCCTTTGACTACGTTGAAGACTAGCTACGACTAGCTTCGGGAAAATTGGACACCGAATAGTGGAGAGTGAAGACGACCTCCTTCGACCTCCCTTCGACTATGATGAAGACTATCTACGACTACCTTCGATTACCTTCGACTACCCTCGATTACCTACGAATAACTTGCCAACCTACTATGACCTACCTCGACTAAACCTACGAGCAAAAAAAGTATCGATTTATTTCCATGGCGACCTTTTTTTACTCGCGGGCATTTTTCCACATGTTGCGCGAGTACATTCTCCGTGACCTAGCTGAGGCCTCGAGTACGCGGGGACCACTCTCGAGCATGAAGGAGAGTTGCAAAGACCTCCTACGACCTCGTGTCGACCAGGCTGCGAGTATGAGTCGAGGGCAAACTTGCCAGAACTCGCGGATTAGGTCGCCCAAGTGGGACAGGTCCTTTACTGTTTGTCATACTTTATTTTTGTACGAGGAAGTTGCGAGAACTTTATGCAAAACCTACGCCAACATCTGATGGATCAATGAGTCTTATGAAGTATGTCGTAGGGGTGAGGGGTAATTGTCACCAGCTACTTGTTCCCGGACCAGCCATGTTGAAGCAATGGCCAAGAACACACACCGACATCTTTACTTCCTTAGAAAGCTTAGGAGGTCCGACATGTCCCCAACAACTCTCACCAACTCCTTCAGATGCACCGCTGGAAGCATTTTATCGGGATGCATCGCAGGATGGTTTGGGAACAGCTCCATCCAAACCCCAAGAAATTGCAGAGAATTGTGGATGCAGTTCATTTCCAGACCAACCTCCCTTCCATGGACTCTATTTGCACTTCACGCTACCTCGGCAAGGCCAGCAGCATAATCAAGGACGAGTCGCACCCTGACCACTCCTACTTCTCCCCTGCGCCATCAGGCAAGAGGTGCAGAAGTGTGAAATCACACACCTCCAGATTCAGGGACAGTTTCTTCCCAGCATTTATCCGGCAACTGAACCATCCTACCCACAACCAGAAGTCCTGAGCTACTATCTACCTCATTGGTGATCATTGGACTATCTTTGATCAGACCTTACTGGATTTTACCTTGCACCAAACGTTATTTATGTTATTCGCTTAGTCATGTATCCGTACACTGTAAATGGCTCAATTGTAATCCTGATTTGCCTTTCCGCTGACTGGATAGCACGCAACTAAAGCTTTTCACTTTTCATCCGTGCACTTGACAATAAAGTAAACTCACCTCAACTTTTCCAGCTGCCAACTTCCCCATATCGGTGAGACCAAGCTCAGGCTCAGCGATCGCTTCGCCCAACACCTCCGCTCACTTCGCACTAACCAACCTGATCTCCCGGTGGCTCAGCACTTCAACTCCCCCTCCCATTCCGAATCTGATCTTTCTGTCCTGGGCCTCCTCCATTGCCAGAGTGAAGCCCACCGCAAATTGGAGGAGCAGCACCTGATATTTCGCTTGGGTAGTTTACACCCCGTGATTGTACTGATGCCGGGGTGGGAGATTGCAACCTTCACGTGGTCCGCCCTGTTTCGACAAATGCAATCAACCTGGCGGGCACACTCAAATAAGATCAAATAGAACAAGTTGTCCGACAACTTTGGGCTGTGCACGCCACATGCAAGAAGAAGAAGAAGATATATTGATGCCAACTTCATCAAGCCAGTGCCACCAGAAGACCGGGCCTTGAAGTGAGATATACGAATCGCATGTCTTAACAGGCAAGGAACAGAGGTTGCAGAAAGTTAGAAGTTGCAAGGTGATGTTGGAGGGTAGCGACACTCTGCCAGCTGTTCCAGATGAGGATATATTGTACTTACGTGTAGTATGATTTGACATGATAGTATTCAGAACAAGCTTTTCACCGTATCTCCGTACACGTGACATTAAAGAAACTATTAAAAGCATAAAATAATTAACAACATATATTCTTCATCGGTAAGGGTGTCAGGGGTTATGGGGAGAAGGCAGGGGAATGGGGTTGAAAGGGAGAGATAGATGGGCCGAATGGCATAATTCTGCTCCTAGACCTCATGAAAAACACTTCTTCCTGGCTGCCCTTCAATTAGAAAATCTCCTCACCCAACCCTGTGGTCACAGCCTCAGAATTAACGGAAGTTCCTTTAGGAAGGAAATGAGGAGGAATTTCTTGAGTCAGAGAGTGGTGAATCTGTGGAATTCATGAATCCTCTGCCACAGAAGGCTGTGCAGGCCAAGTCAACGGATATTTTTAAGGCGGAGATCGATAGATTCCTGATCAGTACCGGTGTCAAGGGTTAAGGGGAGAAGGCAGGAGAATGGGGTGAGGATGGAGAAATAGATCAGCCACGATTGGAAGACGGAGCAGACTTGATGGGCCGAATGGCCTAATTCTGCACCTATCACTTATGAACGTATGAAACCTACAATGGTAGTCACGACCCTACAAAAAACAAAATACATCCCTTCGTTACTGACGCCATACTTCCTTGAAATCCAAAATGCAATTAACACCACCCAAAGGGAACTCACTGCCTGCAATATATGTGACGCTTGTTTGGGCAGAAATGTATAAATGGACACAGTTACGCAGAAACGAATCATGGCCCATGTACAAATTATTGTTGTATTTGCAACGGGAGATCACTTTGAAACATACTCCGGGAGTCCATTTTCAAATTGAGGGGATAAATTTGCGGTCATGGGAAACTCCAGTTCTCTCTCGCCCGGTGCCAAATTGCAACATGTCTTATTGCCCATCAGATGCGAGATTACTTTGTAGGGCTCGTCAACTGCAGTGCACAGAGATGTACTTTGCCAAGAAAAACTGCACTGAAATGGATGTTGGGAGACAGCAATCATTTACCCAGCTATCAGCATGCTCCAATCAGCCGTAGTGAGCCTTTGTCCCCGGAGTCCCATGTTCCAAAGGGACAGTGCAAAATCAATAAAGTGTTCATAAAACTGCAAAGGTTTGCAACACTTTGGTAATGACTAGCTCTGCAGACCTTCCAAAACTATTTCCTCGTGGTATCAATAATGAGAATTCCAAGGCCCTCGGAATTTGAAGAATTATGAATCGCCGAGTTATTGTCCGAATGATCATTCTTGCAATAAATATCTTCTACTATGGTGTCATTTGGCTGTTCATTTGCACAATTGAATTATTACGTTGTTAAGTTGGCAACTAAATGTCAACAAAACTGATGAAAAGCAGCATTTCAACTCTCCTAGAATGCACATGAAGAAAGATTATATCGCTTGAGTCTTAGAAATCATATAATTATCTTCAGCACAGATATTGACTCTCCAGGACACCATTAATTGCCTATTTATACAAATTCCATTTACAGCACTTGGTCTGTATCTTGTCTAAGCTTGTTGAGGTATTTCTTAAATGTTGTTCAATGGTTCACTATTATCACATGTTATACATGAGTCCACAATGGTTCAATATTATCAATTTTTTCCATGAACAGTAGCTCGACTCAATAAACAAACACTGTAGCCTCCTGTTGCTCTGGTGTTTTATTTCATTCACATGTTTAAACTATAATGTTTTATTCTTAATGTTTTAATGTTTTATGTTTTATTCTTAATTGTTTACTGTATGTCGTGTTGTGACTTGCGAGCGGCGCACCAAGGCAAATTCCTTGTATGTGAATACTTGGTCATTGATGAAGCCATGAATAAAACGCTGTTATTTTATAATTATTAGGGAGGCATGGTGGTGTAATGATAGAGTTACTGCCTCCCAGCGCCAGAGACCTGGGTTCAATCCTGAGTACAGCTGCTTGTCGATACGGAGTTTGTAAGTTCTCCCCGTGACCTCCGTGGGTTTTCTCCGAGATCTTCGGTTTCTCCCAAGACGTAGAGGTTTGTAGGTTAATTGCCTTGGTATAAATGTTAAATTGTTCCTAGTGTGTGTGGGATAGTGTTAATGTGCAGGGATCACTGGTCGGCATGGACTCGGTGGGCCGAAGGGCCTGTTTCCGCGCTGTATCTCTAAACTAAACAAAACTAAATTCCTGACTAAAAATGGTCTGAAGAAAGGTCTGGAATCAAATCGTCACCCATCCCTTCTCTTCAGAGATGCTGCCTGTCCCGCTGAGTTACTCCAGCTTTTTGTGTCTGTCTTCCATCAAAACTGAATTATTATTCCACTGCCTCTGCGCCATGTAACTGGCTCAGTCTCTCAACCTCAGTGTTTCATCTCGAAACAAGATTAGGTTTTGGCTGCTGACTTGCCCACATGGTTGTTAACGACAGGCCCTGTCGGTTTTTATGTCCTGCACCTTCTTGTGCCTCATAAAACCAATGAAGGATGGAAGACAGTTTGTCGGGGGAAAATATATCCCATAAAAAATATTAGTGTCACACATCTCCAAACGGGATTTTGCCTTAAAACAGTATAAATGGAATATAAGGCAGTGTGGCACAGAATATTGAGATGTCAGCATTCCGTGACCTAGAATGATGAATGTTTCAACATATGATGAAAGAATGGATCGACTGAGCTTGTATTCATTGGAATTTAGAAGGATGAGAGGGGATCTGAAAGAAACATATAAAATTCTTAAGGGATTGGACAGGCTAGATGCAGGAAAAATGTTCCCAATGTTGTGGGAGTCCAGAACCAGGGGTCACATTTTAAAAATAAGGGGTAGGACATTTATGACTGAGATGAGGAAAAATGGGTTTTCACCCAGAGAGTTGTGAATCTGTGGAATTCTCTGCCACAGAAGGCAGTGGAGACCAATTCACTGGATGTTTTCAAGAGAGAGTTAGATATAGCTCTTGGGGTTAATGGAATCAAGAGATATGGGGAATAAGCAGGAAAGGGGTACTGATTGTGGATGATCAGCCATGATCATATTGAATGACGGTGCTGGCTCAAAAGGCCAAACGGCCTACACCCACACCGACCTTCTATGTTTCTATAACATTTTATATCATCATATTTGTCATATTATTTGTCACAAACCATTAACATATGAGATTGTTACTTGGTCCACTATCTCCATGCAGGCTTTCAGAGCAATGCCATAATTCCCATTCTTCAATTTATTTCCCTAAAACCTACTCTTTCTTCACTTCTCCATGGATTGTCACCTTGTGGTGGTGGAGAAGTTTGTGTGGACCTGAGATCCTGAGAGCGATGCCGTCTGGAGCAATGCTCCTGGTAGGGCCACCCATGGCGGTAAGGTCGAGGGGGAGGTCTCTGACAAAGTGCAATCCAACCGAGAGCTCAACGGTGGAACAGGCGGAGGACGATGGCTGACCTTAGTGCAGCATCACAACGGCTGGGAAGGCGGATGAAGGCCGCAGTAGAAAAGGGTCTCCGGTCGTCTTGGACTCCATGCCACTGGATCCTGACCCAGATCTGTCAAGGACGGTGGTGTGGCTGTCTGTGCACCAGTCTCCCCACGTTAAACAAAGTCACGCACAGGCGTCCTCCATATAGGGAATAGCACCCTTGGAGCCACCCATGGTCAGCCATGACCAAAGGGGGCCTAAGAAAGACTTTCTCATCATTTGCCATCAATTTCCTCTTGACCGCCCATCAGTTATCAGCAACATCTGGGAGCACAAGGTATCCTACAAATACTTGAGATGAGCAGCCAATATCGAGCTTCATTCTTCTATGCATCAAAGAGTTGAATCCTGTTGTTTTTTTGTTCCAGATGTTCTTCACCAACGTTTTGGCTATCTGGTGCTTTGACTATGAAAGGCATTATAGTTGCGACAGATGATACAGTATATCCATATAGTGTTCATGTATAATCTCTGGCCAACGGTAGTCAGTGGGGCGTAGCTGTTGAGTCATGGAGCGATACGTGAAATTAACAGGCTCTTCGGCCCATCGAGTTGAGGTCAAACATTGACCATCCATTTACACTAATGTTACATTAATAGAGCATAGAACAGTACAGAAGTACAGAACAGGAACGGGCCCTCTGGTCCACAATGTTTATGCCAAACATGATGGCCATCATCACCGTTGAAAACATCAACAGGCACGGTGCACGACAGTGATCGCAACTTCTACTGAAGTTGAACTGATCTCATCTGCCTGTTCAAGATTATTATACCCCTATTCCACGTAGCTGAGGCACGAACTATTGCAACATTTAGAAATGAATAGGACAGGTTTGGAGGGATGTAGGCCAAACTCAGGTAAGTTGGACTAGTGGAGATGGGACATGTTGGCTGGTGTGGGCAAGTTGGGCCGAAAGGCCTGTTTCCACACTGTGTGACTCAATGACTCTATAACGAAGGCTGGGAATTAAAGATGAGGCATTTCCTAAGTTATCAGAGTCCAGCTGCAAAAGATACAGCCCGTGTTTAAATCATTGGCTATCATCTGCGGAATGTGCGATGATGGATTCCTTGGACAGCAAGAAATGAACAGCTTTAGAAGTCTTGAATAAATGGTGCTGCAGAATAAAAAAAATCAATTTGCCTTTTTACTTCAAGTCCCCCATTCATCACCAGCATCCACTGTCAGTGCCTGGTGGAAAGTATTGGCACTTTTTCATTGATTAAATAGTTGGCTCTGAGCGAAATCTCTCCTGAAGAGCTTACCATTGATTGGGTTTTTAAGTCCGATCTCAGAGAGGATTGCAATCTGCCTTGCAAGTCCAGGGGGAGTTCAGACACTCTGCGATGGCATCCATTTCAGAAAACCCCACACAAAGCCAACTTCGAAATATTAAAGTTGAATGGCTGGGTGTCACGCAATCCATCAGGCTGCCACGGATTTTATCAGCAGCGCTAAAAAATATCTTAAAGGGTTAGTTATGAGAAGACAACTAACGATGGCAAAGATCACCAAGGCATTTTGCAGCCGTATCATTTATTTAGCAGCAATTTAAGTTTGTGATGCATAAATAAGTGGGTCAGTGAGTCATACAGCGTGGAAACATGTCCCCCCACTCACCTTGCCAATGCCAGCCAACATGTCCCATCCACACTAATCCCACCTGCCTGTGTTTGGCCCTTGTCCCTCTAAACCTATCCTCTCTCTGTACCTCTAGTTTAGTTTCGTTTAGTTCAGAGGTACAGTGCGGAGAAAGGCCCTTCCGCCCACAGAGTCCGCGATCCCCGAACACTGGCACTATCCTACCAGGGACATCTTTCTTTTCACCTGTAAACCGGCAGGTCTCTGGAGTGTGGGAGGAAGCCGGAGCACCCGGGGAAAACCCACGCAGGTCACGGGGAGAACGTGAAAAATCCGTACAGGCAAGCACCCGTGGTCAGGATGGAACCCGGGTCGCTGGCGCTGTGCGGCAGCAACTCTACCGCTGCGCCCACAGTCACCACTGTTTAATCTGTGCACCCAGGAAATTGTCCTTTTATGCACATGCACGTTTTCAGCATGTGACACTTGGCAGATTTATTCTTAAGCTGCTGACAACAGATTCCGCACACTGGCATTTGGCGCTGCAAAGATGACTGTGCTCCTAACGATTTAATTGATAGGCACCGGCTGTCCTGTAATGAACGGTGCTGAGAAGACATCGGGAAGCTCAGTGTTTGATCTGTTGAAACATGGATAGCGAGGATGTGACAAGGATGTTTCCACTAGAGTCATACAGCGTGGAAACAGGCCCTACAGCCCAACTTGCCCAAACCGGCCAACATGTCCCAGCTACACTAGTCCCACCTGCCTGCGCTTGGTCCATAGCCCTCTAAACTTGTCCTATCCATAAGGAGTGAGACTAGTCATAGCCTCCAATTAAAGGACGTTTTAGGAAGGAGATGAGGAGGAATTTATTTTGTCAGAGGGTGGTGAATCTGTGGAATTCATTGCGGCAGAAGACTGTGGAGGCCAAGTCACTGAATATTTTTAAGGCAGAGATAGATAGATTCTTGATTGGTACGGGTGTCAGAGGTTATGGGGAGAAGACAGGAGAATGGGGTTAGATCGGCCACGATTGAATGCTGGAGTAGACTTGGTGGGCCGAATGGCCTAATTCTGCTCCTATCACTTATGACCTTATGACTGATGGGTTAGACTGTGTCAAGTGTAGGAGCAGGAGACATTGGAGTATAGGGCTCGATACAGTCCATTTGTGCAATAACTCCCGCTATGTAGAAAGGTGCTTTGAAGTCACTGATCAAATCTCGATATCTGGGTCCCAGCTACTTTGAGGAAGCAATTTCAAACTGCTTTGGCATCACTAATGGCAGAAAATATGTTGGAAATCCCCCTTCCCATTCCCACATTGACCTTTCTGTCCTCGCGATTCACACCCGCGATGAACAGAAAGGTGAAAGACGGCTGGCACAGTTACGGTAAGTCCTTTAGAGAACGCGGAGAGGGGTGGGGGAGCAAATGGGAGAGGGGGGGAGAGAAGAGGGGAGAAGGGGGGAGAAGGGGGGGAGAAGAGGGGAGAAGGGGGGGGAGAAGGAGTCACTTTTAAGAAGCGAGACAACTTTTAATAAGGTTTAGTGGGCATTTAACATTACCGGTCGGTTTACTTACCTTTTTTTTCTCAACGAGCTTTACCTTCGATCACCTACGATTGCATTCGATTACCTACGAAGGCATTATGACCTACTACGACCTACCTCGACTAAACCCACGAGTAAAAAAAATATCGATATTTTTCCCCTGGCGACCTTTTTTTACTCGCGGGCATTTTTCAGCTTGCTGAAAAATACGCCGCGACCTAGCTGAGGCCTCGAGTACGCGGGGACTACTCGCGAGCATGAAGGAGAGTAACAAAGACCTCCAAGGACCTCGTGTCGATCATGCTGCGAAGAAGAGTCGCGGGCAAACTCTTCGAAACTCGCCAATTAGGTCCCCGCAGTGGGACAGCCCCTTTACAGCGCTCGCAGCGCCGAAGACCCAGGTTCGATCCCGACTACGGGTGCTGTCTGTATGGAGTTTGTACGTTCTCCCCGTGACCTGCCTGGGTTTTCTCTGAGATCTTCGGTTTCCTCCCGCGCTCCAAAGACGATCAGGTTTGCCGGTTAATTGGCTTGGTATAAGAGTAAATTGTCCCTAGTAACATTATCCCCCACAATCAAAATGTGGACTGTGGAAATGTCAGAGACGTTGCATTTGGAGAGAATTAGGTTTGTCCTAATGGACAAATATGAGCTTTTTGCACAAATATGGTCTCCATTCATTGATTACTTTAAGGGGTAGCTGAGCTCAGCACTGTAACTCAATAAGTACCCTGGTGTAGGATTAGATGAAAAAAAGTATTGGGATCTGTATACATGTCTCAAGAGATATTGCTATATGAAACTGATCCATTCAATGTAAAGATTCTTTTATTTAATTTTTAATTATATAATAACTGTTTTTATTTTTTTTTATTTTTCTTGTTTATTTTTTCTTTTTTACTTTTTATGTTTTTATTATATAATCATTATTATTTAATCACAACATCCTGATTATTGATTTATACTTTTACTTTTTTTTTCACTCCCTTACCTTCCGAAAAAAAAAATCAAAAACAGTAGCATATATAAATTATCCTGTAATATCTGTACAACGTTTGTGATAAGTCTGATTTGTATTTGAAGTGCTGTTGTACATTAGATAATATGCAATGCTTCCAATAAAAATATTAAACAAAAAAAAAAAAATTGTCCCTAGTGTGTGGAGGACAATGTTAAGGTGCGGGGATCGCAGGTCAGTGCGGGTTTGGCTGGTCGAAGGGCCTGTTTCCGCGCTGTATCTCTAAACGAAACTAAAGTACAAATTATTTCCTGGAGGTTTGTGCATAATTACAGTTTGGAAGTTATTTTTGCACAAGAAGTGAAGACTCGTTAAGAGGAGGAAAGTTTGCAAATGAGGCAGCAACAGGTCACCACTGCCCAAGATAATCACTTCATCGTTTACAAAAAATTCACAAAATGAAGAGATAATTACTAGCCGGTAGATAAAAATGCTGGAGAAACTCAGTGGGTGAGGCAGCATCTATGGAGTTTCTCCAGCATTCTTGTCTGCCTCACCCGCTGAGTTTGTCCAGCAGTTTTGTCTAACTTTCGATTTTTCCAGCATCTGCAGTTATTTCTTAAACAGATAATTAATAGCGGTCAGTGAGTGCAGTAAATGGTTACAAGATGCCACGTTTTGCTCTGTAAGGGCCATGGAAATGGAGGTTTGGCATTTTAAATTAACAGAAATAAATCTCAACGTTAGTCATCCTGAAAGTGACCCAATGTCCAGCACTTTGCTTCATTATTTCTGCTACTTCCATGTTGCTGAATAAAGGCACAACGGTTTTATAATGAAAGATTATTTTCAGAAAATGACCTGAGGTGACTCTCCTCAGTTGTTTCCTGACTCACTGCAGTTTAGTTTAGTTTAGCTTAGAGATATAGTGCGGAAACAGGCCTACTGATTCCGTGCCGATCCACTGTCCTGCACACTAGGGACAATTGTTAATGATTTTACCAGAGCCAATTAGCTTCTACAGGTCTGAAGAAGGTTCTCGACCCAAAACGTCACCTATTCCTTCGCTCCATGGATGCTGCCTCACTTGCTGATTTTCTCCAGCATTTTTGTCAACCTAGCAAAGTCAACATCTTTGCCCTTGCCGACCAAGATGCCCCATCTGCACTACTCCCGCCCTTAGCTTAGTTTTGAGATACAGCACAGAAACAGATCCTTCGGACAACCGAGTCAATGCCGACCAGCGATCACTTCGCACACTAGCGCTATCCCACACACACGAGGGACAACTTGCAGTTTTGTTTTACAGAAGATAATTAACCCACAAACCTGCACGTCTTTGGAGCGTGGGAGGAAACTGGAGCACCCGGAGAAAGCACACATGGTCATGGGGAGAACGTGCAAACTCCCTACAGACAGCACCCGTGGTCAGGATCGATCCTGGGCCTCTGGCGCTGTGAGCCAGTACCTCCACCGTTGCGCCACCGTGCCATCATTACAGTTCCACCGGGACTGTGTGTTTTGTTCAAGATACGAGCATCTGCAGTTTCTTGTGGACTCCACACTCTTTTGTCTCCTATCATTACTCTTCCCAAGGAACGAGGCTTCCTTGAAACCTGATCTCTTCTGGAATGCTGGTTCACGCAAACCCCTGGCCAGATACATCTGCCTAATATTTCTTCTTCTACCTGCTGGGAGACAGCTTTAAAAAATATATTATACTTGTAACTCTTGAGGGATGGATTTGAACATCAGGGCTTTTTTGGAACAGGAACATTAATAGTAATGGTACTATGCCGTACCACCAATAGTACCAGGAGCCTCAAATCTGGTACATCCAGGTTCAGGAACAGCTCTTCCCCACAGCCATCAGGCTATTAAACTCGCCATCAAACAAACTCTGAACTATAAGAGCCTATTGCACTTTATCTGTTTATTTATGTGTATATATATATATATATAGTCTATGCTATATAGACACACTGAACTGTTCTGTATTTATGCTTACAATATTCTGTTGTGCTGCAACAAGCAAGAATTTCATTGTCCTATCTGGGACACATGACAATAAACTCTCTTGACTTGACTTGAATTCAAGAACGCCCGGCACGGTGGCGCAGAGGTAGAGTTGCTGCCTTAAGCACAAGAAACCCTGCTTCGATCCTGACTACGGGTGCTGTCTGTGTGGAGTTTGTGCCTTCTCCCCGTGACCTGCGTGGGTTTTCTCCAAGATCTTCGGTTTCCATCCACACTCCAAATACGTACAGGTTTGCAGGTAAATTGGCTTGGTGTAAAGGTAAATCGTCACAAGTGTGTGTAGGATGGTGTTAGTGCGCGGGGATCGCCGGTCGATGCGGGCGTGGTGGGCCGAAGGGCCTGTTTCTGCTCTGTATTCTAAACTAAACTAAACTAAAATCTTTCCTCTGTGCAAAGTGATGTTTCATATGCACGTTGAATTCTTCTTGGGAAATATGAGAATGGTGAAGAAAATAGAAATTGAACTTAAGTGGAGACGCACACAATTATTGTGCATTAAGCCCATTCTTGGATAGTGGATGCGGACAGGATGTTTCCACCAGTGGAACAGTCAAGGACCAGAGGTCATAAACTCAGATTTAATGGATGTTCCTTTGGGAAGGAGATGAGGAGGAATTTATTTTGACAGAGGGTGGTGAATGTGTGGAATTCATTGCCACTGAAGGCTGTGGAGGCCATCAATGGGTATTTTAAAGACAGAGATAGATAGATTCTTGATTAGTAACAGGGGTTAAGGGGAGAAGGCAGGAGAATGGGGTTAAGATGGAAAGGTAGGTGAGTCATGATTGAATGGTGGAGTACTTACTGGTTTGCATGGCCTAATTCTGCTCCTATCACATATAAACATAAACATGCAACAGAGGACAAATGTGTACATCCCACTCGACTGTGAATGGGAGTAATCTGAACAGAGGTTCTCCATGAGAATTAACACTTTCCACTGAAAGGGCAGTCACGGTGGCGCAGCGGTAGAGTTGCTGCCTTACAGCGAATGCAGCGCCAGAGACCCGGGTTCGATCCTGACTACAGGTGCTGTCTGTATGGAGTTTGTAGGTTCTCCCCGCGATCTGTGGGGTTTTCTCCGAGATCTTCGGTTTCCTCCCACACTCCAAAGACGTACAGGTTTGTAGGTTAATTGGCTTGATTAATTGGCTTGATAAAAATGTAAAATTGTCCCAAGTCGGTGATATGCAGAGTACCGCCCTGCCGACTACAACATTCAGAAGGTTCGGAAGGTGTGTTAAAGCAGTGTAAAAATCAGCAAAGCACCAAGTGCATCTACTGTCTAGAACAAATGGATCTTTTATGAACTTCATTGCTGGTGTCAAACCTTCATGCCTAAAAGAGGGCAACATTCCCAATCCTGTCCATAATAAAAATAGCTGGAGTAACTCAGCGGGTCAGTCAGCATCTCTGGAGAAAAGGAATAGGTGATGTTTCGGGTGGAGACCTGCTCCCTGACTCCCCAGTCTGAGGAAGGGTATCGACCTGAAGCGTCACCTATTCCTTTTCTCCAGAGACACTGTGTGGCTCGCTGAGTTACTCCAGCTCGCTGTGTCTATCTCTGGTTTAAACCAGTATCTGCAGTTTCCTTCCTATATACTGTCCAAACTTAGCAACTTCACAAGCCTTTGCCGAATGAACTCCATTTGTGGAGTCTTAAATGTTTTTTTTTTACAGTTTCAAAGGTATTAATATCACCTTCCAAAATGTGTTTAAAATTAATCATATTTAATGCACCCGGGAACATAACATTAATGAAAATACTTATTTTAAAGTTTTTTTAAGAAGTGTTCTTTCATTTAAAATGCTTTTACTCACAGATGGTGAGTCTTATTCCTACTAAACATAATTTTACTGCAAATTTCATTTTCAGATGTATCTGCAGATCTGTGGCAAGTTAAATGTTTTAATTAAATCAAGGAATGAATTTTAAAGCTATTTATTTTAGTTTAGTGCATAAGGACCATGCCAACTGTAGAGATTCTTTGCCAGTATTAATTTTGCAATTATGCAAATAATCTCAAGCGGAAGCCTAAAACTTGAAACGCTCAGTGAAAATAGGTGTTATATCGAGCACATTTGCAGTCTGGATAACCAACTTGACATTCCAGCAGAGAGATTGAAAATTATTATATTTGTGTAGGGAGGAACTGCAGATGCTGGTTTACACTGAAGCTGGAGAAAAGATGCTGGAGTAACTCAGAGGGACAGGCAGCATCTCTGCAGAGAAGGAATGGGTGACCCTTCTTCAGACTGAGAGTCAGGGGAGAGGGAGTCCAGAGAGATGGAAGGGTGCACGCAGCATGTAAGGTGTGAAAAGGACAGATCAAAGCAGCCGGTGATCGAGAAATTGTACAATGGGTCATTGTTGGCAGAGGGGAAGGTGACAACGAGGCATACAAACAGTAAAATTAATCAGGATGACAGTGAAACTAGTAGGAGACGTAGGGAGGGGGAGGGACGGAGAGAGAAGGGAAGCACTTTTATTGGCGCAAGTGGTTCATCCACGCACTGAAAGGATAATATTTCTTCACTTATTAGTTTACTGCGTAGTGAAAATTGGCAATTCAATCTTTAAACCGTGTCTCAAGTCCCATTATTTCGTTTCTTCTTGGAAATGAAAAATGATTTTTAATCAAATATCCGGTCAGTAACTGCACTGCAGCAGGTGGTGCAGATGTAAAGTTATTGGTTGAAAGACTCCAGGGGTGACGAGTACAGAGAAGACACAAGGAACTGCAGATGCTGAATACCTGAGCAAAACACAAAGTGCTGGAGTAACTCCGTGGGTCGGGGAGCATCTGTGGAGGGAATGGCAGACGATGTTTCGTCTGTGATTGAATGGTGGGGGTTGGGGGGGGGGGGGTGGGGGGGTAGTTGGATAAGGGAGGTGGGAGTGGGGAAAAACTTGGCGAATGAGTATTAGGGGTATGGAACTCACTACCGAAAAGAGTGCAAACCCTCAAGGCATTTCAACAATAGAATAATTGAGTCGTATAACATGAAAACAGGCTCTTCAGCCCTACTAGCCCACAATGACCAACATACCCCACCTACATTAGTCTCATCTGCCTGCGTTTGGCCCAGTATCCCTCTAAACCGATCCTATCCGTGTACCTGCCTAAATTTTCTTAAACATTGCGATAGTACCTGGCCCAACTACCTCATCCACCAGCTCGTTCCATACACCCACCACCCTTCATGTAAAAAACTGATCCCTCTGGTTCCTATTCAATCATTCCCCCTTCACCTTAAACCCATGTCCACTGGTCCGCGATTCCCCAACCCAGGTCAAAAATCTCTGTGAGTTTACACAATCTATTCCTCTCATCATTTTGTACACCTCGATGAGATCACCCCTCATCTTCCTGCGCTCCAAGGAATAAAGCCCTAGCCTGCTCAACCTTTCCCTGTAACTCAGTCCCTTGAGTACTGGCAACATCCTGGCAAATCCTCTCTGAACCCTTTCAAGCTTGACAATATCTTTCCCATAACATGGTGCCCAGAACTCAATACAAAGCTCTAAATGTGGCCTCACCGACATCTTATATAACTGTAACATTTATACTCAATACTCTAACTGATGAATACTTGAAAAGTCTATTGCTGCATCTCTAAAGTAAACAGAATGTTTAGAAAGCACGTCTAACTCTTGACATGCACTTTGTAAAATCTACATCTTGAGAACATGCAAAATGGCTGGCTATCTGTTTTTCACCGAGATAATGCAATAAACGCAGTTCTACTGCAATTTAAACCTTTGACTCAATTGAATCAATAATGAGCCATCTCTGTTGTCTGAAGCATGTTATTAAATGTATCCAGAACCAGAGCAAAGGGGAATACTTTATTAAGATGCAAAAAGTTAACAGCATTCATTCACTACTAAAGTCCGTGATATTACAATGTACATGGCAAGGGTTAGCCGTGTTTTAAAAAAAATGTTTAGTATAGAGATACAGCATGGAAACAGACCCTTCGGCCCACCAAGTTAATCACCCATTCACACTAGTTCTATGTTTCCCCACTTTCTCATCCACTCCCTACCACGTATTCAGTGTAGGAAGGAACTGCAGATGCTGGTTTAAACCGAAGATAGACACAAAGTGCTGGAGTAGCTCAACGGGACAGGCAGCATCTCTGGAGAGAAGGAATGGGTGACGTTTCGGGTCGAGACCAAAGGGTAGACATTTTGGGTCTATCCCCTACGTAATCAGGGTGATTTTACAGAGGGCCAATTCACCCTCAAACTTGCAAGTCTTTGGGATGTGGTAGGAAACCGGGGCGCCCGGAGGAGACTCGCGCGGTCGCAGGGAGAACGTGCAAACTCCACACGGACAGCACCCGAGGTCCGGACTGAACCCTGAGTGGTGGCGCTGTGAGGCAGCGGCTCTCCCAGAAGTTAAAAACACCAAAAGATGAAAAGTTAATGATTTATCTAGGGGAACAATTAAGATAGCTTACTAAAGAAAAACGAAGTGGAACAGTTCCAAATCGTTTTCTGGGATTCAACTACAAGCAGGTAAATAATCCATCCCAGAAAGATAACTAATGCTCTAATTTTATATTCATGTCACAGATAACGATGGGGTGCCAAATCACTCCACTGAATAAACAGATAAAATACCGTGCATCATATTTCAAATTGCTCAATGAATTTCATGACTTAGGAGTAACAGCTGCCGAGTGCTTCCCTAATTTAATTTCTATGTAACACAGTAATAAGAACATTGTAATTAGGAGTCCGAGCCCTCGAAACCTGCTCCACTGCTCAACAAAACCACGGTCGCTCTAATCTTGGCCTCAGTTTTTATTTCCTATCGGTTCAGCATAGTTCTGACTCTCAGCCTGAAGAAGGGTCTCCTCCCGAAACGTCACCCATTCCTTCTTGCCAGAGATGCTGCCCGGTTCGCTGGGTTACTCCAGCATTTTGTGTCTATCTTTGGTGTAAACCAGCATCTGCAGTTCCCTCCCACACATGCTGTCTGTTCCACTGCAAATTCTCCCCAAGGTTTGCCTACTTTGAAGAAGTTCTCCTCCTCTCTCCGACGAGAGCTCTGCAACGCCCTCTCTCGATGCTCTACATGTTTCTTCATCATCGTCACCTTTCTTCTGTGTTTTCACACCTTACCCTTCCATATCTATGTCTCCCTCTCGCCTGACTCTCAGTCTGAAGAAGGGTCTCAACCCGAAACATCACCCATTCCTTCTCTCCAGAGATGCTTCCTGAACTTCTGAGTTGCTCCAGCATTTTGTGTCTATCTTCAGTTCTAGTTCCTTCCTACACACCATAGTTCCTACCCTGATTAGACAATAGACAATAGGTACAGGAGTAGGCCATTCGGCCCTTCGAGCCAGCACTGCCATTCACTGTGATCATGGCTGATCATCCACAATCAAAGATACAAAGGACATTTATTATCACATACACCAATTGGTGGAGTGAAATTTGACTTGCCATTGCAGCACACAAATAAAGATAAGACACAGCATCAAAGAATTTAACAGTAAACATAAAAACATCCCCCCACACTGTGGGGGAAGGCAGCAAAAGTCCAGTCCCATCCCCTGTTCACCCATAGATAGTTTACCATCAGCACCCCGTTCCTGCCTTCTCCCCATATCCCCTGACGCTGCTATCTTTAGGAGACAATAGACAATAGATTGTAATTACGTGCAGTCTTTTCATTGAGTGGATAGCGCTTACAAACGTGTCACTGGAGCGTGGTACACGTACAATAATAATGTAAACTAAACAGATTTAAAATATCACAGTAGGACATGGTGTACCAATCATGACCCATCCATGTTCAAAGAATAAATGGCCAACTTCAAATGGGTTCACCAGACCCTGTTGAAAGCGCAGTGTCGGGTTGCGAGACAGCTTGGTCTGGCAGCAGCTCTACCCACGGCCGCGAGTAACAGCAGAGATTTGTAGATGTAGCCCGGTCCATCACACAGACCAGGGTCCCCACCATCCCCTCCATCTACACGTCACGCTGCCACGGGGAAGCAGCCGACCCAATCCCCACACCCATCCGGCAGAAGGTACAGAAGTTTAAATATGCGCACCACCAGACTCAGAAACATCTTCCCACCTGTTATTGGACTTCTGAATGGTCCTTCCAAAACCTTGGGCACAGTTCTGGTTCTCTAAAGGGCTTTCACGACCTGATTCACGACCTCTGCTGACTCATACTCGCCGCATGGTCATCACGAGGTTGTAGGAGGTCATAGGAGGTCGTAGGTAGGTCGAGGCAGGTCGTGATGCTAGTCGTAGGTACTCGTGGCGTCATGTTGGTCGGGGCGTTTTTCTAGCCTGATGAAAAATGTTCACGAGTGAAAAAGGTTGTGAATTAGGTCGTGAAAGTGGGACAGGCCCTTAACCTATCTCATTGTGGACGTTAAAGACTCTCTCTCTGAAGCTGTTAGGCCACAATGCAGAGAACTCCATTCTGCAGCTGTCTGTATCTTTCTCTTCATTCTACCTTTTGTCCTTGTTTTTGTCTTGACCCTATTGATGGATGGAATACTTTCTGTGAGACATGTGATAAGGCATAGTGATATTCTTTGTGAACTTGCGAACATCTGTGTGACATTTGCACGTGTCCCCCCGTGACTCTTGGATGATTCCGTTTCATCCCACATCTTTGAAGCATCAAAAGGTTCAGAGAAGTCCTAGTGACCTAAGTGCCTCCTAATAGATGTCCTCATGAAGGTAAAATATTCCCCCTCCCATTCCCACACGGACCTTTCTGTCCTGGGCCTCCTCCATTGTCAGAGTGAGGCCCAGCACAAATTGGAGGAACAGCGCCTCATATTTCACTTGGGCAGCTTACACCCCAGCAGTATCGACATTGACTTCTCTAACTTCAGGTCGCCTTTGCTTTCCCTCTCTCTCTCTCCATCCCCTCCCCCCTCCCCAGTCCTCCGACGATTCTGACCGTCTCCGACTAATTTTATCTCTGTACCGCCCGCTCACCTGACTCTCAGTCTGAAGAAGTGCCTCGACCCAAAGCCTCGCCCATTCCTTTCTCCCCAGAGATGCTGCCTGTCCCACTGAGTTACTCCGGCATTTTCAAAGTCAAAGTCAAAAGAGTTTATTGTCATGTGTCCCTGACAGGACAATGAAATTCTTTCTTTGCATAGCACAACAGAACATAGTAAGCATTGACTACAATTAGATACGTAAATACACACATTAATTAATAAATTAATAAAGTGCAAATAACAGGTGGAGGGGTATTAATGTTCAGAGTTTTGTCCGAGCCAGGTTTAATAGCCTGATGGCTGTGGGGAAGTAGCTATTCCTGAACCGGGTCGTTGCAGTTCTCAGGCTCCTGTACCTTCTACCCGAAGGTAGCAGGGAGATGAGTGTGTGGCCAGGGTGGTGTGGGTCCTTGATGATGCTGCAGCCTTTTTGAGGCAGCGACTGTGGTAGATCCCCTCGATGGAAGGAAGGTCAGAGCCGATGATGGACTGGGCAGTGTGTACTTACTTTTTGTAGTCTTTTCCTCTCCAGGGCACTCAAGTTGCCGAAACCAAGCCATGATGCAACCGGTCAGCAAGCTCTCTACTGTGCACCTGTAGAAGTTAGAGAGAGTCCTCCTTGACAGACCGACTCTCCGTAATCTTCTCAGGAAGTAGAGGCGCTGATGAGCTTTCT
Source organism: Okamejei kenojei (assembly GCA_035221665.1). Taxonomy (NCBI): domain Eukaryota; kingdom Metazoa; phylum Chordata; class Chondrichthyes; order Rajiformes; family Rajidae; genus Okamejei; species Okamejei kenojei. The sequence goes on from CM069163.1 coordinate 27,080,756, forward strand.
TAATAATTGCATCTGTGTTCTCGGACCAGGAAAGATCTTCACAGATGTGCACGCCCAGCAATTTGAAGCTCTTGACCCTTTCAACCATCGACCCGTTGTATAAACAGGACTGTGGGTCCCCATCCTACTCCTTCCAAAGTCCACAATCAGTTCCTTGGTTTTGCTGGTGTTGAGGGCCAGGTTATTGTGCTGGCACCATATGGACAGTCGCTCGATCTCTCTTCTGTACTCTGACTCATCCCCATCAGTGATACGTCCCACAACAGTGGTGTCGTCAGCGAACTTGATCATGGAATTCGCAGTATGACCGGCTACGCAGTCATGAGTATAGAGTGAGTACAGCAGGGGGCTGAGCACGCAGCCTTGAGATGCTCCCGTGCTGATTGTTATCGAGTCTGACACATTTCCACCAATACGAACAGACTGTGGTCTGTGAATGAGGAAGTCGAGGATCCAATTGCAGAGGGATGCGCAGAGACCCAGTTCTGCGAGTTTGGTAACCAGCTTGGAGGGATGATTGTGTTAAATGCCGAGCTGTAATCAATGAATAACAGCCTGACATATGAGTTTTTGTTGTCCAAGTGGAGTGGAGGGCCAGCGAGATCGCGTCCACCGTTGATCTGTTGTGGCGGTAAGCGAACTGCAGTGGGTCCAGGTTTTTGTTGAGGTAGGAGTTGATTTGCGCCATGATCAACCTCTCGAAGCACTTCATCACCACAGGCGTTAGTGCCACTGGTCGATAGTCATTGAGGCACGTCACCTTAGGCACCGGTATTATTGATGCCCTTTTGAGGCAGGTGGGAACCTCAGACCTCAGAAGTGACAGGTTGAAAATGTCCGTAAAAACTCCAGCCAGTTGGTCCGCACAGGTTTTTAGAACACGACCAGGTATGCCATCAGGTCCAGGCGCTTTCCGAGGGTTCACCCCTCTGAAGGATTTCCTGACGTCGGCCTCTGTGACTGAGACTGAAATACCATCACAGCGAATGGGGGCTCGGGAAGGCACATCGGTGTTCTCCCTATCAAAGCATGCGTAAAATGCATTGAGCTCATCAGGTAGTGATGTATCGCCGACATCCGAGCTGCCTCCTGGTTTCGCCTTGTAGGAGGTGATTGCATTCAGTCCCCGCCACAGCTGCCGAACATCTGTCTCATCCTCCAGTTTGGAGCAGAACTCCCTTTTGGCCTTTTTGATGGCCTTACCAAGGTCGTATCTGTACTTCGTGTAGACCACTGTATCATCAGACATGAATGCCCGGTGTCTGGTCTTCAGAAGAGTGCGGATCTCACAGTTCATCCAAGGTTTCTGATTGGGAAACACTCGGGAGGTTTTTGTAGGGATGCAGTCCTCCACACATTTCTTAATGAAGTCTGTAACGACTGTGGCGTATTCATTCAAGTCCGTTGCCGAGTCCTTGAACATTGGCCAGTCTACAGACGCCAAACAGTCCTGTAGTTGTTCCTCTGCCCCCCCCCCCCCCCCCCCCCCCCCGACCAGCTCTCTACTGTCCTCACCTCTGGGGGTGCGCTCCTTAATTGCTGCCTGTAGGCAGGAAGAAGCAGCACCGCAGTATGCGGTCGGATTTACCGAAGTGACGGGCCAAGGGATAGAGCGGTGGGCATTCTTGATGGTGGTGTAGCAGCGGTCGAGGGTGTTTGGTCCCCTGGTGCAGCAGGAGACATGTTGGTGGAAGTTAGGGAGCGATTTCTTGAGGTTTGCCTTATTGAAGTCCCCAGCAATGGTGGTAAAAGCCTCGGGGTAAGACGTCTGGCGTTTGTTGACCACGGCGTGCAGCTCCTCCAGTGCCAGACGGACGTCTGCCTGGGTTGGGATGTAGACCGCGGTCAGGATGATGGAGGTGAATTCCCTCGGAAGGTAGAAGGGACGGCGCTTCACCGCCAGATGTTCGAGATGTGGAGAGCAGGAGTTGGACAGGACTGCCACGTCTGAGCACCACGCAGAGTTGACCATTAGGCAGACGTCCCCTCCTCTTCCTTTCCCAGATGCCAGTGTACGGTCCATGCGGTGGATGGAGAACCCTTCAGGCTGGACCGCTGAGTCTGGGGAGCTGGGGGTGAGCCATGTCTCTGTGAAACAGAACACAGAGCATTCCCTCAGCTCCCTTTGATAGAGCAGCCTTGCCCTTAAGTCATCCACTTTGTTTTCAAGGGACTGTACATTTGCCAGTAGGATAGTAGGGAGAGGGGGTCGAAGTCCCCTGCGCTTCAGTCTGACCTGAAGTCCTGCCCGCCGGCCACGTTTCCGGACACAATGGAGGCTTCCCCTTTGTTTACAGGTACTGGGTTGACTGTACCTGCTGTTTCTGCGGACCTGCGCTGGAACGGGAATTCCCTCGCAGACGGCAGCTCCAGCTCCGTAACGAACGGGCGTTCCCTCAGAGTCAGCAGCTCCAGCTTCGTTTTTTCTGGGATATGCAGCCCGTCGGCTCTGGAGGTCATCCCGGGGTTTCCAGGTGCCGTATCTGGGTATCCTCAGTCGGGTCGGGAGTTTCACAGCCAGCGTGGGAAAGCTTAAAAGTCCAGGGCTCCCGCAGCTGCAGGAGATGGCAAAATTGCCAGCGCTTTCAGCTGCCCAAGCAGCCTGTCTGAAACGGCACTGATTACTGCCGTTTCCCTGATACAGGTAAGTTGTTGAGAGTTGTAGATGAGCCTTTTATGTTCCGGAGCTCCGCAAAAGGCAGGCGCCATCTTGAGCAAATCTTGAGCAAAAAGATTTGTGTCTATCCCCATGTCCAGTAAATATCCTCACAATATCATGTCGCAGTGAAAATGATCTTTGTAGGAGCCATTTACGCTTAAATTAGTTACTGGTAGTACATTATAGTATTTGGTCTATATATTTCTAGTTCTATCATCTTGAATTCTTGGGGGTGGGATTTTGATACGTAGATGGGCATGACTTACATTTAACTAAGCGATACGGCAGGGTGTGTTCAGATGAGACGAGAGCTGGCACACAAAGAGAAGACACAGTTTTTACCAGTTCAGATAGCAAAAGCCCCATCCCACTGTACGAGTTAATTCCAAGAGTTCTCCCGAGTTTACCCTGATTCGAACTCGGAGATTTACTGTAATGGCCACTCGTCAGTACTCGGGGCTCTCGTGGACATTTTTCAACACGTTGAAAAATCTTCACCAGTCTTCCCGTGCTTACCTGCCGTTAACGGGTCTTCTCGAGTATCTGCCGTTAGCGTTCCGAGCCGCTAAGAGACGTCCCCAAGCTCCAACGTACCCGCTAGGTTCATTCTCACGGGTTTGATTTTTTATAAACTCGGGAGAGCTCTTGGAATGAACTGGGACAGGGCTATAAGAACGGAAAGCTACAATTTGTATAAGACACTTCTTTGTATGTACAACAACTTCAATTAAAATCACTGAAGTTGGAAATAACAACGGGTAGATTCGTTTTTGTTATGGTATGGCGTTAGTTCAATCCACACCTCCCTGCCAGCATGGTAATGACAATGGAAATGTTTGAAATTGCCATTACAGTCTTAACCGTCAGAGTTGCCGCTGTGCTTGCCTCTTACCTGACCTCTCCTGTGTCCTCTGTGACCAGGACATCGGTCTTGCAGCTGGCCAGAGGGCTGATGGACAACTCCATTGGAGGCACGACGAAGCTCTTACTGACCGGCAGCCACAACCCTTGACTGAGGCTGTAGGTCGACCTGGGAAAAGAAAGGCGGACGCTGAACAAACGGATTCTCACCGCGGCCTTCAAAAGCGTTCTATGCTGCTCCTTACACACCAAATCACCAAATGTGGGGCGGCACGGAGGTGGAGTTGCTGCCTTACATCGCTTGAAGGTCCGGGTTCAATCCTGACCGCGGGTGCTGTCTTTCTGTACGGAATTTGTACGTTCTCCCCGTGACCTGCGTGGGTTTTCTCAGAGATCTTCGGTTTCCTCCCACACTCCAAAGACGTACAGGTGTGTAGGTTAATTGGCTTGGTATACATGTAAAATTGTGCCTAATATGTGTGTAGGATAGTGTTAGTGTGCGGGGATCGCTGGTCGGTACAGACTTGGTGGGCGAAGGGGCCTGTTTCCTCACTGGATCTCTAAACCAAACTAAACTAAAGGGCCTGTCCCACTGCGCTGACCTAATTGGCGAGTTTAGAGGAGTTTAGGAGAGTTTGAAAGAGTGTCATGTTGAAGACCTCCTTCGACTATGATGAAGACTAGCTACCACTAGCTTCGGGATAATTGGGACACCGAATAGTGGAGTGAAGACGATCTCGTTCGATCCCTTCGACTTCGATCTCCTTCGACTACCCTCGATTACCTACGACTAACGTGCCGACCTACTACGACCTACTTCGCCTAAACCTACGAGTAAAAAAAGTATCGATTTTTTCCATGGCGACCTGTTTTTTACTCGCGGGCATTTTTCAGCATGTTGAAAAATACGCCGCGACCTAGCCGAGGCCTCGAGTACGCGGGGATTACTCTCGAGTACGAAGGAGAGTTACAAAGACCTCCCAGGACCTCGTGCCGACCATGCTGCGAGTATGAGTCGAGGGCAAACTCTTCTAAACTCGCCAATTAGGTCGCCGCAGTGGGACAAGCCCTTAAATAACCTTCAGGTAAATTGAAAGCAAGGAAGACAGTGTTTTATTTTATGATGCCGTTCATTCCCAGAATAAGACACTGCAAAGACCTTTTCTGCTGTTTTGAGCGAGTTCAATATCTACTTAAGACATTAGAAGAGAATAGGTATAGATTTTGAAGAGTTTGGCCGTCGTTGACAACAACCTGTCGATATAACGCTAGTGAGAGAGGTGGAAGTCAGTCAGTCCAAACACCTTCTGTGATTAATAGGCCTCAAAGCTCCACAGATTATTTTGAATGGGATAGAATGATCTGATGGCAATCGCCAACTCATAGAATTGTACAGCTTGGAAACAGGCCATTTGTCCCAGCTCCTCCCTGCTGTCCCCCACGCTCCATGTTCCATTTGGCCCAGCACCTCCATGCTCTCATCTTAATCTCATCGCCCACCATTTGGTCCAGTTTAATTTAGTTTAGTTTAGTTTAGAGATACAGCGTGGAAACAGGCCCTTTCGGTCCACCGTGTCCTCGCCGACCAGCGATCCCCGCACACTAACACAATCCTACACACATTAGGAACAATTTACTCTTACACCAAGCCAATTAACGTACGAACCGGTACGTCCTTGGAGCGCGGGAGGAAACTGAAGATCTCGGAGAAAACCCACGCCGGTCACGGGGAGAGCGTACAAACTCCGTACGGACAGCGCCCGTAGTCGGAATCCAACCCGGGTCTCCGGCGCTGCAAGTGCTGTAACTCCTCCTGCACTCCAAAGACGTACAAGTTTGTAGGTTAGTTGGCGTTGGTATAAAATGGTAAATTGTCCCCAGTGTGTGTAGGATAGTACTTGTCTATGGGGTGATCGCTGGATTTGATGGGCCAAATCTCCAGAACAACAACAAATAAGCTCTGAGCTCTGAACTATATTATTATTGCACCATCTTTGTTACTTATTGAACATTTGTTCTCTTCCCCCGTTAAGCACTATGTTTACATATTCTGTTTTGCCGCAGCAAGCAAGAATTTCATTGTCCCATCCGGGACATATGACAATAAAACACTCTTGACTCTCTGGAGATTCCCAGTCTAAACATAGAATATAGAAAAGTTTAAAACAGGACCAGGTTCTTCATCTACGCCAAGGACTTTATTAATTGGAGCGCAGGAGGATGAGGAGGGAACTCATTAGTGGTTTATAAGATCATGATGGGAATCGATGGGGTGAATGCAAAGCCTTTTACCCAGAATAGGGAAATCATGAACCAGAGGTCTTAGCTCTAGGGTGAGGGGGGAAAGATTTAATAGGAATCCGATGGGCAATGTTTTCACTCAGAGGGTGGTGGGTTTACTGAAGGGGCTGTCAGGGGGTATAGTTGAGGCACTATACACGTACTATAACAACATTTAAAATACATTAGGACAGGCACCTGGACATGACCCAAACGCAGGCAGGATGGACCAGTGTAGATGGGTCACCTTGGTCGGCATGGGCAAGGTGGGCCGAAGGGCCTGTTTTCATGCTGTGTCACTCGATGACTCTATGAGTCTGTGGTTCAAGCGATATTGGATAGAAAAGCGAGAATAATAATCCAACCTAAGCATAATCTTGCAACGTAAAATAATCCCTCAACACACACATTGCCAAAAAAAAAAAAAATGATATCAAAAGAATCCCTTGTGGAACTATCAGAGTTAAGTTTACATAAATCCAAATTAGACAATGGCAATTTAGAAGAGATTCTAAACCAAACAAAATGAAAGGTATTGAATCAAATATGGTGACGTGTGGCACGGTGGCGCAGCGGTAGAGTTGCTGCCTTGCATAGTTTGCAGTGCCGGAGACCCGGGTTCAATCCCGACTACGGGTGCTCTCTGTACAGAGTTTGTACGTTCCCCCCCGTGACCTGCGTGGGTTTTCTCCTGGATCTTCGGTTTCCTCCCACACTCCAAAGGCATACAAATCTGTAGGTTAATTGGCTTGGTATATGTGTAAATTGTCCCTAGTGTGTGTAGGATAGTGTTGGTGTGTGGGGTCGGCGCAGACTCGGTGGGCCGAAGGGCCTGTTTCCATGCTGTATCTCTAAGCTAAACTGAACTGAACTGAACTAAATCTCATCTGATCTTTCTTGATTTTCGCCATGAACCAAAATCACCGTCCGAAGGGAGATGACATTCAATGGTTTGACTTTTTATTCCAACGATACTTCAAATCAATGTTCTTTTGACATTTCATATTATTGATCCACAGACGTACAAGTGTAGACGTTACCTTTTGAATGTTCCCAGGATAGTGTCATGTGGGTAACCTCAACATTTTATTCCAAGTTCACTCGGAAATGGAAGAATGTTCCAAGGCGTCTTGTGCCATCAAAGTTGTGTTGATTCGTAGCCGTTTTTAACTCTACTTTTTTACTCTATATTAATGACTTGCAGTTGGTTGTTCAACAATAGTTCTCTGAACTCAAACCGGACCATTTTAATGAAGATAGACGCAAAGTGCTGGGGTAACTCAATGGGTCAGACAGCATCGACGTCACCCATTCCTTCCTTCCACAGATGCTGCCTGTCCCACTGAGTTACTCCAGCGTTTTGTGTCCATCTTCGGTTTAAACCAGCAGCTGCAGTTCCTTCCCACAACCTACAAGCCTGTACGTCTTCGGAGTGTGGGAGGAGACCGAAGATCTCGGAGAAAACCCACGCAGGTCACGGGGGAGAGAACGCACGAGCTCCGTACAGACAAGCGCCCGCAGTCAGGTTCGAACCCGGCTCTCTGGCGCTGTAAGCGCTGTAAGGTAGCAACCCTACTGCTGCGCCACCCTGCCGCCCTGTATGACATCGTGTCTGAGAGAAAATCACTACAAGGGCAGTAAATTCAAAAAGTACAGGAGATTCCCCCAAACCGCACTATTTTAATGAACTGCCCGGCAGCACAAAAAAATCCCTATTGTGTACAGTGACAGATCAATGAAGTTATTAGCAGTAACCAGTGTCCATTAAAGGCAAGGAAGCTGTGGCCACAAGTAAAACCATTTTTGCAGTCATTGTTATATTTCCACAAGTGCATAGTTTCATTTTAACAACCATCTACGATGCTGCCTCACCCGCTGAGTTTCTCCAGCATTTTTGTCTACCTTCGATTTTCCAGCATCTGCAGTTAGTTCCTTCTTATACATCTATTATCAAAGGACTGGACAAGCTAGATGCAGGAAAAAATGTTCCCAATGTTGGGCGAGTCCAGAACCAGGGGCCACAGTCTTAGAATAAAGGGGAGGTCATTTAAGACTGAGGTGAGAAAAAACTTTTTCACCCAGAGAGTTGTGAATTTATGGAATTCCCTGCCACAGAGGGCAGCGGAGGCCAAGTCACTGGATGGATTTAAGTGAGAGTTAGATAGAGCTCTAGGGGCTAGTGGAGTCAAGGGATATGGGGAGAAGGCAGGCACTCGTTATTGATAGGGGACGATCAGCCATGATCACAATGAATGGCGGTGCTGGCTCGAAGGGCCAAATGGCCTCCTCCTGCACCTATTTTCTATGTTTCTATCACGAACAGAATAAGGTGTCATTCCAGTTGTCAGCTCGATTTCAATGTAACAGCTGGAAGTCTGAATCTGCCTGAATTCACCCAAGTCATGTAAAATCCCCTCTGTCCCAGCACAGATGTGACACGGATGAAGCAGTATAACCACATCCACTGTAGGGGATTGCGTGGCCCTGTCTATTGCCCTCCACACCGCAGCAGGTGAACACCATCTGTTTGTCATTGTGCACTAATTTGTTTCATTAAGTGATGTACAAGTGTAAATCTGATGGACGGAGAATGGAACGGGGACAGGCAGGAACCGAGACAGTCTGATACGATTGTAATCCTAAGATAGGGACACAAAAAGCGAGAGTAACTCACCGGGTCAGCCAGCATCTCCCTGGAGAAAACGATTAGGTGACGTTTCGGGTCGAGTCCTTTCTTCAGACCCGAGGCGTCTCGAACGGAAACGTCACCTATTCCTTTTCTCCAGAGATGGAGAAAACTCTGGAGAGTTACTCCAGCTTTTTGTGTCTATCTTTGATTTAAACCAGCATTGCAGTTCCTTCCTACACATCATTATTATCCTAATGATTTGACTTTAGACTTTAAAACATGGAAACAAGCCTGAAATAGTCTGCGCCGACCAGCGATCGCCCCGTACGCTCGCACTATCCCACACACTGGGGACAATTTCCAATTTGCTTGAACCAACTAACCTACAAACCTGCATGTCTTTGAAATGTGGGAGGAAACCGGGGCACCCGGAGAAAACCCACACGGTCACTGGAGAGCGTACAAACTCCGTACCGTCAGCACTCGTAGTGAAGAAATCTCTGAGCTGAGCTCTCCAATGGGTGCTAGCTGCCTCCTTTATAAGTTCACATCTATTCTTGGCTCTCGACAGGGTTGTGTCTTGGTTGTCTGGACCACTGATGGTATTGACAGCCCTGAAGAATCTACGCATATCTTGGCTGACAGTCAGTTATTGAGCGCAAGATACAAAGGCATTGGCCAAAACCAGTTAAGAAAGATATTATGTGCAGGAAGGAACTACTGATGCTGGTTTATACCGGATGGACATAAAAAGCTGGAGTGACTCAGCGGGTCAGGCAGCATTTTTATTTTCAAGGGTACACAAAATGCTGGAGAAACTCAGCGGGTGCAGCAGCATCTATGGAGCGAAGGAGATAGGTAACGTTTCGGGCCGCAACCCTACTAGATGCTGCTGCACCCGCTGAGCTTCTCCAGCATTTTGTGTACCCTCGATTTTCCCGCATCTGCAGTTCCTTCTTTAACATCTTTATTTTCAATTTAGTTTCACAGATACAGTTTCACACACCAACCAGCGATCCCCGCACACTGACACTATCCTACATTCACTAGGGACAATTTACACATGCATCACGCCAAATAACTTACAAACCTACATGTCTTTGGAGTGTGGGAGGAAACCGAAGATCCCGGAGAAAACCCACGCAGGTTACGGGGAGAGCGTGCAAACTCCGTACAGACAAGCACCCGTAGCCGGGATCGAACCCGGGTCTCTGGCGCTGCGAGCGCTGTAAGGCAGCAACTCTACCGCTGCGCCACCGCGCCTCCCATCTCTTGAGAAAAGGAATAGGTGACGTTTCGGGTCGAGATGTTACCATCATTAACAGCTTTACGTCCAAGAACTAAAAAAGGAAGATGGTAAAATTACCTGAATATCTTTTCTGGAGCCTGTTCCCCTGTCACAAGATCGTAACCTCTTTCCAGCGTTGTGTACGGCCAGGGTCTACATGTAGAAAGATTTTTAAAAAGTTAGAAAAAGAATGAGCAGAAAAAAATACTTCATTATTTTAAACCCAATTAATGGAGTGTAAGAAAGAACTGCAGATGATGGGTCTCGACCCGAAACGTCACCTGTTCTTTTTCTCCAGCGATGCTGCCTGAGCCACTGAGTTACTCCGACATTTTGTGATGATCAATGAGGTGTTTGCCACAGATGGACACAAAAGCTCAGCCGGTCGGGACCCTTCTCCGTACCGACTTTGGCGTACATTTACATTAAACGCTTAAAAAGCGGACTAAAGGTATTCACAGAAGCAAATGGTGATAGGATACAACGTCACAGCAGAGATTATGAATTATTTTTTTTTTTAAAAAGGGTTCTAAGGATGAATGGAAGCTGGGAGAGATGTAAAAAGCCAGAAGCCGTGTTTTCTAATGGATCTGGGATGGAGATAGCACCAAATGCTGGAGTAACTCAGGACCCCTTCTTCAGTCTCGACCCATTCCTTCTCTCCAGAGATGCTGCTCATCCCACTGAGTTACTCCAGCATTTTGTGTCTATCTTTGATTGAAACCAGCATCTGCAGCTCCTTCCTACACATATTGTCTAGGATGGAGAGTTTTGGATTTAGCCTAATATCATCAGCCTGTACGGTGCACAGCGGGTAGAGCTGCTGTCTCACAGCGCCAGACACCCCGATTCCATCCTGACTTGTCCGTGCGGAGTTTGTACGTCCTCCCTATTGTCGCATGAGTTTTCTCCGGGTGCTCCGGTTTCCTCCCACACCCCAAGAACGTTCAGGTTTATAGGTTAATTGGCTTCTGTGAATCACCCCTGGTGTGTAGCGTGCAAAAGTGGGATAACACAGATCCAGCGAACAGGTGATCGATCGATGGTTGACGTGGGCTCGGACGGCCAAAGGGCCTGTTTTAGGCTTTAGAATCTAGAGATACAGCGTGGAAACATGTAATGAGCTGCCAGAGGAAGTGATGAAGACAGGAATAGTTATAATGTCAGCAAAATCAACTGGACAGATGCATGCATAGAAAAAGATAAGGGCCAAATGCAGAGAAATGGAAATAGCCTGGGCATTTTGGTCAGCATGGACAAGGTGTTGTTTCCATGCTGTGTGACCCTCTGCCCCTCTCACTCTCTCTGTTGTTGGGTACCTTAAAACCTTTCCTGTAAACCAGGGTTATGATCTACTGCCTTCTTCATTGTGTCGGGTCCAATCTTGTAGGTCAACTTTCCCAAGAGGGACCTAGGGAGTTGTAATGTTATTGTTACTGCTTCATTGTGAGATGTTGCCATTGCTGTTCTTTGTACCAGCACGGTGGCGTAGCGGTAGAATGGCTGCCTTACAGCGCCGGAGATCCGGGTTCGAACCTGACAATGGGTGCTGTCTGTATGGAGTATGCACGTTCTCCCTGTGACCTGCGTGGGTTTTGTCCGGGTGCTCCGGTTTCCTCCCACACTCCAAGCCCCGACAGGTTTGTAGGCTAATTGGCTTTGATAAAATTGTAAATTGTCCCTAGTAAGACAGTGTCAATGTGCGGGGATCGCTGGTCGGCGCGGACTCGGTGGGCCGAAGGGGCCTGTTTCCGTGCTGCATCCCTAAACTAAACTGAACAAATATACGCAGTTTTGTGTCATTTACCGAACTAACCCTTCATTTTGTCCCCAGTCGCTTCTCACGCAGAGATGCTTGTGGATTGGATCCGGACTGTAGCCATCATGACAGCCGCACTCACCTGAAAATAAAAGAGAGGAATCCAATTAAGATTCAAGAGTTGTGAATCTGTGGAATTCTCTGCCACAGAAGGCAGCGGAGGCCAATTCACAGGATGTTTTCAAGAGAGAGCGAGATTTTTTTCCCTTAGGGCTAACGGAATCAAGGGATATGGGGGAAAAGGCAGGAATGGGGAACTGATTTTGGATGATCAGCCATGATCATATTGAATGGCGGTGCTGGCTGGAAGAGCCGAATGACCTACTCCTGCAGCTATTTTCTATGTTTCTAAGGAGAGTTCACAGACTGATCTCCCTCCCTGCATGAAACAAGCCGCTAAACTGATAACTGCGCCTTCAAACCTCAGCATCACAAACACTTCAAAGCATTTTTTTTACACGTGAAAAATCACTCAAAAACCCAGTGTGTTGGCTTTCATTTACATTTAATTACAACATCATACATTTATTTGCCATTTCACCTCTTTAAAGAAATACATTTCAACACATCTCATACCAGCACCAAGGTAATTCAAAGTGACTTTTGGGAGTATATCCAATTAAACGAAGAACTCATTCCCCAATCCAGATTTTATTTCTTCAATTATTAACCCATGGATGACAGTGCCTGAAAAATCAAATTTGCACTTTCTTGTCAATTAGAAAATAAGTTGTATTTATTGAAGAATGCAGGGGAAATTAATTGGCCTTTTTCATTTGCTTTGTTTCCTGAATGCTTTGTGAGCTATAAATCAATGATGTGCAACAGGCCTTCATTAAAAGTGATGGATTTTACCTCCCAGAAGATGGCTCATTCAGTTATTAATCGAACCATGTCCTCCACAAAGATCCCGTATTAGGTCCCTGGCTTTTGACTGAATACTGTTCCATCGGTATCCCGTTTTTGGACCCTTGGCATGTAAACTGACTTGGCAGGAGAATAATGCCAGATTACACGGCGCTGTCTTGAAGCTGATGACGAGCCTTAAGTCTGCACCAAGCTGCCGCACCTGTCTGAGTGCTGTACACCTGAACTCTCTCCATGACCTTCTGCACTGCTGCTGCCAATTAGTGTTGAATTGGTGGACATTTTGCAACCGGGATCTCTTTGGCTGAGAGTGGAATTGAAGCTGGCGGAATTTATTTCCCTTGAGACGCGTAACAAGCAACAGATGGGAACCCATCATCCTTACTGTCTGAGCTAGCTTCACACAGAGGCACAGCATTGGAAGAGAACGCGTGGCACTCACACATCCAGTCCCCAACACAAACAGCCACCGGGTAGACACAAAAAGCTGGAGTAACTCAGCGGGTCGGGCAGCATCCCTGGAGAGAAGGAATGCGTGACGTGTTGGGACGAGACCCTTTTCTCAGCCTGAGAGCCAGGGGGAATGGGAAACGAGGGACATGGACGATAATGCAGAGAGATATAGAATGAATTAATGAAAGATGCGCAAAAAAGTAACAAAGATAGAGGACGCAGGCCATTGTCAGCTGTGGTCTAGGTGAGAACGAGTTGCAGACAATGAGATTGTTTCCTTTATCATTGTTACTTTTTTACACATCTTTCATTAATTTGATATATATATCTCTCTACATCACCGTCTATATCTCTCGTTTCCCCTTCCCCTGAGTCTCAGTCTGGGGAAGGGTCTCGACCCCAAACCTCACCTGTTCCCTTTCTCCAGAGAAGCTGCCTGTTCCCGCTGAGTTACTCCAGCTTTTTGAGTTTATCTTCGGTTTAAACCAGCATCTGCAGTTCCCTCCTCCACAATGAGCCACAACCGAGTTTCAGGAGCAATAGTGTGTGAAACATGTCAGACACAGTTACGTCCATGTCGAGAGTTATTAGAGTTACCCTTTTCTTATTTGACAGCCAAAAACCCAATTCCTGCCTTCATTGACTCACAGAGGACGTGTAATGATGGATTCACAGCAACTCTGACTCATGAAATATTCACACCTTCGATCTGATCTTAAGCGAGAGATTAAATGTTCTGCCCCTCAATCCGAGAAACTTGGAAGCGGTGATTTATGACTTGTCCTATGATGTAAATATCACAATTGATAGCGAGAGGACAGAATACACCCCACACATTACCACTCTCCGACACACACCAGGGACAATTTTTTACATTTACACCAAGCCAATTAACCTGCAAACCTGTACGTCTTTGGAATGTGGGAGGACACGGAAGACCTCACAGAAAACCCACGCGGGTCACGGGGAGAACGTACAAACTCCGCACAGATAGCACCCGTAGTCGGGATCGAACCTGCGTCTTTGTCACTGAAAGCATTGTAAGGCACCGACCCCAACGTGATGCCCAATTTTAATACAGATATTTATTAAGATTCACAAGTCTCTCATAATTCTCACCAGGGTATGAATATAACTGAAGAAAGGCACAAAAAGCTGGAGCAACCCAACAGGTCAGGCAGCATCTCTGGAGAAAGGGAATAGGTGACGTTTCGGGTTGAGACCCTTCGTCAGACTGTCCCGTTAACTGTCCCATTTCTAAGTTGCTCTCATCACAGAGCTATTTGTTTTGTGTCTCTGCACCAAATCTCCATCAACTTCAATAGACATGTGGATCAAACACCTCATTCACTCATGGTTCACGCAATAAACGAGAAAAAAAGTCACATTAAACATTAAATGGATAAGCAAAACAGAGCGAGTACATACTGCAGACTTTTGATAGTCCTTCCTGGAAGATCAGTCACGTCAAATTGAAATGTAAACCAGACCAAGCATAAAATTCCCACACATACATGACAATTTCTCTCTGATCATTCCCTCTGGTCTATCTACGACTGTGTCATGACTTCAGGCAAGCATCACAAATGGAGCCAGGAAGGCAGAGGATCACTGATTAGAATTTGACAGACGCAATAGAAATGTAAGTATCCCCCATAGTCAGAAAGATTTATACTCAAAATATAATTAGACGCCAGATAGTACATTCAATCTCAACCAAACCCGAACTCCCAGGTTCACCCCATCTCCTGCTCTCCCCAAGTTCATTGACCTTTTATAGATTGGGCATTTTCTGGGAATACACTTGAACAGAGTGAAAAAAAAAATCAATGTGATTCAAAAATGCTGTATGGAAGTAATTCTACCGCTGCACTGCCAAGCCGGATTTCTAATCTAATCTAATTTCTAAGCTGAAAATCATTGGCATTACACAGAGCATAGAACAGAGAACCTTCTCTGTGGATCGTCAACTTGTCGTGGTGGAGAAGCTTGTGTGGACCTGAGATCTTGAGAGTGATGCCGTCTGGAGCTATGATCCTGGTAGGGCCACCAATGGCGGTAAGTTCGAGGGGGAGGTCTCTGACAAAGAGCAATCCAACCAAGACCTCAACGGTGGAACAGGCGGAGGACGATGGCTGACCTCAGTGCAGCGTCACAGTGGCTGGGGAGGCGGATGAAGGCTGCAGCAGAAAAGGGTCTCCCTTCGTCTTGGACTCCGTGCCACTGGATCGCGACCCAGATCTGTCAAGGACCGTGTGGTGGCTGTCTGTGCACCACGTTAAGCAAAGTCACGCACAGGCGTCCTCCATGAGAGGACAGTCATACTCGTTTTGAGTGACCGCCGATGATGTGGCCCTTCGGTCCACAATGCTTGTGCTAAACATGAAGCTATAAACAATAGACAATAGGTGCAGGAGTAGGCCATTCGGCCCTTCGAGCCAGCACCGCTATTCAATGTGTTCATGGCTGATCATCCCCAATCAGTACCCCGTTCCTGCCTTCTCCCCATATCCCCTGACTCCGCTATCTTTAAGAGCCCTATCTAGCTCTCTCTTGAAAGTATCCAGAGAACCGGCCTCCACCGCCCTCTGAGGCAGGGAATTCCACAGACTCACAACTCTCTGTGAGAAAATGTGTTTCCTTGTCTCCGTTCTAAATGGCTTACCCCTTAGTCTTATACTGTGGCCCCTGGTTCTGGAGTTAATGATCTCATCTGCCTGTACATAATCCATATCCCTCTAGTCCCACCACTTCCATGTGCCTGTCCAGAAGCCTCATAAACGTTACTATTGCATCGGCCTCCAGCACTGCCCCCTGGCAGAGTGCCCCAGACCCCCACTGATCTCTGAGTAAGGGCTGCACAGTGGCGCAGAAATAGAGTTGCTGCTTTACCATGCTGGAGATCCGGGTTCGATCCTGACTACGGGCGCTGTCTGTACGGAGTTTGTACGTTCTCCCCGTCACCCGCGTGGGTTTCCCCCGGGATCTCCGGTTTCCCCCCACACTCCCAAGACACACGGGTTGGGAGGTTCATTGGATCGGTGGAATTGTAAATTGTCCCTTGTGTGAGCAGGTAGTGTTAATGTGCGGGGCATCGCGGGTTGGCGTCGACTCAGCGGGCTGAAGGGCCTGTTTCCTCTCAACCACAACGAAAAAACGAAAATTAAAAAAAATTCACCAGCAAATCTCCACTAAAAAAAAACACTCCCAGAAATATTCCTACCAATTACTCTCAAAACTGTGACTGGAAAACAATTTGTAGAGTGTTTTTGAGCCTCTGAGACTGCATAGACCATAGAACACCCCTTTACACTATTCCAACGAAGATCCATTTGAATTCTTCCTCATTTCCATCAACTCTATCCAAATGCCATTCACTCACACACTCGGGGCAACTTCCATGAGGTCAACTCTACATATTTTGGGCAAAGATAGACACACGGTGCTGGAGTAACTCAGCGTGTCCGGGGTCCCTGGATGGAGTCGAGGGAGGAGGTATAAGAGCAGGCGTTGCATCTCCTGCTTTTTGGTGCGTGGGAGGAAGCCGGAGTTCCCGGAGGAAACACGCGTAGTGACAGATGGTGCCTGCAAACTGCACACGGCCAGCACTAGAGGCCAGTAGGGAACCTGGGTCACTGCAGCCGTGAAGCAGCACCTTTATTAGTCGTGCCTCCGTGCGTAAGATGTTATTACCTCCAAACAAACCAATAGGAGGATCTCATTCCAAGATGGCGCCCGACCCACGATCGGCCATGATCACATTGAATGGCGGTGCTGGCTCGAAGAGCCGAATGGCCTCCTCCTGCATCTATAGTCTATTGTCTATTGACCCAGGCGACTATTTGCACGCTGACCACAGAAGCAGATCTACAGTCACATATTACAACAGCTCCACACTGTGAAATCTCTACTCCTTCATCAACAGTTCTTACTTTAACTATGACTACCTTGCACTAACGGTTATTCCCTTATCCTGTATCTCACACTGTAAATGTCTCGACTGTAATCATGTGTAGTCTTTCCACTGGCTGGTTAGCACGTGACAAAGGCTTTTCACTGTACCTCGGTACACCGAACAATAAACTAAACTGGAAATATGAAAAGAGAAAAGTGCTCTTGAGGTCAGCGCCCTTAATTGATTAATTTCAGGACTGGGCAAGAAACTATTTTTCAATCCAAATTGATTCATCCCAAATACAAACTCAAGCAGGAAAGGGTAGAAGGCAGCCGAAGTAATAAACGTGCGTTTCAAGCAGATCGGTCTTCTCTGCTGCCCAATCACTCATCCCCGAGGCAGCTTAATCCACACAGGACCTCGTGTACGAGGAGATATTTTCAATCATGGACAGAGCAATTAAATTGCAAAGCACTATGTTCCTTAACAGATAGCTGAAACTATTTAAATAAACAAGCTGTATAAAATCATGAGAGGAATAGAGGGAGGAGTAGACACCCAAAGTCTCTTGCCCAGAGTAGAGGAATCGAGAACCAGTGGACATAGGTTTAAGGTGAAGGGGGAAGGATTTAATAGGAATTTGAGGGGTACCTTTCCCACACAAAGGGTGGTGGGTGTATGGAACGAGCTGCCGGAGGAGATAGTTGAGGGAGGGACTATTGCAATATTAAGAGACGTTTAGACAGGTACATGGTTTGGAGGGATATCGGCCAAATGCAGGCAAGTGGGACTAGTGTAGATGGGACAAGTTGGTCAGTGTGGGCAAGTTGAGCCTCACATTCCACACTGTATGACTCTAAGCTGCAGAAAAATAAACACTCAGAGGGGAACAAAGATGGGTCTGAAGAAGTGTCATGAACTTAGAAGCATAGAAAATAGGTGCAGGAGTAGGCCATTCATCCCTTCGAGCCATTCAATATGATCATGGCTGATCATCCAAAATCGGTACCCCGTTCCTGCCTTCTCCCCATATCCGTTAGCCCTAAGAGCTATATCTAAGTCTCCCTTGAAAACATCCAGTGAATTGGCCTCCACTGCCTTCTGTGGCAGAAGTGAAACGTCATCTATTCATTCTCCTCAGAAATGCTGCCTTACTCGCTGAATTACTCTAGCATTTTGTGTCCTTGATACAAACCAGCATCTGCAAGTATTTAAGAAGGAACTGCAGATGCTGGAAAATCGAAGGTAGACAAAAATGATGGAGAAACTCAGCGGGTGAGGCAGCATCTATGGAGCGAAGGGAATATGCAAAGTTTCGGGTCGAGACCCTTCTTCAGACTGATGTGAGTGTGGGGCGGGAGGAAGAAAGGAAGAGGAGGAGCCAGTCGGCTGAGGGAGAGCTGAGAAAGGGAGGAGAAAGTAAGGACTACCTGAAATTAGAGAAGTTAATGTTCATACCGCTGGGGTGCAGACTGCCCATGCAAAATATGAGCTGCTGCTCCTCCAATTTAAGGTTGTCCTCACTCTGGCTAAGGAGGAGGCCCAGGACAGAAAGATCGTATTCGGAATGGGAGGAGGAGTTGAAGTGCTGAGCCACCAGGAGATCAGGTTGGTTATTGCGAACCGAGGGGGGGGGTGTTCGGCGAAGCAAGTATTTTGTACATAAAAAAAGGCAAAGGTGATTTTGCCGGCAATTTTCTTCTTCCATGACCAAACCTCAATCCATCCGATCATTACAATGAATTGCAGCTGGTAGACCTGCTGCCTCACAACCCGTGAGACCCAGGTTTGATTCTAACCTTGGGTGCTACCGATGTGGAGTTTGCACGTTCTCCCCGGGTTTCCTCCAGATGCTCCGGTTTCTTCCCAAAGATGTGCGGGTTTGGAAGTCAATAGGCCATTGTAAAATTGTCCCTACTGTGTTAGGAGTGGAATAACAGAACTAGTGTGCGCGGATGATTGATGGTCAATGTGGACTCAGTGGGCCAATGCAGCATCTCCAACCTAAACTAAATGAAATTAAGCCACAAATTTCAGTTCCATTGCAATCATAGTTTAGCTGGCACAGATGACACATTAGTTTGTAAAACTTGCCCACACCGGCCAACAAGTCCCACCTGCCTGCGTTTGGCCCATATCCCTCTAAACCTTTCCTATCCATGTACCTGTCTAAATGTTTCATAAATGTTGCGACAGTACCTGCCTCTACCGGCAGCTCGTTCCATACGCCCACCATTCTTGATGTGAAAAACGTCCCCTTCAGGTTCTGATTCAATCTTCACCCCCTCACCTTAAACCTATGTCCTCTGGTTCTTGATTCCCCTACTCTGGGCACGAGACTATATGTGCCTACCCGATCTATTCTAACTACTCATTTTTAGTTTAGTTCAGAGATGCAGCGGGCCTGCACCGACCAGCGATCGCCGCACACTAAAGGGCCTGTCCCACCAGCATGCTACTGCGTGCGGTGAGCGCGACCTAACGTGGTCGCAAGGCCGGTCCCACTTCGCCTGCCGGAGGCGTATGGAGTCGTGCGGAGCTGGTCCCAACATCGCACGCGGCTCCGAAAAACTGACAATGTTCAGAATCCCGCGCGGCAATGGCCAACAGGCCCGCAGCCGCATTGAGGCCGTACGCAACGTCTCGACGTCGTACGCAGCGTCATGACGCCGTACACAGTGTCTGGACGCTGTACGCAGCGCGATGACGTCACTGCCCGGCGTGCCGTTGCGTGATGACATCACCGCCAGACGCCGTGCGACATCCAAATTCACTTGGCCCGACTCCTGCCCAGCTGATTGGTGAGTATGAAGTCGGGACCAGCCCCCGCACAACTCCAGACGCCTCCGTGATTCCAAGTGGAACCGGCCCCGCGAGGCTGTACGGCTCAAGCCACCACGTTTGGTCGCGCTCGCCGCATGCAGTCGCATGCTGGTGGGACATGCCCTTAACACTAACACCCCCCACGCTAGGGATCACTTTACATTTATGTTACTCTACATAACCTGTACGTCTTTGGACTGTGGGAGGATGCCAAATATCTCGGAGAAAAGACACTCAGGTCACGGGGAGAAGGTACAAACTCCGTACACCATGCTTCGCCACCATGCTGCCCTCAACTATTTCCTTGCAGCAACCAAGGAGATTCACACGAAAGCACAACATGGCCTTCATTGTGCATCTAGTCTAAAAAGGGAAGCAAGGAGCAGTACCAGCCACTTTATGCGGGCATTTCCAGCCTCCCACTGCCAGTCGATAGGGACATTGATTCATAGCAGGCTGGACGCAGGACATAATTGAATCAAAACAAAGATTCAGGAAGAGTTCACCACTATAGCTGCGGAGATAGCCAGAGGCAGGACAAATTATAAATGATACATGAACTTCACTCCCAAGTGGCGAACATTGTCTCGTGTGGATTAGAACGCGGAACCACAAGACACAAGCAAACTGCATGGTAGTCCTTTGTTCCCCTGGATCAGTTTGAGACGAGATTATGCTTGTGAGAGTCTTCGCTTCAGTATCTGAATCCAGCTCATTTTTTTCATTGCGGTGTTACAATTTCAGATCCTTGCCAGGTTGAAATGCCTCGCAAAAATATTACGACGTGGTCAGGGGAGGTGGAGGTGCTCATGTTTGGACATTCACATTCATCATGCACTCCAATGCACACATCTTGCGGAGATGGACGTTGGCTGGAGGCCAACTGATGCGTGGATAAAGTGAAAGGCTTGGACAAAGTGGAATGGGAGAGGATGTTTCCACTAGTGGGAGAGTGTATGACTAGAGGTCATAGCCTCAGAATTAAAGGACGTACCTTCAGGTAAGGAGATGATTAGAGGAACTTCTTTAGTCAGAGGGTGGTGAATCTGTGGAATTATTTGCCACCGAAGGCTGTGGAGGCCAAGTGAATGGATATTTTTAAGGCAGAGATAGATAGATACTTGATTCGTACGGGTATCAGGGGTTATGGGGAGAAGGCAGGAGTCTGTGCAATTCTCTGCCTCAGAGGGCAGTGGAGGCCGGTTCTCTGGATAATTTCAAGAGAGAGCTAGATAGGGCTCTTGAAGATAGCGGAGTCAGGGAAATGGGAAAAAGGCAGGAACGGGGTACTGATTTGGGATGATCAGCTATGATCACATTGAATGGCGGTGCTGGCTCGAAGGGCCGAATGGCCTACTCCTGCACCTATTGTCTATTGTCTAATGGGGTTAGGAGGAAGAGATGGATCAGCCATGATTGAATGGCGGAGTAGACTTGATGGGCCGAATGGCCAAATTCTGCTCCGATCACCTGTGAACTTATGAGGGAGTGTGACGTGCAGTGGGAGTTGGTGTGGGGAGGGTGGCAGGCGTGTTGGACTGGGGCTGCGTCCGCAACTCTCTATGACATTTATTGGGGGAACCAGTTGTCACACCAAGCTGAGAGGCATCCCGACAGGGTGTTCTCCTTACAGCACTTCATCTTGGTCACCAGCTTTGACACCGAGTGCTTTGCCCGTTTGCTTTGTTCTACAATAAATAATGTGCTCTCGTTATTGTTCCCCAGTTGTTCAACCAGAAGCAGATTTCTATCTGGCTTCAGCCAGATATAATCATCGCGTGGCATTTCAAAATATCAAGGGCAATTTGCAGATTTGCCTGGAAGGAAGAAAAACAGCATGGATTTAAATGGAGATCGCTTTGATCAACTGTGTAACTACCATGATCTGTTATCATTTGGAATTGCTGGTCTATTGTCTCAAACTGGCTGGTTTCAGATAGTTAGCCCAACGTTGATGAGAATCAAAGGATTGATCTTTTTGAACACTGAACATGCCAAATGAAGAGGATAATATCTCAGGCAGGTCTAATGGGAGGTCACTAATCTGAATGCTAAATGCCTTTCCCTCAGTAGATGCTACCCGGCCTACTGTGTGTGCCGAATAACTTCTATTTTACTTCGGAGTCACGTGAGTGACTTCGTGAAGACCCCGCCAGCACGCATGCGCGCCATATCGTCGCGCGCACTCGCACCGGCAGGCTGGGGGGGGGGAGTGCGCTCTCTCCTCCGGCTCCTTCACAAGACCGGCAGGTAAGTATTACCTTTTCTTCACAGCATGGACAAGGGCCGGAGGACGACGCTGTCGAGGAGCTGAGCTGCGGCCAGCCGACGGCCCTTGTCCCCGGAGCTGCAAGGAACGCCGGCAGCTTCAACGCATGGTGGGGGCAGGAATGCGGAAGTCATGGGCGCTCCCGCTGATTCAGGGGCCGACTCACCAGAATGGGTTACCGCTCCGGAGCTGGATGCAACGGGTCCAGACTCCGAGCCCCCGTCCCCCAAGAGAATAAGGGGGGATACAGGTACGTGGCAAGGGGTCTTGTTCTTCACAGGCAACCTCTCCCTGAGCTCCAGAAGACCCGAGGGGGCTGGGCCGGGGGACAGCCGCACGACAGGGGAGCCCTGCAATGTGCACATACGTACCACAGCCAGGGAATCTGCCGTAGTGCAGCCTGGCAACATCACTGCTGCGTCGTGTAGGCCTGCTGGAGCAGATACCGCCGACAACACACCCCGTCAGGCTGCGGTCAAGGGCGGAGGTGGCAGCAGGAAGCGGTCGGTCAGCTCAGCGCTGCGAGCGGCCGACCATGCGCCTCCACGCTAAAAGATGGGCAAGTGTGGAGGTAAGCCTGCACGGACTCCGGGGAGCCAGGTTCCGGGGGCCGGCGCCGATTCAACTCACCTGCCTTCTTATCAAACAGGTGGGCCGCCACAGTCTGGGAGAAGACAGACTAGCGGAGAGTCCGTGCGGGAGTCGTATGATCCTACTTGGGCTGTAGGTCACGACGACCTGCCATTGGACCCTAGACAGCACCTTATGGAGGTGTGGTCCGATGGTGGAAGCCCCAGTGAGTTCGCAGGGCCTGGGGAAGTCGGCTTGTCCGCTGCGTATAGCAGGGACGGTCGCATTGAGCGGTTGGAGCTCTTAGTGGAGCAACTCCTCCAGCGGGACCGGGAACGAGAAGAGCGGGACTCGCGGGCATCCACTAGCCGTGCAAGGACACCACTCAGCACCTCATCGTCTCCAGCCAGAAGCATTAATGATTGCCCAGCTGCTGTGTTTGAAGACGACCCGGGACAGCCAGTGACCGCTGAGCCAGAGCATGAGGAGGATATGCTGGATGTGGTGAGTGAAGTTTGCCGTTTCCACCCAGACAGGTGAACCCCTGCACCACGAATTGGCGGGCACCATTGATTGCCTAATTACGCACCAACTCCGGAGTCAGGTTCTCAATAATACCTTGGAGAAAGGTTCCAGTAAACAGCAAGATGCACTGGCACTCCTATGCAACACCCAGTATGAGATAAACTGCCTGCGTAAGAGCTCCATATAGCCCACACTAAACCCCAAATTCGCGGGGTTGAGCCGACCATTACCGCTCCACCGCCGTATCAGTTGTTTGGAGACCTGTCCAAACAGGTGAAGGGACTGGACAAAGGAGGCCAAAACAGCGGGCCTCATGAAACTCCATCGGCCAGAGTTCACCAATATCACCGGCAACAGCCTAATACAACCTGTGAACCAAGGCTGCCGGATAGGGCACAAAGATCCTACCTACCTCCATCTCAACAAACACAACGACCTTTTAGGGCAAGGCCAACAGCGGCCTGCATGGAAAATGCGGCCGCCGGCCCGTCAACCTCCATAACGTCCACCCGAAGCACCGTATGTACGGAACCGCCGTTAACTATGGAGGTAAGGGGGTCTGGCTCCTCTCACACCGTAGTATCCCTCCTGCAATTGCGGGCTGCCTTGGACATATGGGAAAACTGTCACCACAGATGAGTTTATTTTACAAAGTGTTCAAGGGTATATAATTTGTTGGAGGTATAAATTCCCCTACCCAGCATTCGCCTCGTAGGAATTTACTCTATCCCAAAAAGAGGTGGAGGCAGGGCATGCAGAAATTATACGGCGAACAGAAAAAGGGGTAATTGGCATAACCAAGCATGGACCTATTGAGTTTGAGTCTAATATGTTCACCAGCAGTAAAAAAGAAGGAGGATGTCGGATTATAATCGATTTAGTTGAACACTTTTGTACAATATACCCATTTCAAAATGGATACTTTTGGAACAGCTAGGCAGATGCTTTACCCAGGGTACTTTATGGCATGCATCGATTTGAAAGAAGCATGCTATACGGTGCCCATCGCTGAGGCTCACAGGGAATTCTGAAGTTGTCTGGAAGGGTGCATTGCCCAATGGAATCATCACAGCCCTAGGCTGTTTTACCAAGTTGGTATTTACCTGTGTTGGCTCTTCTCCGACAACAAGATTATAGTGATGGCATATTGGATGAAATCCTTATAGTGGGGCAGACCCTCCAATTGGCAATTCAAGGAGTGGCTGCAACCAAGGCTCTGCTTGAGAAGCTGGGGTTGTAATCCATCCAGACAAATCAAAACTGCACCCGGTACGGGTTATGGATTATTTGGTGTTCACCCTAGACACCAATTTAATGAAGTTTATCATCCCAACTAATAAAGCTACTGCTATAATAGAAGAGTGCCACAATCTTGCTTGCGCCAGGGTACCGACCATTCGGCAAATAGCAAAAGTTATTGGTATTGGTAACTCTAAATTGGTAACTACATTCCCAGCTGCACGATTCGGACCGCTACACTACCGAAATTTACAAAGATCAAAAATCACAGCATTAAAAAACAAATGCTGGCCGCTTTGATCGGCCAATTCGGTTACCACCGGAAGCTAGAAATGAGCTACAATGGTGGGTAGATAATATTAAAGAATGTCATTGACCTATTATAGTGATCAACCCTGATGTTGTGCTACTAACTGGCGCAAGCGCACCAGGCTGGGGAGCAACTGGTACGATGTCCAGTTGTGGTGGCAGATGGAACTCTCATGAGTCTACATTCCTGGAGTCACATGGGATAAACTATATAGAAATGCTGGGGGCATTTCATGGACTGCGGGCTTACTGTACTAATTCACGGGATTACATGTCCGCTTTCGAATAGATTATGCTACAGTAGTGGCTTACATCAATCATATAAGTAGTATCAGGTTGCTAGTTTGTGATGAATTGGCTAATACAATTTGGCACTGGTGCATTGAAATAAATATTTGGATTACTGCGACCTATTTGCCTGGGAAGCTTAATTCAGTGGCGGACACCAGGTCACGTGTCTTCAATGACAACATTGAGTGGATGTTGAACCCCCAAATTTTGGAGATATTATAGCTCATTTTGGGACACCAGATATTGACCTATTTGCATCCAGACTGAAGCATCGAATACCAACATATGTGTTGTGGGAACCAGACCCTGGGGCAATAGCAATGGATGCGTTTTTATCCATTGGGGGAAATGGTTTGCTACGCATTTCCCCCATTCTGCCTCACCAGTCGGGTATTGCAGAAAATTAAAACTAGACTCTGCAACTGGCATATTGATCATTCCCGACTGGCCTACACAACCATGGTACCCGATGGTTGTAGAAATTTTAAAACAACCATGGATGGCGATTGGGAAACATCCCAAATTGATTACTCACTCCATTACGGGGGGGTCAGTCATCCTTGCCATGGTCATTTAAACTTGTTGGCCTGCAGGTTCTGAAAGACCACTCATCCGGGCAGGCATCTTGTTAAGAGCCATAGACCTTATCGCCGCATCATGCCGAGAATCAACTCGGAAACAATACCTCACCGAAATCAGAAAGTGGGAGGCATTCTGTGCCCGGACCAACAAGTCTTCCAACTCGGCAACAATACCTGATGTGTTGGAGTTTCTAGCAGGCCTCCATTTCGATGCTGGCCTCAGCTACAGTGCCATCAACAGCGCCAGGAGTGCGCTGTCCTCATACCTGGATATAGGTGTCGGCTCCAACCACCTGGTGTCTAAACTAATGAGGGGAGTGTTCAACACCAACCCTCCACGACCCAGATATACAGTAACGTGGGATGTGGGGATCGTGCTGACCCTACTGAGGAGCTGGGCTCCAATAGATGAGCTACCATTGAAACAGCTCACCCTCAAGGTGGTGATGCTTATGGCACTGACTACAGCCCAACGAGCCCAGATGTTACAGAAACTGCGACTGGACAGCATGGTGGCCACCCCTGGTCAAATAATAATTCTTTCACAAAGAAATTTAAAACAGCACAGGCCAGGGGCGCATGGGCTGCAGCTGGAATTTCGGGCGTACCCTGTAGATGCCACTCTCTGCATAGTCACCCATCTCCACCACTACATCCGAGTTACTAGAGTTATCAGGATGAAAGAACAGGGGCTCCTCATCAGTCATAAACCTCCGCATCATCGGGTGACTACACAAACGATCGCTAGGTGGCTCAGGGTGGTGCTGGATGCAGCAGGAGTTGCTACTAACATTTTTAAGTCTCATTCCACCAGGGCTGCATCCATATCAGCGGCGAGAGCCATGGAGGTGCCCATGGACCACATTCTCGCCACCGAGGGCTGGGCCAGTGGGAAAAACCTTTCAACGGTTCTATAACAAGCCTCTGGCCGCCCCTGCGACATTCGCAGAAGCTATCCTGGGTACCGCTCAGTAAATGTCTGGCCCCAATTTAGGGGTTTGTTGTTTATTTGATTAATAAATTGTGTTGATTTTTCAGCCAGTTTCGACTGAACTGCATTAACAGCCTTCCTCCATCAGACTGGCGGCAGTGTGATAAGCATGGACGTTGTCCAGGGCGTGAAATCACAGAGCTTTGAAATCTTCACGAAGTCACTCACGTGACTCCGAAGTAAAATAGTAAGATTAAACGAGAACTTACCAAGTTTGAAGGTTGATCTGTATTTTACGAGGAGTCGCGGTGAGGGATTTCGTGCCCACCGCTCCCACCCTCTATCATCAGGTCAAACAGGTAGTTCTACGTTTTTCATCTTACTATTTTTAGTCATGGTTTGGTTCTGTGATTCCACACCGCTGCTTTGAAGGATGCCGCGCATGCGTGCTGGCGGGGTCTTCACGAAATCCCTCACCGCGACTCCTCGTAAAATACAGATCAACCTTCAAACTTGGTAAGTTCTCGTTTAATCTTACTATTTTAATGCGTAAGAAGGAACTGCAGATGCTGGTTGAAACTGAAGATAGACACAAAAAGCTGGAGTAACTCAGCGGGACGGGCAGCATCTTGGCCTGCCAAATAGTTCCGCCCAGACGACATGCATCCTTAAGACTGAATAAATACCATTAATCACGGAGTTAAGATGGAATAAATATGGCACAATTAGTGCGGCATGGTGGCGTAGCGGTAGAGCTATTGCCTTACAGCGCCGGAGACCCAGGTTCGATCCTGACTACGGGCGCTGTCTGTACGGAGTTTGTGCATTCTCCCCGTGACCGCGTGGGTTTTCTCCAAGATTTTCGGTTTCCTCCCACACTCCAAAGACGTACAGGTTTGTAGGTTAATTGGCTTGGTATAAATGTAACATTGTCCCTGGTGTGTAGGATAGTGTTAGTGTGCGGGGATCGCTGGTCGGTGCAGACTCGGTGGGCTGAAGGGCCTGTTTCCACCACTGTATCTCCAATAAACGGAAACAAAACACAATCAGTAGAGACAAAAAAAAAAAAAAAATCAAAGGCAGATAAAAAGAGAGAACAAAGTTAGAAAGAAGGGTTCCGACCCGAAATGTCACCCGTTCCTTTTTTCCAGAGAAGGCCCCATATCTGAGGAAGGACGTGCTGTCTGTGGAGTGTGTCCAGAGGAGGTTTACGAGAATCTACCCATGAATGATTGGGTTAACCTGAGATGAGCGTTTGACGGCACTGGGCCTGTACTGGCTGGAGTTTAGAATGATGAGGGGACACCTCATTGAAAATTACCGA
This sequence comes from Okamejei kenojei, assembly GCA_035221665.1. Classification (NCBI taxonomy): domain Eukaryota; kingdom Metazoa; phylum Chordata; class Chondrichthyes; order Rajiformes; family Rajidae; genus Okamejei; species Okamejei kenojei. The sequence goes on from CM069163.1 coordinate 27,108,369, forward strand.
ATAGTGAAAGGGCTGGATAGAGTGGGTGTGGAGAGGATGTTTCCACTGGTGGGAGAGTCTAGGACCAGAGGTCATAGCCTCAGAATTAAAGAATGTCCCTTTCAGAAAGAGATGAGGAGAAATTTATTTAGTCAGAGGGAGGCGAACTTGTGGAATTCATTACCACAGATGGCTGTGGAGGCCTAGTCAATGGATATATTCAAGGCAGATAGAGATAGATTATTGATTAGTACGGGTGTCAGAGGTTATGGGGAGAAGGCAGGAGAATTTGGGGTTAGGAGGGAGAGATATAGATCAGCCATGATTGAATGGCGGAGTAGACTTGCTGGACCGAATGGTCTAATTCTGCTCCAATCACATAATAATAATAATAATAATAATAATAATAATAATAAATACTTTATTGATCCCCTCGGGGAAATTCAGATGCCCAGAAGCCAACATCCAACAAACCCACACATTCAGAACGAAAGCAGACAAAAAATACATAAAATACAATATGGGCAATACCTGAAAGCAATAAATATTTAAAAAGACCCAATAATTAACTATTAAAAATGCAAAGCATCCCCATACAGCCTAGCGGTCAGTATTATAAAATCTAATGGCTGCAGGGGTGAAGGATCTCCTGAGCCGCTCCGTTCCACAGCGCAGGGAGAGGAGCCGCTTGTTGTCCCGTGTGCTCTTTTGACCCTCCAGAATTTCATGGAAGGGGTGCCCGGAGTTGTCGAGGATGGCCCCGTGCTGCCTGTCCCGCTGAGTTCCTCCAGCGTTTTGTGTCTATCTACAGTTCGTATCCAATGGTCCCTGCCAACAATACCATGTGTTTTACACGGCCACACATGTTAACACACACACACACGCAATTCCTCAACCACGCCCCGGGACACAAAGACAGAGCTCAGTCGCACATCATGACAATTGGGAAACAGATAGAGTCATTAAAATGTATTGGGACGTTGAATATGACTCAGAATGAAAGCAGAGGTTTGCAGCGGTGATAAATGACTCACAGCGTCAGTTCAAACACAGAGAAGGGGAGTTAGCCACTCATGCTTGCAAGGCAGCGTGAGTTATTACTTCACCAGTCTCATCAATTCAAACCAGTTGCCATCCTTCATGTACGCACGTTCAAGGAATATCATTCTTTCAAGAAATGAAGTGCGTGTGTGTCAAGTGTGGAGCCGGTTCTCATTTTTGCTGCGATAGATTTGAATTCTGTTCCAGCAGATTCTAATCCATCTGCTGTATCTCTCCCACTGCAAGCAGAAATCATGCGACTCGTATATTGGATGGAGGCAAGAGAAAGGCATCAGACCTTTCCATCCTGGACCTCCCCCACTGTCAGAATGAGGACACACTTACATTGTAGGGGCAGCACCTCATATTTCACTTGGGCAGCTTACAACCCAAAAGTATGAATATTGATTTCTTCAATTTCGAGTAACCCTCGCTTTCCTCTCTCTCCGTCCCTTCCCCGCCCAATGGTTCTTTGTTGGCGAAGGGGAAGGTGCCAATGAGGCATATGTTGGATAAAGCGCTCATTTCCTTGCATACAGAAATTATTCAGCAGAGAACATTTATTCTGTGTGATATGTAATGAAATCGTGAATCCCCGCCCTCACCAGCAGCACGGTGGCGCAGCGGTAGAGTTGCTGCCTCACAGCGCCAGAGACCTAGGTTCGATCCTGACTACGGGTGCTGTCTGTACGGAGTTTGTACGTTCTCCCCGTGACCTGCGTGGGTTTTCTCCGGGTGCTTCAGTTTCCTCCCACACTCCAAAGATATGACATTTTTGTCACCTCCAACGGGAACCCATACTAGCCACATCTTCCCATCTACATCCCTTTCAGCTTTTCACAGAGACCGTTCCCTCTGCAACTCCCTGGTCAACTCATCCCTTCCCACCCTAACCACTCCCTCCCCAGGTACTTTCTTCTCCAACTGCAGGAGATGCAACACCTGTCCCTATACCTTCCCCCTCGATTCCGTCCAAGGACCCCAAAACCTACCAGATCTCCCAGTTGCCAAACACTTTAACTCCCCTTCCCATTCCCACACTGACCTTTCTGTCTTGGGCCTCCTCCAATGTTAGAGTGAGGCACAGTGCAAATTGGAGGAACAGCATCTCATATTTTGCTTGGGCACCCCAGCAGTAGACTTCTCCAACTTCAAGTTACTCTTGCCTTCCCTCTCTCTCCATTCCTCCCCCTTCCCAGTTCTCCGACAGGTCTGACTGTCCTCATTTACATTTTATCTCTGTTCGCTTTGTTGTTACCTTCTCCCAGCTAACAATGATCTACTCTACATTCTCCTTCATCTCCATCCACTTTGTCTCATTTTCACACCCCACACTTTCTTATATCTGTATCTCCCTCTCTCCTGACTTAGTCTGAAGAAGGGTGAGGTCCAGAGTGAGGCCCAGAGCAAATTGGAGGAACAGCACCTCATATTTCGCTTGGGTAGCATGCATCCTTGCGGTATGAACATTGACTTATCCAACTTCAAGTAGCCCTTGCTTTCCCTCTCTCTCCATCCCCTCCCACTTCCCAGTTCTCCTACCCGTCTTACTGTCTCCGACTACATTTTTATGTCTGTACCGCCCACTCCCCTGACATCGGTCTGAACAAGTGTCTCCACCCGAAACGTCGCCCATTCCTTTTCTGCAGAGATGCTGCCTGTCCCGCTGAGTTCCTCCAGCATTTTGCGCTCACCTTCAATTTAAACCTGCATCTGCAGTTCTTACCTACATCTGTTTGCATGTTAATTGGCTTGACATAAAATGTAAATTGTCCCTAGTGTGTGTAGGATAGCGTCAGGGTGCGGGGATCGCTGGTGGGTGCAGACTAGGTGCTCCAAAGGGCCTGTTTCCGCGCTGTATCTCTAAACTAAGTTTAGTATGTAGAGTAGAGTTGTGCCTCCCGTCTCATGGCTCCAGTTGCTGAACAATTGTTATACACACATTCCTTTTTTTACCGAGGCATCTGTCTTGAAATCACATGAATTGTTTAATTAATTGACATAATAACAGATTTTTTCCATGAGCAGTAGCTCTAACTCACCAGCCAGAAGTCTGTAGCCTCCTTGTGCTCTGGTATCTTATTTCATTCTTCACATGTTTAAATTATAATGTTTTATTATTAATTGTCTACTGTATATCGTGTTGTTACTTGCGAGCAGAGCACCAAGGCAAATTCCTTGTATGTATACATACTTGGCTAATAAAATGTACTCAATTAAATGCTTGCTAATGAATTAAATATATCTTATAAATGGCTGGTTTAGCTGTTATTTGTTAGCTGTTCATTAAAATCACAAGTTAATACAGCAACTTCCATGAAGTTCACAGTTGTCACCTGAAAACATTTATATCCCACTAAATCACCTCCGGGAAAAGTCTGTGTTGGTGAGGTGAAAATATATCACAGAAAATACTAAAATAATTACAAAGCCTCTGATCTCAATTACCCAACTGTGCAGGAAGGAACTGCAGACGCTGGTTTAAACTGAAGATAGAAACCAAATGATGGAGTAACTCAGCAGGTCAGGCAACATCTCTGGAGAAAGTTCATTGTCACGTGTAACGAGGTACAGTGAAAAGCCTTTGAAGAAAGGTTTTTTGAGAAAAGGAATAGGTGTTCGTATCACTGCCTGTGTAATTCGTTGTCACCTACCCCACAGCCAACAATGGATCATTGTGGGCTCCACCTTTCCCTGATCATCGTTGCTTTTGGCAGATCTTTCATTCATTTGTTCTGTGTACCCACATCTCTCGTTTCCCCTCTCCCCCGACTCTCAATCTGAAGAAGGGGCTCAACCTGAAACGTCAACTATTCCTTTTCTCCAGAGATGCTGAGTTACTCCAGCATTTTGTGTCACTCTTCAATAATCGTTTCATCAGCATCAGCTATGGATTTGTCTATCCCACAGAGTTTATGCAGTGAGGCCAATAATGGGTGCACTTAAAAGACTGGCAGACAAACCAAACAGCAAGATCATTTAACTTACCAGGCAATGCAGAGATAAATTATATGTGGAATGATTATTGAACTAATTTAATTGGTAATATTTGATTTGATTTGATTTGATTTAATTTATTGTCACTGTCTTCAATTAAGAGACAACAAAATTCTCTTTCCCTTACAGTCATACAAAAAATAAAATTAATAAAACCCACAAAAGCACAGAACCCGGTAGTCCACAACACAAACACAGTAGTCCACAACACAACACAACACAGCAGCACCAAAGTTCCCCACTGTGAGGGAAGAAACCAAAGTCCAGTCAACTTCCTCGCTGATGTTGCCCAATGTTCACCCGTGGTCGGGGCCTCCCGAGCATCCTGTGGTCGCCGCTCCGGGCGGCCCGATGTTCAGCCCTCTCGCCGGGAACGATGGAACCCCGACGTCGAACGGGAGAACATCCTCAGCGGCCTGGACCTCTGAATCAGCCACCTTCCACCGGAGACCGCGGCTCCCGATGTCCGCAGGCCGCCCCCAGCAAAGGGTCCCAGGACTCCGCGATGTTAACGTCAGCGCCGCCCGCATCGGGAGCTCCGCACCCGCAGCTCCGCGATGTTGGAGCAGCGGCCCAACACTCCGGAGCTCCAAGCTCTGGTCCGGTCCCGGCAGGAAATGCCGCGACAATCCAGTTGGTAGGCCGCGAGGAGGGGGGGGGGGGGGGGGGGGGGGCAAGGACGCGACTCGGATAATAGCCCCATCCTCGCCAGGAAGCGACTGAAGGACGGTTCCCCCCTTACCCTACCCGCTTCCCCCCCACGTAAAATACTGAAAAAAACTAAAAACACACACTCTAAACATAACAAAATTAAAAAAAGACCACCAGACCGTGGGCGGAGGCAGCTAGCAACAGCGCAACCGGATGTCCTAGGTGAATATAGGTGACTGGACATAAGAAATCTAGGTGGTCTCAAGTGATTTGTGTGTGACGATGGATATATTAAAAGGATCAGTTATATGAAACCATACAAGGGTGGCACGGTGGCGCAGCGGTAGAGTTGCTGCCCTACAGCTCCAGGGGCCCGGGTTCCATCCTGACCACGGGTGCTGTCTGTACGGAGTTTGTACGTTCTCCCTGTGATCTCCAGTTCCCTCCCACACTCCAAAGACATGCGGGTTTGTCGATGCACAGAGTCTCTTGTGCAGAATAGGGGAATCGAGGACATAGGTTCATGGTGAAAGCGAAAAGATTTAATAGGAATCTGAGGGGTAACTTTTTTGTTACTGGAACTGACAGTGCCGTGGGAGGACCGTCTGGAGGAGGCCCACGAGAGGAAGATGACCAAGTATGAAGAGCTGGTCAGAGACTGCCGTAAGCAGGGCTGGAAGGCAAGGTGTATGCCCATCGAGGTTGGCTGCAGAGGTTTTGTAGGGCAATCGCTCTACAAAGCCTTGAGTGCGCTGGGCATCAACGGAGTGATGAGGAGAAGAGCCATCAAGAACACGACAGAGGCAGCGGAGAAGGACCAGGAGAGGAGGTCCATGGGGAGGAGCGAATTCCACCGGAACACACGTCGTGGTCTGATCAACCACGGCTGGGTCGCCTGGGTGAGGGTGTCTGATGTTGTAGGACCTGAAACACCCAATTACATCATTGATGATGTGTTCAGGAGCATCAATAGATGTATTTGTATCAATGAGGGGTAACTGTTTCAAACAATGTGTGGTGGGTGTATGGAGCGAGCTGCCAGAGGAGGTAGGGTACACAAAAGGCTGGAGAAACTCAGCGGGTGCAGCAGCATCTAAGGAGCGAAGAAGATAGGCGACGTTTCGGGTCGAGACCCTTCTTCAGACTGGTCAGGGATCAGGGAAACGAGAGATATAGACGGTGATGTGGAGAGATAAAGAACAATGAATATGCAAAAAAGTATCAATGATAAAGGGAACGGGAACAAGCCATTGTAAGCTGTTTGTGATGTGAAAATGAGAAGCTAGTGCGACGAGGGTGGGGGAGGGAGATAGAGAGAGAGGGAATGCCAGGGCCCGAGGGCTGAGGGAGAGGTGGGAAGGTGAGGAGACAGCAAGGGTTAACAGAATTGAGAAAATTCAATGTTCAGGCCCAAAGGATGCAGACTCCCCAAGCGGAATATGAGGTGCTGTTCCTCCAACTTGCGGTGTTGCTCACTCTGGCCGTGGAGGAGGCCCAGGACCGAGAGGTCGGATACGGAATGGGAGGGGGAGTTGAAGTGCTGAGCCACCGGGAGGTCGGGTTGGTTAATGCGGACCGAGCGGAGGTGCTCGGCGAAACGATCCAGAGGAGGTAGTTGAGGCTGGGACTATCTCAATGTTTAAGAAGCAGTTAGACAGGTGCATGGATAGGACAAGTTTGGAGGAATATGGACCAGGCGCAGGCAGGTGGGACTAGTGTAGCTGGGACATGTTGGCCATTGAGGGCAAGTTGGACCGATTGGCCGTTTCCACGCTGCATCACTCTGTAACTCTGAGACTCTAATGTGTAGGATGCGGAACTGGAATAACATGGAACAAGTGTACAGGAGATCGTTGGTCGGCATCGGCTCGGTGGGCCGAAGGGCCTGTTTCCGTGCTGTATCTCTAAACTAAACTAACATTGCCCAATTTATGAGATTTTGCTCATCGAGAGAAAATCAGTTCTGTTATCGGATAAAATAATCGATTGTAAAATGTTCCCATTAACCATGCACTTTGTCCCTAAGTCTCTCACTGCCTATAAATAAGCTATTCTCAGACTTTTCACTGCAAACAGCCACGGAAATGTCAAGCTTATATTCCAGCTGGAAAAAAAAAACAAATCATGAGATTTTCCTTTTAATACCTTCCCTTACGATCCAGTAGTTCAATATCAAAATAGGGCTGGCATTTTCTTTGGAAAAGGCCATGATGTTACGCTGGTGAAAAATGATGAGATTTGGAGAGATAATGCGAGAAAACAGAAATTAAAAAAGTCCCTTGTTCTTTGGAATCTAATTTACCTTCAATTAAAGCAGTGTTTGGAGTTGACTGACATTGATTAACTTATTTTAATTTGACATTTTAGCAGATTGCGTTAACCATATGAACAGACTGTAAAACTGTTCAAAATGCATAGGAGCAAGAACTCTACTTTACTTCGGAGTCACGTGAGTGACTTCGTGAAGACCCCGCCAGCACGCATGAGCGACATATCGTCGCTCGCATTTGCTGTCGACAAGCGGGGGGGAGTGCGCTTCCCGAACAGCTCCTTCAAACAGGACGCTGAAGGTAAGTGAACTAACCTTGAGCTGGTTGTAGTTAGGAGTTGCTTCTACCTACAGATTACGATGGAAGGAAGAGGGAAAGCCAAGCTTTCCAAGAGCCACGGGACCCTAGGAAGTCAGCGGCCAACATCCATGGAGCAGCTCGCGACACCGGCAGCACCTGTACAACGGCCGGGGAAAACAGTGCGGAGGTTGGGCCCTGCAGAGTCAGCAGCGCCAGATTCTTCTCCAGAACGGACGTCCACAGCACGACCCTGACTTCATGCTACCGTCACCCAAAGCCAGGGGTGGTAGCAAGCAGGTACGAGCTAACATGCCTCGCACACCGGCGACGGCAACTTCCCATCTTTTACAGGTCCCGCGAGGGCATACCCGGGGAAAAGCCCCGCAGCCGCAGTCGGCATCGACAAGCAGCCGGGGAAGCCTGCCGGAGTGCAGGCCGGCGGCAGAGCTGCTGGAGGGTTGGGCAGCCCTGCAGGAGCAGGAGCTACCGACATACCACTGGGACAGGCTGCCGGAGCGCAGGCCGGATGGCAGCAGAGTTCGGTCGGGCAGCCTCGCTGAGGCAGCCAGCGGCCATGCACTACTGCAGACCACTGCGCGGACATCGGGGAGCCAGGCACCGGGGGCCGGCACCGACTCATCTCCGCTGCCTTTGTATCAGGCAGGGGGACCGCCACAGTCCGCACGATGGCGGACTAGCGGTATGTCCGCGTGGGAGTCGTACGGCCCCGCTGGAGCGGCTGCCAACGACGACCTGCCAGCGGACCCTTGTCATCACCTCGACGAGGTGCGGTCCGCTGGTGGAAGCCCCAGAGTATACGAAGAACCTGGGGAAGTCGACTTGTCGTCCGCGTTTAGCGGCGGCGGTCGCATGGCCAGGATGGAGCTCATGGTGGAGCAACTTCTCCAGCGAGACATGGACCGACAGGAGCGTGGGTCTCACCGATCTAGGGGCCAGACCATGAGGCTACCCAGCATCTCACCGTCATCAGCCGGCAGTGCTAGAAGCCAGCAGATGAAGAGCCAGTGATGGAAGAGCCCACTGCTCCAGAGCCAGGAGCAGACCTGCTGGACGTGGTTGCAAAATTTGCCACGCCAGCGCGTTCCGGAAAACCGCTGCATCCCAAACTGGCGGGGAGCATAAACTTCTTGGCCACTCACCAGCTTCAAGATCAAGTACTTGCAGAGGCCATGGAGAAGTACAAAGCTCCGGACAACTGTGTCAACCTGAACGTCCCCACGGTCAACCCACAAATCTGGGGGAACATGAGTTCCACCATCAGAGCACAGGAGGTACGCCTCCAGAAAATCCTCAAGATCCTGACGTCCGGTATCACGGCATTCGCGAGGACCCTAGATGGAGATAATGTCACCGATGAGCAGCAGGATGCCCTTGCCCTCCTCTGCAACACGCAATTCGAAATCAACTGCTTTCGTAAGAGCTCCATCCGGCCCACCCTCAACCCAAAATTCGCAGGATTGTGTCGCGCCTCCGCCGCTCCACCACCCGGCAGCTGTTTGGGGAGGACCTGCCCAGGCAGGTCAAAGAACTAGACGAGGAGGCCAAAACCATCAGCCTGATGAAGCCACCACCAGCCAGGGTACAGACATACCGTCGACCACAGCCTTACCCTACCTCAAGATCTCGTCAGCTGGATAGGGCATCAAGAACCTATCCACCACCTGCTCCCCAATAACAGAAGCCTTTTTTTAGGGCAGGGCCAGCAGAAACCACCCTGGAAAATGCGGCAACAACCATATCAAGCAACACAACGGCCCCCGAAACCACAATCCACCAGACCCCGCCGTTAACCATGGAGGTAAGGGGGTCTGGTTCTTTCAAGGAACTAGCAATTGTAACCACACAAGTTGGGGACGGTTGCGGGCATTTTGGGGTGCATGGGGTGTGATAACCACCGATCCCTTTGTTCTACAAAGTATTCAGGGTTATGTAATAGAGTTTATTAATGAGATACTTCACCCTACACAGTATGTCCCTCGTCGCAGGTTTGCGCTCTCTCAAAAATATACAATATACCCATTTCAAAATGGAAACGTTCGAAACGGCTAAACAGCTGATTTCCCAGGGGTACTTTATGGCCTGCATCGATTTAAAAGATGCATACTATACTGTCTCCATCATAGAACATCATAGGAAATTCTTAAAAGTTTTCTGGAGGGGTCAATTATGGCAATACAAAGCCTTGCCATAATTGACCCCTCCAGACAAATTTTACAACAAAGCTTACAACAGCCCCTAGGCTCTTTACCAAAATTGTCAAACCTGTATTGGCGACCCTAAGACAACAAAATTATATCGTTATGGCATACTTGGACGATATATTAATAGTGGGGCAAACCCTTGAATTGGCGGAGCTGGCAGTCACAGCTACTAAATCACTGTTTGAGGCATTAGGGTTTGTTACCCATCCAGCCAAATCCAAATTCACGCCATCTCAAGTCATGGACTATCTGGGATTCACTATTGACACCAACCGAATGATAGTCACTATCCCTGCCAACAAAGCATCAGCCATACAAGAGGCATGCAACAGCCTTGTTTGCACCAGGGTGCCGACCATCAGACATGCTGCTAAGGTAATTGGAAAACTCGTAGCTACATTTCCAGCTGCGCAATTCGGACCATTACATTAACAAAATTTGCAAAGAGCAAAAATTTCAGCATTAAGATCAAATGCTGGACATTTTGACAGACCTATGCGGCTGCCGATCAAGGCAAAAATTGAGCTACGATGGTGGGTTAATAATATTAGTGAGTGTTACAAGCCCATCATTGTTAGCAATCTGTCAGTCGTGTTACAGACCGACACCAGCGCCCAAGGCTGGGGTGCAACTGACACCACGTCCAGTTGTGGTGGCAGGTGGGATCCTCACGAGTCCACCCTCCTTCAGACACAAGGAATAAACTATTTGGAGATGCTGGGAGCTTTCCATGGGCTGCGGGCATACTGCACAAATTTACATCATACACATGTCCGCCTCCAAATAGATAATACCACGGTGGTGGCTTACATAAATCTTATGGGTGGTATCAGGTCAGTGTCTTGTGATGAATTGGCAAACACAATTTGGCTCTGGTGCATTGGAAGAAATATTTGGATAACAGCGACCTACCTCCCGGCGAAGCTCAATACAGTGGCGGACACCAGGTCACGAGTATTCAATGATAACATCGAGTGGATGTTGAACCCCCAAATATTTGCTGAAATTATAGCTAAATTTGGTACACCAGATATCGACCTCTTTGCGTCTAGGTTGAACCATCAGATACCAACGTATGTGTCGTGGGAACCAGACCTTGGGGCAGTGGCAATGGATGCTTTTTCATTCCATTGGGGGAAATGGTTTTGCTACGCATTTCCCCCAATCTGCCTCATCAGCCGGGTATTGCAGAAAATTCAACTGGATTCTGCAACAGGCATCTTGATCATACCCGACTGGCCTACACAACCATGGTACCCGGTGGTCCTCCACATGTTAAAATATCTGTGGGTACAAATTGCAAAACACCCTAATTTGATTACAAACCCCATTACGGGGAATAGTCACTTAAATCTGTTGGCTTGTAGGTTCTAAGGAGGCCACTATTGGAGGCTGGCCAAGGGCCATGGACCTCATCACAGCGTCGTGCAGGGTATCTACCAGAAAGCAGTACCTCACCCAGATCAGGAAGTGGGAGGCCTACAAATACGCCCTACAACTCTGCCACGATCCCTGACGTCCTGGAATTCCTCGCGGGCCTTCATTACGATGAGGGTCTCAGCTACAGTGCCATCAACAGCGCCAGGTGTGCGCTGTCCTCATACCTGACCATAGGTGTGGGCACACACCAATTGGTATCTAAATTTATGAGGGGAGTGTTAAACACAAACCCTCCTCGACCCAGATACAACATCACCTGGGATGTAGGGATAGTACTGACCCTACTCAGAAGCTGGGCCCCCATGACAGGGTTACCACTTGATAGACTCACCCTCAAAGTGGTGATGTTGATGGCACTGACAACAGCACAACGAGTCCAAACCTTACAGAAACTTCGACTCGACAGAATGGTCTTGACCCCTGGAAAGGTAACCTTCTTTGTAGAAGAACTACTTAAGCAGCATAGACCGGGGTCTACTGGACTGCAGTTGGAATTCCGGGCGTACCCCTCTGATGCCACACTCTGCATAGCCACCCATCTCCGCCATTACATCAGGACTACACGTACCATCCGGAAGATGGAGCAGGGGCTCCTCATCAGCCACAAGCAACCACATCACCGGGTGACTGTGCAGACCATCGCCAGGTGGCTCAGGGTGGTGTTGGGTGCAGCAGGTATAGATACTAACATTTTAAAATCTCACTCTACCAGGGCTGCATCCACATCAGCGGCGAGGACCATGGAGGTGCCCATGGACCATGTCCTCGCTACCGTGGGATGGGCTATTGAATCAACATTCCAACGGTTCTACAATAAGCTGGTGGCCGCCCCCGCTACGTTTGCGGAAGCTGCGCTCCGTAATTAATTTGTCCCCGAATTAGGGTTTTTTTGTTATTATTTGTGTTAATAAATACCCATTACTTTTTCAGCCTGTTCAGTCTGGAAAACATTAACAACCTTCCTCCATCAGTATTACGGCAGTGTGACAGCATGGACTTTGTCCAGGGCGTGAAATCACAGAACTTTGAAATCGTCACGAAGTCACTCACGTGACTCCGAAGTAAAATAGTAAGATGAAACAAGAACTTACCAGTTTGAAGTTTGATCTTTATTTTATGAGGAGTTGCGATGAGGGATTTCGTGCCCTCCGCTCCCAACCCTCTATCACAAGGTCAACTGGTATGGTCAAGTCTATGTTAATCTTCCTATCTTCAGTCATTGTTGTTATCTGTGATTCCACACCGCTGCTTTGAAGAATGTCGCGCATGCGTGCTGGCGGGGTCTTCACAAAATCTCTCATCGCAACTCCTCATAAAATAAAGATGAAACTTCAAACTGGTAAGTTCTTGTTTAATCTTACTATTTTAGATGCTTGTTGTCCAGTGAGTGGGGACCAGGAGGCAGCAGTGGGGCGGCACGGTGGCGCAGCGGTAGAGTTGCTGCCTTAAGCCCCTGTCCCACGATGCGGGTTTACCCAAGAGCTCTCGCAAGTTTAAAAAAAATCAAACTCGTGGCACTTCATCACGAGTATTTTTTTACTCTTGGAAATTTTTCACACTGTTGAAAAAACCTCACGAGTTTCCGCGTTTCCCGAGTACCTGCCGTTAGCATTAAGAGCCTCTACGAGACATCCACGAGCTCCGACGTACCCGCTACGTACTTACCACGAGTTTGATTTTTTTTTACTCGGGAGAGCTCTTGGGTAATCTCGCATCGTGGGACAGAGCCTTTACAGCGCCAGAGACCTGGGTTCCATCCTGACTATGGCCGCTTGTCTGTACAGAGTTTGCACTTTCTTCCCCGTCACCTGCATGGGTTTTCTCCGGGTGCTCCGGTTTCCTCCCACACTCCAAAGACGCACAGGTTTGTAGGTTAATTGGCTTCCATAAAAACTGTGCATTGTCCCCAAGTGTGTGTGGGATAGTGCTAGTGTCAGGGATCATTGGTCAGCGTGGACCAAATTCATCTTAGAAACCTCCCCAGAGCAGAATCAGCGTAAAGTCATAAGACTTGTAGATTCACCCTGGGGGCATGAAGATTCTGCAGCATGGCTGGCTGACAGGAAGATAACATCAGACAGAGACATTTTAATTATGCTGATAGTGATTTGCAATTAAAATTCTGCAAACTTACGCATGGGTTACACCAAGTTCAGGAAAACTGTGCTTAAGAATCGGGCTAGGGATTTGTAACGTTATTGATGCTGCTTCATAATGAGATGTTGTTGTTTATTTGACAATTGCTGTTGTTTATACTGGCACGGTGGCGCAGCGGTAGAGTTGCTGCCTTGCAGCGTCAGAGACCCTGGTTTGATCCTGACTGCGGGTGCTGTCTGTCCGGAGTTTGCACGTTCTCCCCGTGACCTGCATGGGTTTTCTTTCGGAGATCTTTGGTTTCCTCCCACTCTCCAAAGACTTACAGATTTGCAGGTTAATTGGATTGGGATCATTGTGAATTGTCCCAGTGTACGAAAGATAGTGTTAATGTGCGTAGATCACTGGTCGGTGTGAACGCGATGGGTCCGAAGGGCCTGTTTCCTCGCTGTAGCTCTAAACTAAACTAAAAACTAAACCTTCTCAATCTACCAAAAACAATATCATAATGAATGAATGAATGAACGATATTTGGCAGATGAAATTCCTCGTATGTTGCAAAACATACTTGGCTAATAAAGTATTATTGTATTGTATTGTAATGTACTTGTCTATTGTCTATTGTGCGTACATTAGACAATAGACAATAGGTGCAGGAGTAGGCCATTCGGCCCTTCAAGCCATTACCGCCATCCAATGTGATCATGGCTGATCATCCTCTATCAGTACCCCATTCCTGCTTTCTCCCAGTAAGGAACCCGGTAAAATCATATAGCAAAAAAAAATCAAAAAAAAAATAAAAAAAATCATATAGCAGACATCACCTAAGCAGTACACAAGTGTCATTAAGCTAGAAAGAGTGCAGAGATTTTAAAAAGCAACGGTGAATAAGTTAACAGAAATTCAATTGATGGATAAATATCATTTCAGACTGCAGGGAGAATTTATAGAATGTTAGAACCTATTGTGTCTCCCAAACTACGATGAAAAATGCCTGAGGAGGAATAAGGCACTAAAAATTCTACTTGCGTTTTCTTTACACACTATTTTGGGTGTAAATGAAAAGATTGCTAATATAACGACCAAAAACAAATTAAGTGAATACGTTACCATAAATTCCGTGAAGCACCATCTTCAAAGTCCCCCCCCCCCCATGACATATAGAATGTTTGGAGGTCATGTTTGCAGTTGCGTAAGACATAGGTGTGTGGAGCATTTAGAGCGAGGGGCATATGTGGCCTTCTAGGCCATTAACTGCGGCCTATTTGAACGAATCCCTAAGATTTATGTAGAAACTTTGCATATATCCCTTCGCGTCCATAGATGCTGGCCTCACCCGCTGAGTTTATTCTCCAGCATTTTTGTCTACCTTTTATTTTTATTAATATTGGTTTTTTGTTCGTCTTTTCTTTTATTTATTATATTGTAATCTTAAAATGAACGTATTTAAAATACCTCCAAAGAGTAAAAAAGATTCAACAAATATTAATCCTCCCGACTGAGACCACAATTAAGGACATTTGTAAGTCATGGGGCTATTTTAACAAACATAATGTAACATTTTTCATAGTATATCTAATTGAAGTTTCTTGGATGTTGTCCTTATTAATCTACAGCTTAACTTAAATGCGGCCATTCCAACATGAACAGTTCCCCACACCCTGATTTAGAGTATTACGTTCAGATTTCTGGCACCAATTTTATAGGAAAGATGTTGTCAATTTGGACAAAGGGTAGCGAAGATGATATAGAGCGGATGTTGCCTCGACTCGAGGGGAGTGAGTCTATCGGGTGGAACGTTCGTCGTCAAGCTGGGACTCTGTTCACTTGAGCGCAGGAGGGATGAGGAGGTGATCTTCTAGAGATGTATAATATCATGAGAGATGGATCGGGTAGGACGCACAGTCCTCTTGCCCAGAGTAATGGGTAAATCAAGAACCGAGGAGGACATGGGTTTGAGTGAAGGGGGAAAGATTTAATACTGTAGGAACCTGAGGGGTATTTTTTTCACACAAAGGGTGGTGGGTGTATGGAACGATCTGCTAGAGTTGGTAGTTGAGGCTGGGACTATTGCAACGTTTAAGAAACACTAAGACAGGTACATGGATAGGACAGTTTGGAAGTGACGTGGGCCAAATGCAGGCAGGTGGGATTAATGTAGACTGGACATGTTGGTCAGTGTGGGCAAGTTGGGCTGCAGCGCCTGCATCCACACTGTATGACTCAATGACTCGATGCCTCCAGAGGTTGAAGGATTCACAGCTTACCAGTTTCTTCATCACAGACGTGTTCACAAGGCTCCAACGTCTTTTGCCCACAAAGGTCTCTCGTCCATGCAGATGTGGAGTTGATTTGGTAAAACAATGATAACTTGGCAGGATTCAACCAGTCGGAAACATCCAGAAAGCTTCCCTCACTGACCACGAAGCTGCTTCCTGAAGAATGCAGAAATGTCCAAAATTAAATCCAATGGAATAATGTGATTTTTTTTTTAATGAAAGAATCTCTAAAGTCTTTACTAAAGAACCTGCTCAAATCATGTTGGACAACCATACATCACGGAGAAAGTTGTCCAGAATTATTTTTTTAAGACTTCAAGAGGTAAAAGTCATTCAAACAAGTGGTCGAGATGTCATTAAAAATGAAGATGGTACAGCTTCTCAACCCGTAACATTAATGGGCCTGTCCTACTTAGGCGATGTTTTAGGCGTCTACAGGCCACTAGGCTGTCGCCACATGCTCGCCAGTCTGTCGCCTGTGTGGCCGTGAGTCGTCTCCTCAGTCGCCCAAAGAACCATAGGGTCTTTCTGGCCGCCGCTGGATTTTCAACATGTTGAAAATTTTTCGGAGACAGTCGGCGACAGTGGGTTTGACGCCAATGAGCGTAGCTTGACTTCTCCTGACGTAGATGCTGTTGTAGGTTGTCGCCAGGTGACGTAGGTTATGGCCAGTGCTGACTTCGGTTTTTTGTTGCTGTTAAAGTTAATGATTCTATTTCAAATTTCAAGTCGAAGGGGGGGGGTTCAGTCGCCGGTTTATTCGACTATGACAGTCACCAGCTGTCGCCTACAAATAGCCTAAGTGGGACAGGCCCATAATTCTCTTTCTTCTTGCCACAAATGCTCTCTGAGTTGAAGAGTTCCTATTCCCCTCAGTCGCAATCTAAAAAGACCTGAACATTATAGAAACATAGAAACATATAAAATAGGTGCAGGAGCAGACCATTCAGCCCTTCGAGCCAGCACCGACATTCAATATGATCGTGGCTGATCGTCCGCTATCGATAACCTGTGCCTGCCTTCTCTGTTTATGTTTACTGCACAAATTCCAAGACAGCAACTAGAGTTCTTTCGCACAGACTATGTGCGTCCTTCAGACTGAATAAATACAATTAATCACGCGAGATTTCAATAGCAATAAAAATGTCATTGATTTAGGGTGGCACGGTGTGCTTAGCAAGTAGAGCTACTCGCCTTAACAGCGCCAGGGACCCCGGTTCGATTCCTGACTACGGGAGCTATCAGTACGGAGGTTTGGGGGGGGGGGCACGGTTCTCGTTAACTCGATTTTGCGTGACCTCCCTTGTGTGTTCCCTCGGGTTCTTCGGTTTCCTCCCACACCAAAGATGTACAGGTTTGCAGGTTAAATGGCTTTGGTCCCTAACTCGTAAGATAGTGTTAGTGTGTGGCGTGATCGTTGGTCAACGCGGACTTGGTGGACCGAAGGGCCGGTTTCCGCACTATACCTCTTAAGTTTTTCGGAGACAGTAAAATATGCTCTCTAAATCAGGAACATCCCAGATTCTAACAAAAACAGGCACAAAATGCTGGGGTAACTCAACGGGGTCAGGCAGCATCTCTGGAGCCATCTGTGGAATTCTCTGCCACATAAGGCAGTGGAGGCCAATTCAATGGATGTTCCCAAGAGAGAGTTACTGTAGATATAGCTCTTAGGGTTAAAGGAATCAAGGGATATGGGGAGAAAGCAGGAACAGGGTACTGATTTTGGATGATGAGCCATGATCTTATTGAATGGTGGTGCTGGCTAAAAAGGGCTGGATGGCCTACTCTTGCACCTATTTTCTATGTTTCTGAGAGAAGTTGGAGAACGTACATTGCTGCTTCTATCTAGCTCCTCTGAATGAAGAAAAAATTGTCGCAGTAACAGGGATCAACACAAACTATCAACACACAAATTCTAGAAGTAAAAAAAAAGGGGGGGCAAGATAGGTTATCGTGTCAGATAATCTTGTAAAAAACATTGAAATGTATGGCTCTCCTCTCTTCCTGCAGCATAGCAATCTTGTCACAAAAACAGCACAATAAGAAATGGGGGGGGGGGGGGGGGGGGGGGGGGGCAAAATAGAATGGTAACATTGTGCTATTGAAGGTCAGAGAATGACCTGATGCATTTTTTTCATTCCAAAATTTGAGTACAAATCATGTTGCATATTCCCTTTTGCAAAACAAGATCTTAAAGTTTCTGGTGTATACATCATTCATGAGCCAGAATCTTTGTTCAACTTTCTAAACATGTTCAGCATTCAGAGCACGGTGGCGCAGCGGAGAGTTGCAGCCTAGTTTTCTGGCGCCAGAGATTCGAGTTTGATCCTGACCACGGGTGCTGTCTATACCGAATTTGTACGTTCTCCTCCCTCTTTTCCCCGTGGACCTGCGTGGGTTTTCTCCAGGTGCCACCTGGTTTCCTGCCACCACTCCAAAAAAGAACGTAACAGGTTTGTAGATTAATTGGCTTTGGTGTAAAAATTTGTACAATTTGTCCCCTAGTGTGTGTAGGTTAGTGTATGGGGATCGCTGGTCGTCACGGGTGGGCCGAAGTGCCCTGTTTTCCCCCACCGTATTTCTGAACTAAACTAAACGCAACTAAACACAGCAAAACGGGGGAAACTCCCTGGAATGAGCAGAATAACCAAGAATTAAAATGATTATAATGGAATAACAACAGTTCTGGCTTTTCAAGCACCTTTGTGGTTTTGGTAAAGTTGTTTGCTTTAATATTTTCTATTGTATGAGAGTATAAAGGAAAAAATCTCCCAGCGTGGGGGGAAAAAGTTTATCCCATTCCATTTATCAAAAAGTTGAGATCATAGTTGTTATTTATCAATTTTCAAGTCCAGTATTAATTAAATTAATTCAAACAATTTTCTCTCCACCGTGTAACGACCTCCAGTGGCATCACTCTGACGTAGGACACTGGAGTAACACAGCGGGTCAGGCAGCATCTCTTGAGAAAAGGAACAGGTGACGTTTCGGGTCGAGCCTCTTCTTCAGACATGGCCCTTCTCTCTCGATCGTCGAAACGTCTAGCCTATTCCATTTTCTTCCAAAGATGCTGCCTGCCCCCGCTCAGTCATTAGAGTGGATTACAATGGAAACAGGCAAACAGCCCACACCCGACCAAATGTCCCATCTAACTAGTCTCCACCTGCCTAGATTATGGTCCATATCCTCCAAACCAAGTCCTACCCCATGTACCTGTCTAAACTGTTTCTCATTCGTCCCTGTCTCAGCTACCTCATCTGGGCACTCGGTCTATACACCCACCCACCCCTTGTGTGAACAAGCTACCCTAAGATTCCTATTTAAAATATTTTCCCCTCACCTTAAACCTACTGTATGTCCTCTGGTTACTCCAGCAGGAGACACCGCACGATTGGCTGCCCCGCCAACAGTGTGTGTGTTTTTTTGTCATTTTAAAATTTTTTAGTGTGTTTAAAAGTCGTGTAAATGATCTCCGGTTTGTTTTATGTGGGGGGGGGGGGGGGGGGGGGGGGGATGGGGAGGGGAAAACTTTTTTTTTCAGTCCCTTGCCTTGCCGGAGATGCGATTAATTTTCGGGTTGCATCTCCGGGGGCTCTGCGGCCTGCTATCGATGGAGCTGGAGGCCTCCTCCGACTGACTTTGGGCCTCTCCGCGGGGCGTGGACTTAACATTGCAGCCGATCCCTTACCTGGGATCGCTCCCAAACAGGCGGCCTGCGGACGTACCATCGAGAACTCGCAGTCTCGGGAGAGGCCGAGTCGGGAAGCTCCAACGACGCAGAGGCTCGACCAGCCCTGGTGCGGGGGAGCTGACATCCCCCTGATGCAAGAGCTGATCGCCCCGACACGGAGGACCCAAACACCGCCAGCCACGGGAGTCAAGAACGTCCCGTCAACGGAGGGCACGAGGCCCCCGATCGAGCAAAGGGAAGAGATTTGAACTTTTTTTTGCCTTCCATCACAGTGAGGAATGTGGAGGAGTCACTGTGGTGATGTTTATGTTGAAAAGTGGTTTTATTGAGTGTTCCGTTGCTTTTTTATTTATAAGACTGACTTGGCAAATGAAATTCCTCGTATGTTGCAAAACAAACTTGGCTAATAAAGTATGATTGTGATTGATTGATTTGTCTCCATCTTCAGTGCATACCAGCATCTGCGGTTCCTTCCTGCAAAACGGAAACGTTCTTCAGCTTTCTACAGATATCCCACGATAGAAAACTTACCATCCGCATGAAGAGCTCTGGGACAAGTAGTCACCTTACACCATCAAAAGGGCAGGTCAAGTGGCCACCATACTCCCACGGTTATAATACCCCAGCAGCTCACCAGTGATTCATGTAATGTGGCGTTCTGTTCAAGAAGGGGCTTGCTGGAGATCCTCTAAAACACAGCATCTTTTTACCAAAAAGTCCATAGCACCCACACTCCGTTAACATAACCTCAGCTGTGTTCCCAGTTGCGCGGGGAAGCGACCAGAGACATTTTATTCCCTTTTTCCTCATTAAACTTGATGAAAATTGGTATGTTAAAACACCGAACATAAACCATATTATTCGAGGATAATGTCTCAAACTTTGCAATCAAATCTGAGCCTAAATTCTCAATTCACAATGTTATTGAGTCGTAAAAAAAAACAATACAGAAACATTGAGCTTTAATCCCGCCACTCCAGCCAACTTTTTTGTCCGTTTACATCAATCCCTTTGCCCGCATCATCATGCCATATCAGTCCCACACCCTTCCTTGTTCAATGCGCCTGTCAAATGTCCTGTTTTGAACTAAATATGTTCTGATTCCTCCTAGATTTTTTTGCAAACTTGCCGGCACCCGTCATATAGTGCACCCAGGTCTCACCGCAAGATGTTCACAGTTGAAAATAGCAGCGCGACCGGCACAAAGTACGACTCTTTTGGTGCGACATTCACAGACCATTACAGGCTTCACACCCGCGCATATATTCGCCAGGTGTCGCCTGTATGGTCGTTGAGTCGTCTCCCTCCCTCAGGATCCCCCAAAGAAGTCGTAGCGTCTTTCTGGGCGCGCGCTGAATTTCAACGTTGAAAATCTTTGGAGACCTAATGACGGGGTTGTCGGCCCGGCGAAAAACTCGAGTAACCTGGGACAAGGCTCCCATTAGGTTTTGATGGATATTTACGACTTGCGCATAGAACTCCGTCAGTTGCGCATTCTAATGATTATCCACTTCACAACAGCTTGCTGGAAAACATAACCGGGTGCAGATGAGCGAATAACGTTTCACTGTTAAAAAAAATGCCTAAAGTTGATCACCACTGACCAAATTAATAACTTGTTGCAAAATGATCTATATACAAAGCCCTGTTAAATATTGCAGCTTTCATGCTTATTAAAATGTGTCCACGCAAGAGAAACTGTTATGCCAGTCTGGATTAATTCTTAAAAATGTGTCCCGAGAGTGTTGGTTAGCAGAGATGAATTAATTATAAATACATTTAAATGGATCTTATTACATTTCCACGTCAACCATCCAAACGCCAAATAATCATGTGGTGTTGCTGAGGAAAACTGCTTCAAATAATGTTGGATAAGAATAACAGGGTAAGCCATTTAGAACGGAGATGAGGAAACACCTTTTCACACAGAGAGTTAGAAACATAGAAAAATAGGTGCAGGAGGAGGCAATTCGGCCCTTCGAGCCAGCACCGCCATTCAATGTGATCATGGCTGAGTCTGTGAGTGGTGAGTCTGTGGAATTCTCTGCCTCAGTGGGCGGTGGAGGCCGGTTCTCTGGACACTTTCAATGGAGAGCTAGATAGGGCTCTTAAAGATAGCGGAGTCAGGGGATATGGGGAGAAGGCAGGAACGGGGTACTAATTGGGGATGATCGACCATGATCGCATTGCAAATGGCGCGTGCTGGCCGAAGAGGCAGCTGAAATGGCCTACTCCTGCACCTATTGCCTATTGTCTATCAATTAATTAGTCAGGAAAGAAATTGTGAACATAATGCCGGACTAATCTATGATTTTTGTGATCTTCAGAAATGACGTAGATATGATAGACACAGAATGCTGGAGTAGCACCAGACGGGACAGACAGCATCTCTAGAGAGAAGTAATGGGTGACGTTTCGGGTGGAGACCCTTCTTCAGATTGAGTCAGTGGAGAGGGAGGCACGGATATATGGAAGGGTAAGGGTGTGAAAACACAGATGAAAGGCCCACAGGAGCCGTTGGAAGAAGAGGAGGAGGGGGGAGGAGCGACACTTGACCGGTAAGGTTAAAAATCGAGCGCGGGGCTTGTTTTTCCAGAGGCCCACAGAAGCCGTTGGAAGAAGAGGAGGAGGGGAGGAGCGACACTCGACCGGTAAGATAAAAATCTAGCGCGTGGGCTTGGTTTTTTCCAGAAGAGCCCACAGGAGCCGTTGGAAGAAGAGAGGAGGGGGAGGAGCGACACCCGACCGGTAACGATAAAAATCTAGCGCGGGGCTTGTTTTTCCAGAGGCCCACAGGAGCCGTTGAAGAAAGAGGAGGAGGGGAGGAGCGACACTTGACCGGTAAGGTTAAAAATCGAGCGCGGGGCTTGTTTTTCCAGAGGCCCACAGGAGCCGTTGGAAGAAGAGGAGGAGGGGGCGGAGCGACACTTGACGGTAAGGTTAAAATCGAGCGCGGGGCTTGTTTTTCCAGAGGCCACAGAGCCGTTGGAAGAAGAGGAGGAGGGGGAGGAGCGACACTTGACCGGTAAGGTTAAAAACCCTCGAGCGCGCGGCTTGTTTTCCAGAGGCCCACAGGAAGCCGTTGGACGAGAGATGAGGAGGGGTCGGAGCGCGACACTTTGACACGGTTAAGGTTAAAAATCGTGAGCGCCGGGGCTTGTTTTTCCAGAGGCTTACCAATAATCCGTAACGTTCCAATTTGGAGAAAGTAGGGGTTTTTTATTTTTTTGTTTTTTTTTTTTGAGGAAGCCGACTGATTGGTTGTGAAGAGGACCGAGGAACATCTGATTGGGTGCAACCCCGGGTTTTACAATTTTACATTTCTGCCTTCTGGCGAGTGAGGGATTCTGGAGAGTTAAGTGATTCATGTATTTAGTAGTAAAAGTTTTTTAAAGGATAAGTTTTTGTGTTTTTAAAAAAAAAAATTTCATACAGTGTAATTTGGGAGTAAGGTATGGCAAGTAAGATTGGCCCCGTTGGATTTGTTCAGCCTGCAACATGTGGGAGATCCAGGGCGATGGTTCGGTGTCCTCTGGGGACTATAGTTTGCAGGAAGTGTGTCCAGCTGCAGCTCTCTGGCTGACCGCATTGAACGATTAGGAACTGCGGCTGGATTCATACTGGGGAGCATCCACGATGCGGAGAAAGTCGTGGATAGCACGTAACAGTGAGTTGGTCACACCGCAGGCAAACGGTAAGAGGACAAGAAGGGAACGGGTGGCCAATAGCCAGCAAAGCAGTAGGCAGGTAGTGCAGAGTCCCCTGCGGTCATCTCCCCTCCTAAACAGGTATAACCATTTTGGATACTGTTGGGAGATGGCTCATCAGGGGAATGCAGCAGCAGCCAGGTTCATGGCACCATGGTGGCTCTGCAGCACATGAGGGGGGAAAAAAGAGGGGAAGGGCAATAGTAATAGGGGATTCAATTGTCAGGGGAATTAGATAGGCGTTTTCTGCGGCCGCAACGAGACTCCAGGATGGTATGTTGCCTCCCTGGTGCAAAGGTCAGGGATGTCACTGAACGGCGCAGAACATTCTGGAGGGGGAGGGTGAACAGCCAGTTGTCGTGGTGCATGTTGGCACCAACATATAGGTAAAAAAAAGGGATGAGGTCACAAGGTGAATTTAGGGAGCTAGGAGATAAACTTAAAAGTAGGACCTCAAAGGTAGTAATCTCCGGATTACTACCAGTTACCACGGGCCAGTCAGAGTAGAAATAGGAGGATAATGCAAATGAATACGTGGCTTGAAAAGTGGTGCAAGGGGGAGGGATTCAAATTTTTAGGGCTACAGGGGACCCAGTTCTGGGGGAGGTTGGGACCGGTACAAAACAGGACGGTTAGCACCTGGATTGGAATGGAAAACAATGTTCTTGGGGGAGTGTTTGCTAGAGCTGTTCGGGGAGGATTTAAACTAATGTGGCAGTGGGGGATGGTACAAGAGCAGAGAGGCAGGATGGGTGTAAACATGAGGGTAGGAAAGCATGCGATAGAGTTAGCAAGGTGAAAAAGTAAAAGTTGGCAGGCAGACAAAACCAGGGCAAGCAAATCAAAAAGAGGGCCCGACTTTTCAGCAAAATTGTATTAGGGATAATGCGTGTGTTGTAAAGACCAAGCCTGTAAGGCTTTGTGTCTCAATGCAAGGAGTATTTCGTAATAAGGTGGACGAGTGTGGAACGTGCAGATAGATATTAATGATTATGATTATTAGTTGGGAGGATCACGGAGAACAATGGGCTCCAGGGTGACGTAGGCTGGGAGCTGAACATCCAGGGATATTCAATATTCAGGAGGATAGAGAGAAAGGAAAAGGAGGTGGTGGTAGCGTTGCTGCGTTAGAGAGGTAGCTTAACACAAATGGAAAGGAAGGGCATTAGCTTGGCAGGATGTGGAATCGGTATGGGTAAGAGCTTACCAAAACACTAAGGGCAGAAAACGTGGTGGATGTTGTGTACAGGCCACCTAACAGTATCAGAGAAGTTGGGGATGGTAATCAAACAGGGAAATTAGAAATGCGTGCGACAAAGGCACAAACAGTTATTTAATGGTGACCTTCAATCTACATATAGATTGGGTTAATTCATAATTGGGCAGGGGGCTGAGGAAGAGGATTTTTTGGAATGTATGCGGGATAAGTTATCTAAATCAACATGTAGAGGGAACCAAACCGAGAGAGCAGCTATTTTTTAGACTAGGGTTTTGAAGTAAAATGAGGAAGGGGTAATTAGCGTTCTTGATTTGTACGCTGCCCCCTTGGCAAGAGTGACCATAATACTGGTTTGAGTTCTTCATGTATGGTATGGGAGAGTGACATTGTTTAATTCAGAAACAATGGTCTGAACTTAAAAAAGGTAACTTTGAGGGTATGAGACGTGAATTGGCCAAGAATTGGACTGGCAATTAATTCTAAAAAGGTTGACCGGTGGATATACAATGGAAGACATTTAAAGACTGCATGGATGAAACTACAAAATTAGTTCATCCCAGTTTGGCAAATAGAATAAATAATCGGCCGAAGGTAGTGCAAGCCGTGGATAACAAGGGAAATCAGGGATAGTATCCAAAGCAAAGGATGATGCGTACAAAGTAGGCCAGAAAAAGCAGCATTACCAGAGGACCTGGGAGAAATTCAGAGACCTAGCAGAGGAGGACAAAGGGCTCTAATTAAGAAAGGGGAAAAATAGATTCATGAAAGAAAACTGGCAGGGAACCATTAAAAAACTGGACTGCAAAAGTTTTTATAGTATATGTGAAGAGAAAGAGGTTAGTTTAAAAACAATGTAGGTCCCTTGCAGTCAGAAAACAGTGTGAGTGGATCATGGGTAAACAAGGGATATGGCGAACCCCCCAATTGAATAACATACTTTGGTTCCGTCTTCACTAAGGAAGACATAAATAATCTGCCTGAAATAGCAGGTGACTGTGGGTCAAAGGAGGAATTGAGTGAAATCCAGGGTCAGTCGGGAAGTGGTGTTGGGTAAATTGAATAGATTATCAGGCCGATAAATCCCCAGGGCCAGATAGGCTGCAATCCCAGAGTACTTAAGGAAGTAGTCAGGAAATAGTGGATGCATTAGTGATTAATCTTTCAAAAACTCTTTAGATTCAGAGTAGTGTTCCTGAGGCTGGCGGGTAAGCAAATGTAACCCCTCTTTTTAAGAAGGGAGGGAGAGATGAGATGAAAAACTGGGGAATTACAGGACCAGTTAGTCTAACATCTGGTGATAGGTGGGTGAAACAGGGTAGAGTCATTATTAAAGATGGGATAGCAGCACAATTTGGAAAGTGGTGTGGAATGTGATCATTGGACAAAGTCAGCATGGATTTACAAAAGGTAAATCATGTCTGACGAATCTTGTGGAATTTTTCGAGGACTGTAACTAGTAGCGTGGATAAGGAGAAAACCAGTGGATGTGGTAGTATAACTTGGACTTCCAGAAGGCTTGTCGACAAGGTCCCACATAAGAGATTAGTATACAAAACTTAAAAGCATACGGTATATAGGGGTTCAGTATTGATGTGGATAGAGAACTGGCCTGGCCAAACACTGGGAAGCAATAGCGTAGGAGTAAACGGGTGCCCTTTTCACAATGGCAGGCAGTAACTAGTGGGGTAACCCGCAAGGGCTCAGTGCTGGGACCCCAGCTGTTTTACCAATATATATTAATGATCTGGATGAGGGAATTGAAGGCAATATATCTCCCAAGTTTGCGGATGACACTAAGCTGGGGGGCAGGTGTTTGTTCGGCTGTGAGAAGGAGATGCTAGGAGACTGCAAAGGTGTTTTTTTTGAAAACTTGGATAGGGCTGGGTGAGTGGCACAAAAAAAAAATGGTTTGGCAGAATGCAGTAATAAGAATGGTGGGTTGACTGTGAGGTTATCCACTTTGGTGGCAAAAAACAGGAAAGGCAGACTATTATTTAACTGGTGGCCGATTAGGAAAAGGGGAGATGGCAGCGAGGACCTGGGTGTCATGGTAACCAGTCATTGAAAGTAGGCATGCAGGTGCAGCAGGCAGTGAAAAAAGCGAATGGTATGTTAGCTTTCATAGCAAAAGGATTTGAGTACAGGAGCAGGGAGGTTTACTTCAGTTGTACAGGGTCTTGGTGAGACCACACCTGGAGTATTGCGTACAGTTTTGGTCTCCAAATTGAGGAAGGAACATTATTGCCATAGAGGGAGTGCAGAGAAGGTTCACCAGACTGATTCCTGGGATGTCAGGACTGTCTTATGAAGAAAGACTGGATAGACTTGGTTTAACTCTCTGGAATTTAGGAGATTGAGAGGGGATCTTATAGAAACTTACAAAATTCTTAAGGGGTTGGACAGGCTAGATGCAGGAAGATTGTTCCCGATGTTGGGGAAGTCCAGGACAAGGGGTCACAGCTTAAGGATAAGGGGAATCCTTTAAGACCGAGATGAGAAAGACCTTTTTCACACAGAGAGTGGTGAGTCTCTGAACTCTCTGCCACAGAGGTAGTTGAGGCCAGTTCATTGGCTATATTTAAGAGTGAGTTGGATGTGGCCCTTGTGGCTAAGGGGATCAGAGGGTATGGAGAGAAGGCAGGTACGGGATAACTGAGTTGGATGATCAGCCCATGATTCATATTGAATGGCGGTGCAGGCTCGAAGGGCTGAATGGCCTACTCCTGCACCTAATTTCTATGTTTCTATGTTTAGATGAAAGGCAACAATGCTCAAGGAAAATGTGGGGCGCGCGAGAGAGGGTGTTGCAGAGCTCTTGTCGGAGAGAGGAGGAGAACTTCTTCAAGGTAGGCAAACCTTGTAGGAGATTTTGCAGTGGAACAGACAGAATGTGCAGACAGGAACTGCAGATGCTGGTTTACACCAAAGATAGACGCAAAATGCTGGAGTAACTCAGCGGGACGGGCAGCATCTCTGGAGAGAAGGAATGGGTGACGTTTCGGGTCGAGACCCTTCTTCAGACTGAGAGTCAGAACTATGCTGAACAGATAGGAAAGATGAACTGAGGCCAAGATTAGAGCAACCACGGCCTTGTTGAGCAGTGGAGCAGGTTTTGAGGGCTCCTGTTCCTATTTACAATGTTCTTGTGGCTGTGTAACACTGAAGTCAAGTTCGGAAAGCACTTGCAAGCTGTTAGTTCTAAGTCATCAAATAACTGTTTCAGCTGTGGTTTTAGCTGTTGGAGTTTAGAAGGATGAGAGGAGATCTCATTGAAACATATAAGATTGTTAAGGGCTTGGACACACTGGAGGCAGGAAATATGTTCCCGATGTTGGGGGAGTCCAGAACCAGGGGCCACAGTGGAGGCAGGTTCTCTGGATGCTTTCAAGAGAGAGCTAGATAGGGCTCTTAAAGATAGCGGAGTCAGGGGATATGGGGAGAAGGCAGGAACGGGGCACTGATTGGGGATGATCAGCCATGGTCACATTGAATGGCGGTGCTGGCTCGAAGGGTCCAAATGGCCTACTCCGGCACCTATTTTCTATTGTATATTGTCTATTGTCTAATGACCATCTGACCAAAATGCAGTCGTTTGGCTTTTAGACCAGTCATTTCACATTGTCATATGGGGCATTAGTGCAGCACATCACAGCGGTAGAGTTGCTCCCTTGCAGCTCCGGGGACACAGGTTCGATCCTGACTACGGGCGCTGTCTGTACAGGCTTTATACATTCTCCCTGTGACCACGTGGGTTTTCTCCGGGTGCCCCGGTTTCCTCCCACACTCCAAAGACGTTCAGGTTTGTAGTTTAATTGGCTTTGGTAACATTGTAAATCGATCCTGGCTTGCAGGGTAGTGCTAGTGAACAGGTGGGGTGGGAGATTGCAACCTTCACGTGGTCCCCCCTGTTTCGACTAATGCAATCAACTCGACGTGCACAAACAGAAGATCAAATAGAACAAGTCCTACAACTTTAGGCTGTGCACGCCACTCGAAAGAAGAAGTGCAGGGGTGATCTCTGAAACTAAAAACAGATGGTGGAAAAAACTATTCCCGGAGATGTCGTGTGCATCAATCTTGAACAATAATACAGACATGGGTAGGGTCGCCGCTCATTTCACTGCTACTAAAGCTCTGTATTGTGCACAGAAGTCACACTTGAAATTGGGTGCTGACCTGCTGAGCCTTTAGAGCAGGGTTACATATTTTTACTGAACAACAAAAGCAAGAGGCGAGGACTGTGGATAGCGGGCAATCACCATCAGACTCTTGACTTGCACCTGACAATTCTTGCAAGGACTTCTGGAAGTGAGTTACTTGTTCCGGGGTCCACAGCTCTGACCTCTTGTAGCAACAGTGTCTGCGTGCATCGGGTCCAGTTGAGTTTCATGTCTGCCCTTTGAAAGTGAGTTCTCAGCAATGGGGACGCCACCGAATGTGAAGTGTAAAGTGGATACAAATTTATTTGAGGAAAAAAAAGGCACAAAATGGTGGAGTGAGTCAGCAGGGCAACAACTTCTCTGGAGAGCATGGATAGGTGATGTCTCGATTCCGCATTTTCTTCAGATCTTCCTTGAAGAAAGGTCCCGGCTGGAAACAGGCCCTTCAACCCGCTGAGTCCAAGTTCTCCTCCTGTACCCCGTAAACTAACACAATATGTCCACTATCTATTGTCTATTGGGGAACTGATTGGGGAAGATCAGCCATGATCACATTGAATGGCAGTGCTGGCTTTAAGGGCCGAATGGCCTTCTCCTGCACCTATTGTCTATTGTCTATTGTCTATCCTACACACATTAAGTTTTTTACACTTTTTTTCCGAAGCCAATTAACCTACAAACCTGTACGTCTTTGGAGGAAACTGTGGAGCACCCGGAGAAATCCCACGTGGTCACAGTGCGATCGTACAAACTCAGTACAGACAGTACCCGTGGTCAGAATCAAACCCGGGTCTCTGGCGCTGTAAGGCAGCAACTCTACCCACCGTGCCGTGTGAAAATGTTTCATACTTTCCAGGGGGTCATGGATTTTATGGTTGGGGATGGAAATGGGTTGAAAGAGGAGTTTAGCTCCGAGGGTAGAGAGTGTGAGATCTACTCCCTCTCACGTTACAGTGAACAGGTTGTCGAACACTTGGAGTAAGAGTTCTCAAAGTGAGCACACGTTTCTACCATCGCTAATGACTGAGGCTTTATTGCCCCCGATCCCCAATGTTAAAAAACGTTTCATTCTTCACCTTCAATTTCTGTTCAAAACTATCTTCTAATTTCCAAATCCAAAATTTGCAATAAACCAGCATAATTACCTTTCAACTATTACTGATTGTCTACATTTTTTTTCTGAGATATTCATAAGATCTTAAGTCCATAAGTGATAGGAGTAGTATTAGGCCATTCAGCCCATCAAGTCTACTCCGCCATTCAATCACGGCTGATCTATCTCTCCCTCCTAACCCCATTCTCCTGCCTTCTCCCCATAACTTCTGACACATGTACAAATCAAGAATCTGATCGATTTCTGCCTTAAATATATCTACTGACTGCCCCCTCAGCCTTCTGTGGCAAAAACTTCCAAAGATTCACCACCCTCTGACTACATAAATGACTCCTCATCTCCTTCCTAAAAGGATGTCCTATAATTCTGAGGCTGTGTCCTCTAGAATTTACTAGTGGAAACATCTTCTCCACATCCACTCTATCCAAGCCTTTCACTATTCTGTACATTTCAATGTGGTCCCCCATCATTCTTCTAAATTCCAGCGAGTACAGGCCCAGTGCCGCCAAACGCTCATCATAGGTAAACCCACTAATTCCTGAGATCATTCTCGTAAAACCTCCTCTGGACCCACTCCAGGGCCAGCTCTTCCAACCTCAGATATGGGGCCCAAAATTGCTAACAATATTCCAAATGCGGCCTGACCAGCGCCTTATAGAGCCTCAGCAATACATCCCTGTTTTTGTATACAAGCCCTCTCGAAATAAATGATAGCTAAGGCTGATGACTTGGTAGAGTCTAATAGTTACTGCTGAATGTAAGTGTTTCTCAAAAAACATTAGAACTTTTAACACCTCTTCACCATCTGTGAGGATCCTGAATTTAAATGAATTAAAACAACCTGACACACACAATAGTCTAGTCACAGACTCAAGTACAAGTGCCATTTTCTCAGCAGAATGAAAACAAATAATTTCAAAATGTACCCAAAATGCCAACCTACGTCTTGCAATAAACAAGAGTCCCAAGAGATCATAAAACACAAATTGATGCAGGATCTCAGCAGGTCATAGAAACATAGAAAATAGGTGCAGGAGTAGGCCATTTTCCTCATCTCAGTCCTAAATGGCCTACTCCTTATTCTTAAACTGTGACCCCTGGTTCTGGACTTCCCCCAACATTTATCCTGCATCTAGCCTGTCCAATCCCTTAAGAATGTTATATGTTTCTATGAGAATCCCCCTCATCCTTCTAAATTCCAGTGAATATAAGCCCAGGAGATCCATTCTTTCATCATTTGTCACAGTGGACAATGGACAGATGCCATTTTGGTCGGAACCCTTCATTGGACTGATGGAGTAGAGGAGAGATAGTTGGTAGAAAGAGGTGAGAATAAGTGGTGGAGCAGAAGGTGGTAAGGGATCGGTGGATCCAAACAGGACAATGCTTATTTGGCATTGAAGATAGGCACAAAATGCTGAAGTAACTCAGCGGGTCAGGCAGCATCTCTGGAGAAAAGGAATAGCTGACATTCCAGGTCAAAACCATTGAGGCTAAAGAAGGGTCTCGACCTGAAACTTCACCTGTTCCTTTTGTCGACCCGCTGAGTTACTCCAGCATTTTGTGTCTATCTTCGGTGTAAACCAGCATCTGCAGTTCCTTCCCGCACACAGTGCTGTTTGGCCGATGGGTCGGCTGGGGAAGGTGGGGATAGTAACCAAGGCCTGAGGCGATAAGTTGAGAAGACAAAATGGGTGTAAGTGATGGAGTATGATAAGAAAGGAAAGTGGTTTGTGAAATGTAGAAACACTTGGGGATGGTCGTAAGAAGGGAATGAGATAAGGGGAAGAACGAACTCTGTGATGGAGGGAGTGAAGAGAAAGATGTGGATGTGGGTTTGGGTAAAGCTGGGCAGATGAGAAGAACTCAATATTCATGCCATTGTTTGCAGCCAGTGGAATATGAGGTGTTGTTCTTCCAGTTTACGTGTGGCTTCAATCTAGCAATGGAGGAGGCTGAGCTAAGACAGGGTGGGGTGTGAATGGGAAGGAGAATCAAAGTGGCCTGATAAACAAATCACAAGTGTCAGGGGTTATGGGGAGAAGGCAGGAGAATGGGGTGAGGAAGGAGAGATAGATCAGCCATGATTGAATGGCGGAGTAGACTTGATGGGCCGAATGGCCTCATTCTGCTCCCATCACTTATGAACATGAGTTATCATCCACAATGAAATTCTTGTTTGCTGCAGCACATCAGAATATGTAAACATAGTACATAACGGGAGAAGAAATAAAAAATTTCAGTGTGTGTACACACATGCCCGCACATAATCGCAATAAATAACAAATATAGTGCAGTATTAATAATAGTCTGTTGCAGTTCAGAGCTTATTTGCTGTCGTGTTTAATAGCCTGATGGCTGTTCGGGAAGACCTGTACGTCTTTTGATTGTGTGGGAGGAAACCGAAGATCCGGGAGAAAACCCACGCAGGTCACGGGGAGAACGTGCAAACTCCGTGCAGACAGCACCCGTGGTCAGGACCGAACCCGAGCCTTCTGCGCTGCGAGCGCTGTAAGGCAGCTACTCCACCGCTGCCAGTCTTTGCCCTTCCTCTTAGGATTTCAGCAGTGATTCCGTCTTCTCCTGAGGCGTTGTTATTTTTGAGAAGGAATATGGCTTTCGTGACCTCTTGTAGGTCAGGCGTGGCAGACCTCATCAAAGACAGAGAGACAGCCAAGGCACATTGGAAAGAACACTTTGAAGACCTCGAGAACTGCACCTTTTACCTTGAAATAAATAACCAAGACTCCATCCCACGGCATTCCGCATTAAATTGAAACTTTTTGCATACACGCAATTGTGCAGCAGTAGAGTTGCTGCCTTACAACGTCAGAGCCCTGGGTTCAATCGTGACTATGGGTGCTGTCTGTACAGAGTTTGTACGTTCTCCCTGTGGCCATGTGGTTTTTTTCTGGGAGCTCTGGTTTTCTCCCACAATCCAAAGGCATATACAGTGGCTTGCAAAAGTTTTCATACCCCTTGAACTTTTCCACATTTTGTCATGTTACAGCCACAAACGTAAATGTATTTTATTGGGATTTTACGTGATAGATCAACACAAAGTGGCGCATAATTGTGAAGTGGAAGGAAAATGATACATGGTTTTCAAATTTTTTTACAAATAAAAAACTGAAAAGTGTGGCGAGCAAATAATTCAGCCCCCTTTACTCTGATACCCCTAAATAAAATCCAGTGCAACCAATTGCCTTCAGAAGTCACCTAATGAGTAAATAGAGTCCACTTGTGTGTAATCTAATCTCAGTATAAATACAGCTATTCTGTGACGGCCTCAGAGGTTTGTTAGAGAACATTAGTGAACAAACAGCATCATGAAGCCCAAGGAACACACCAGACGGGTCAGGGATAAAGTTGTGGAGAAGTTTAAAGCAGGGTTAGGTTATAAAAAAATATCCCAAGCTTTGAACGTCTCACGGAGCACTGTTCAATCCATCATCCGAAAATGGAAAGAGTATGGCACAACTGCAAACCTACCAAGACATGGCCGTCCACCTAAACTGACAGGCCGGGCAAGGAGAGCATTGATCAGAGAAGCAACCAAGAGGCCCATGGTAACTCTGGAGGAGCTGCAGAGATCCACAGTTCAGGTGGGAGAATCTGTCCACAGGACAACTATTAGTCGTGTACTCCACAAATTGGGCCTTTATGGAAGAATGGCAAGAAGAATGCCATTGTTGAAACAAAGCCATAAGAAGTCCCGTTTGCAGTTTGCCACAAGCCATGTGGGGGACACAGCAAACATGTGGAGGAAGGTGCTCTGGTCTGATGAGACCTAAATTGAAGTTTTTGGCCTAAATGCAAAACGCTATGTGTGGCGGAAAACTAACACTGCACATCACCCTGAACACACCATTCCCACTGTGAAACATGGTGGTGGCAGCATCATGCTGTGGGGATGCTTTTCTTCAGCAGGGACAGTGAAGCTGGTCAGAGTTGATGGGAAGATGGATTGAGCCAAATACAGGGCAATCTTGGAAGAAAACCTGTTAGAGTCTACAAAAGACTTGAGACTGGGGCTAAGGTTCACCTTCCAGCAGGACAATGACCCTAAACATACAGCCAGAGCTACAATGGAATGGTTTGGATCAAAGCATATTCATGTGTTAGAATGGCCCAGTCAAAGTCTAGACCTAAATCCAATTGAGAATCTCTGGCAAGACTTGAAAATTGCCGTTCACAGACGCTCTCCATCCAATCTGACTGAGCGTGAGCTATTTTGCAAAGAAGAATGGACAAAAATTTCAGTCTCTAAATGTGCAAAGCTGGTAGAGACATACCCCAAAAGACTTGCAGCTGTAATTGCAACGAAAGGTGGTTCTACAAAGTATTGACTCAGGGGGGCTGAATACTTTTGCACAAACACTTTTCAGTTTTTTATTTGTAATAAAATTTGGAAACCATGTATCATTTTCCTTTCACTTCACAATTATGCACCACTTTGTGTTGGTCCATCACATAAAATCCCAATAAAATACATTTACGTTTGTGGTTGTAACGTGACAAAATGTGGAAAAGTTCAAGGGGTATGAAAACTTTTTCAAGCCACTGTAGGTTTGCAGGTTAATTGGCTTGGTATGCATGTAAATTGTCCCTGGAGTGTGTGGGACGGTGTTGGCGCGCGGGGATCGCTGGTCGGCACGGATAAGATGGGCCGAAAGGCCCATTTCCGCGCTGTATCTCTAAAACCAAAACTAAAATTAAAAAAAAACTGTGGAAGGGTGGCACAATGCTGCAACGGTAGTCGCTGCCTTACAGCACCACAGACCCCGGGTTTGATCCTGACTACATGGGCCGTCTGTACGTTCTCCCTGTGCCCGCGTGGGTTTTCTCCGGGAGCTGCGGTTTCCTCCCACATTCCAAAGACATGCAGGTTGGTAGGTTGATTGGCTTCGGTCAAAATTATACATTGTCACTAGTGTGTGCAGGATAGTGTTAGTGTGCGGGGATCGCTGGTCGGCGCGGACCCGGTGGGTCCAGGGGCCTGGTCCGCGCTGCGTCTCCAAACTAAACTAAACTCGGTGTCTACTTTTGGACAGATGCCAAAAATTAGGAGCAATTTCAGCTTTGTGGGGAATCACAAACATAAGCGTACAGTTCAGTGACACTAAGTATTGATGCATCACCTTTAACCAGTCTATAAATCTGTAAGTTGTGTTGTCAGCTTTGCCTGGGCTTCACCTCGCTTTTGTAACTTGTGTCTGCCGCCTTTTACTTCTCATCATTCTGTGACCTGATGCCAGTTCTTCCGAAATGAATCTGCTCGGCTTCCATGACCGATACGGTTGCCGGCGAGGCACGGTGGAACAGCGGTGGAGTCGCTGCCTTACAGCGCTTAGAGCGACAGAGAACCGGGTTCGATCCTGACCACAGCTGCTGTCTGTACAGGGTTTGTCCGTTCTCCCCGCGTGGGTTTTCTCCGAGATCTTCAGTTTCCTCCCACACTCCAAAGACGCACAGCTTTGTAGGTTAATTGACTTGGCATATTATAAATATGTAAAATTGTCCCTAGTGCGTGTAGGATAGTGTTAATGTGTGGACTTGGGCCGTTCCCGCCCTGTATCTCTGAACTAAACTAAATACTAAACGCGGGAATCTGATTGTTAACAAGCAAATAATACTGAAAAGGAAACGCAGACAGAGCCAATTTTCATCCAATTAAATTGCGTAAAGGTAACTGAAAAGGGGGCGATTTCATTTCCACTGTGGAGACGTTGAGAGACCCACCATCATTCCCTTCTCCTTTCACAATATGAACAACCAGTCTCACAATAACGAACAGCTCCCGCTGTTTCTCTGGCAGCTCCTTTCATCGGCACATCAGCACTTGCTCAGCAAGCCCCAGGATACCAATTCTCTGTGTCACCATGTGTAAACCATGCAAGTCTCCTCGAAATGCAACCATTTGCATTTTACATTTCCATTTCCATTTGCACCGGCGGTCACGGTGGCACAGCGGTAGAGTTGCTGCCTCACAGCGAATGCAGCGCCGGAGACCCGGGTTCGATCCCGACCACGGATGCTGTCCCGTACGGAGTTTGTACGTTCTCCCACGTGACCTGCGTGGGTTTTCTCCGAGATCTTCGGTTTCCTTCCGCACTCCAAAGACGTACAGATATGTAGGTTAATTGGCTTAGTAAATGTAAAAAAATGTCCCCAGTGTGTGTAGGATAGTGTTAATATGTGGGGATCGCTGGTTGGCTCGGACCCGGTGGGCCGAAGGGCCTGTTTCCTCGCTGTATCTCTAATCTAAACTAAAGTCCCAGCCTGCTCATCCTCAACCTATCGCTCAGATCCTTGTAAATCTTCTCTGCACCCTTTCCAATTCAACAACATCTAATGTCTATGTGACATTTGCACTTACCTCGGTGATTCAATTTCCTCCTACATACTTTAAGCTGGAAAGAGAGCAGAGAAAATTTACAAGGAGGTGCCAGGACTTAAGGGCCTGAGCCATAGGTAGTGGGGTTGGGCAGGCTGGGACGCCATAGAGCACAGGAGGATATCCAGAAGGTCCATACTTTAGGGGCTGTCCCACTGTACGAGCTAATTCACGAGTTCTCCCAAGTTTCCTCTGGTTCGAACTCGGAGAATTACGGTAATAGCTGCTCATGGGTACTCGGGGCTCTGGTGGACCTCTGACTATCTTTGATCGGACTTTATCCTGCACTAAACGTTATTCACCTTATTCTCTTAATCCTGTATCTGTACACTGCAAATGGTTCCATTGGAATCATGTGTTGTCTTTCCGCTGACTGGTTAGCTCGCAACAAAGTCTATCTTCACTCTACTTCGATATAACTGTCAGCAAACTAAACCAAAACTTCCCACAGATGCTGCCTGGCCTGTAGAGTATTTTCAGTTTTGATTTTGCCAACACCTGCGGCATTTTGATAACATTCTCAACGTTCGAGAGTGTCATGAGATGTGGCAATACTCTGAACTAAATAAAACTAAATAAAAAAATGTCACAAGGAACGTCAATGAACATTTTGCAGGCCAAAGTTTGGGAAAAGCCAAAGAGATTAAATGTCAAAGAGGGCAGAACAATGCAACAGAGGTAGCGATGAGAAACCGTGCAAGTCACACAGAACGAGAGACGGTGGCAGAGATAAAGAAGGAGGAAAGAAAAGAGGCAGTGAAAGAAAAAAATCAATTTCCACTTCTGCAAGAGCCTTAATATTTTAACAAAAACCCCAGGGGGATTCAGGAAATTGATTCTGATCTAGAAAAGGAGATAGGATGAGTTTGGGCTT
This sequence comes from Okamejei kenojei, assembly GCA_035221665.1. Taxonomy (NCBI): domain Eukaryota; kingdom Metazoa; phylum Chordata; class Chondrichthyes; order Rajiformes; family Rajidae; genus Okamejei; species Okamejei kenojei. Next base: position 27,144,807 of record CM069163.1, read on the forward strand.
TGAGATGGGGAGATTGAGGGCTTACGGGAGAAAGGTTCAGAGATTAGTTTTCAGTATTTCATTTCCTCCACAGCCTCTCCAAACCTCCTCAACCCTGCTCAAAGCCGGTGGGAGAGGGTCATAGAATCAATGAGTGATACAGTTAGAAGCAGGCCCTTCACCCCAACTTGCCCACACCGGCCAACATGTCCCAGCTACACTAGACCCACCATGGCCCAAATCCCTCCAAACCTGTCCTATGCATGTACCTGTCAAACTGTTTCTTAAATGTTGGTTTAGCCCCTGCCTCAACTTCCTCCTCTGGCAGCTCGTTCCATACACCCACCACCCTTCGTGTGAGAAAGTTACCCCTCAGATTCCTATTAAATGTATTCCTTTTCACCTTAAACCTATGGCCTCTGGTCCTCAGTTCACCTGCTCTGGGCAAGGGACTCTGTGCATCTACCCAATCCATTCGATGCCCTCCAAGGTTACAACAAACATCTGATTAGAATGGATGTCAAGGGTTATGGGGAGAAGGCAGGAAAATGGGATTAGGAGGCAGAGATCAGCCAAGGTCACATGGCGGAGTAGACATGACAGGCCGAATAGCCTAATTCCACTCCTATACCTTGGGAACTTGTGAACCATCGATCACCCATCCATACTTGTTCTATGCTATCCCATTTTCGCATCCAATCACTATAGACTAGGGGGAATCTTTCAGAGGCCAGTTGACCTACAAACCCGTACGTCTTTGGGATGTGTGAGGAAACCGGAGCACCCAGAGGAAACCCACACAGTCACGGGGAGAACGTTGAAACTCCACACAGAGAGAATACCCAAGACCAGGAGTGGACCCAGGTCTCTGGCTCTATGAGGCAGCAGCCCTACCAGCTGTGCCACTGTCCATTTGCCTTTGTCCATCTTCATTTGGGTAAAATGCTCAGTTGCAAACTTTATAATTTGTTAGAATATCAGGTTTAGCTCTGAAATATTTTTTTCAGCTGAGTGGAGCAAGCTAATTAAGTCCTCGTGTTTGTTTATATTTTCTCTTTATTTCACAACACTAATTATGCGAACCTTGCGAGCAACTATAAACATTTCAATTAATTATTGCTACAGTAATTATAGAACAAGTGTGCAATCTGTGACTACAGCCGCCTTTGTGTTCTAGTCACACAGGTGTCAAAGAGTCTCACAACGCCAGAGACCTGGGTTCAATCCTGACCCCAGGTATAAGGTTCATGAAGGGGAGCAGGGGGATAAAACTGACTTGAAAAGTTCCACTGAAGAAATGTTCCCTTGTCCCATTTACCCTCAATGGCCGACAGTGCAAACCCCGTGAAATCCTCCTCAATAAACCAGAAAATGATCCATAAACCAGAAAAGGATCTATTCTACATTTTCCTTGATCCCCATCCCCTTTGTCTCGTTTTCACACCTTTCACTTCCTTATCCCTGTATCTTCCTCTCCCCTGATTCAGTCTGACGAAGGGCCTCGACCCGAAACCTCACCCATTCCCAGAGGTGCTACCTGTCCTCCAACCTCATCCCCTGTATCCGCTGTTCCAGGTAAGGCAAGACCAAGCGCAGGCTTGGCGATCGTTACACTGAACATTTCGGCTCAGTCCACCTAAGCAACGCGATCTCCCGGTTGCTAAACATTTTAACTCCCCCTCCCATTCCCATTCTGACCTTTCTGTCCCTGGGTCTCCTCCATTGTCAGAGTGAGGCCCAGCACAAATTGGAGGAACAGTATCTCATATTTCACTTGGGCAGATTACAGACCCAGTGGTATGAATATTGACTTCTCTAACTTCAAGTAACACTTGCTTTCCCTCTCTCACCGTCCCTCCCCCACCCTAATTCTCCGACTAGTTTCACTATCCTTCAGATTAATTTTACTGATTGTATGCCTCCTTGTCACCTCAGCTAACAATGCACCATTTTACATTTATTTGCCATCGTCTGCTTTGATCTGTCCTTTTCATACCTTACCCCTCCATATCTCTAGGCTCCCTGACTCAGTCTGAAGAAGGGTCTCGATCCGAAACGCCACCCATCCCTTCTCTCCAGAAATACTGCCCATCCCGCTGAGTTACTCCAGCATTTTGTAATTGTAATTGGAACACAGAACCACAATTGCCTCGAGTCTCCTGAGTTTAAATTTGGGTCATTAAAATTTATAGGGTTTACATTCTTAACTCCCAGCTCTTGGGAGCAGGAACGTACCACTGATTCATGCCATGTTTCCAAATGTGATGCCAAGAATAGTTTAAAAACACATCCGAAAATTTTATAATCAAGAAAATGAACAAGGCACCATACCCAGGGCACGACAGAAGACAACTAGGCAATGTACAGACATACAGCATGGAAACAGCTCCTTTGGCCCAACCTGTCCACGCCGACCAACGTGTCCCATCTACACTAGTCCCACCGGCCTGCGTTTGCCCCATACCCATTGAATGGATTAAAGGCCGATAAATCCCCAGGGCCAGATAGGCTGCATCCCAGAGGACTTAAGGAAGTAGCCCCAGAAATAGTGGATGCATCAGTGATAATCTTTCAAAACTCTTTAGATTCTGGAGTAGTTCCTGAGGATTGGAGGGTAGCTAATGTAAACCTACTTTTTAAAAAGGGTGGGAGGGAGAAAACGGGGAATTACAGACCAGTTAGTCTAACATCGGTGGTGGGCAAAATGCTAGAGTCAGTTATTAAAGATGGGATAGCAGCACATTTGGAAAGCGGTGAAATCATTGGACAAAGTCAGCATGGATTTACGAAGGGTAAATCATGTCTGATGAATCTTATGGAATTTTTCGAGGATGTAACTAGTAGAGTGGATAAGGGAGAACCTGTGGATGTGTTGTATCTGGACTTTCAGAAGGCTTTCGACAAGGTCCCACATAAGAGATTAGCCTTCAAACTTAAAGCACACGGTATTGGGGGTTCAGTGTTGATGTGGATAGAGAACTGGCTGGCAGACAGGAAGCAAAGAGTAGGAATAAATGGGTCATTTTCAGAAAGGCAGGCAGTGACTAGTGGGGTACCGCAAGGCTCAGTGCTGGGACCCCAGCTATTTACAATATATATTAATTATCTGGATGAGGGAATTGAATGCAACATCTTCAGGTTTGCGGATGACACGAAGCTGGGGGGCAGTGTTAGCTGTGAGGAGGATGCTAGGAGGCTGCAAGGTGACTTGGATGGGTGAGTGGGCAAATGCATGGCAGATGCAGTATAATGTGGATAAATGTGAGGTTATCCACTTTGGCGGCAAAAACAGGAGGGTAGACTATTATCTGAACGGTGGCCGATTAGGAAAGGGGGAGATGCAACGAGACCTGGGTGTCATGGTACACCAGTCACTGAAAGTGGGCATGCAGGTGCAGCAGGCTGTGAAGAAAGTGAATGGTATGTTGGCATTCATAGCAAAAGGATTTGAGTACAAGAGCAGGGAGGTTATACTGCAGTTATACAGGGTCTTGGTGAGGCCACACCTGGAGTATTGCGTACAGTTTTGGTCTCCTAATCTGAGGAAAGACATTCTTGCCATAGAGGGAGCACAGAGAAGGTTCACCAGACTGATTCCTGGGATCGCAGGACTTTCATATGAAAAAAGACTGGATAGACTCGGCTTGTACTCGCTCGAATTTAGGAGATTGAGGGGGGATCTTATAGACACTTACAAAATTCTTAAGGGGTTGGACAGGCTAGATGCAGGAAGATTGTTCCCGATGTTGGGGAACTCCAGAACAAGGGGTCACAGTTTAAGGATAAGGGGGAAGTCTTTTAGGACCGAGATGAGAAGATCATTTTTCACACAGAGAGTGGTGAGTCTGTGGAATGCTCTGCCACAGAAGATATTTGAGGCAAGTTCATTGGCTATATTTAAGAGGGAGTTAGATGTGGCCCTTGTGGCTAAAGGGATCAGGGAGTATGGAGAGAAGGCAGGTACAGGATACTGAGTTGGATGATCAGCCACGATCATATTGAATGGCGGTGCAGGCTCGAAGGGCCGAATGGCCTACTCCTGCACCTATTTTCTATGATTATATGATTCTAAACCTTTCCTACCGAACATGTACTCTTCAAATTGTCAAACTCGTTTTATAGAAACATAGAAACATAGAAAGTAGGTGCAGGAGTAGGCAATTCGGCCCTACTTCGCACCGCCATTCAATATGATCAAGGCTGATCGTCCAAAATCGGTACCCGTTCCTGCTTTTTCCCCATATCCCTTGATTCCTTTAGTCCTAAGAGCTAATTCTAACTCTCTCTTGAAAATATCCAGCGAATTGGCCTCCACTGCCTTCTGTGGCAGAGAATTCCACAGATTCACAACTCTCTGGGTGAAAAAGTTTTTCCTCATCTCAGCCCTAAATGACCTGCCCCTTATTCTTATTAAGCATTATCTCCTTTAGAAAATCATGTTCTTGAGTTTAGTTGATTCTACTTGAGTTTAGTTCATTGTCACGTGTACCAAGGTGCAGTGTAAAGTTTTTTCTAGGCAGGAACAGAAACTGAACCTCAGTCATAAGTCATGAGTCTGAAGAAGGGTCTCGACCCGAAACGTCGCCTATCTCCTTCGCTCCTTAGATGCTGCTGCACCCGCTGAGTTTCTCCAGCTTTTTGTGTACCCTCAGTCATAAATAGACTGGATAATCTAGCTTTGTTTTTCTTGAAGTGGAGAAGGCGGAGGGGGGAACCCGTGTTAATTATACAAATAAATGCTTTGAGGTGTATAGTCTTTCCGCAGGCTGGTTAGCATGCGACAAAAGCTGTTCACTGCACCTCGGTACACGTGACAATAAACTAAACCGATAACTGAGACGGGCAGACAAAATGTGTAGGAAGGAACTGCAGATGCTGGTTTAAACCGAAGAGAGACACAAAAAGCTGGAGTTATGCCCCTGTCCCACTTAGGAAACCTGAACGGAAACCTCTGGAGACTTTGCGCCCCACCCAAGGTTTCCGTGCGGTTCCCGGAGGTTTTTGTCAGTCTCCCTAATGGTTGAAAGTGGTTTCCGCTTCTTCTATGTTCCGGAGATTATTTCAAAAAATTCAAAACTGGCCGCGACTAAAAATAGGTTGCCGTTTTAAAAATCGGTAATTTTTTAGTCAAAGCCGGTTGCGATGCTAGTTGAAGGTGGTTGCCAGAGGTTGCAGGTGGTGGAAGGTAAGACCTTTTTTTCACCCAGTTTTATTCCACCAGGGAGGTCTTACCTTCCACAAAAATCTCCGGGAACCTCCGTGAACAGCACGGAAACCTTGGGTGGGGCGCAAAGGCTCCAGAGGTTTCTGTTCAGGTTTCCTGAGTGGGACAGGGGCATTACTCGGCGAGACAGGCAGCATCTCTGGAGAGAAGGAATGAGCGACGCTTCGGGTCGAGGAGTAACCTTTCTCAGTCCGAAGACTCTTAGTCTGAAGAAGGATCTTGACCCAAAACTTCACCTATTTCTTTTCTTCAGAGATGCTGCCTGACCTGCTGAGATACTCCTGCATTTTGTGTCTATCTCAATTGAAATAGGCGCGTGGATATGCAGAGAATAGAGGGATAAGGAACGTGCGCAGGCAGAAGACATCAACTTTGCTTCTTTTCCAGCATAGTGGTTGCGGGCCGAATGGCTTGTCTATGTTCTTTACTGTTTTATTTTCTATGAAGGTAGAAGCAATAATGCCCTCAGCAGCAAGCCCTATTCCTTGGTGTGAGAACCCTTCAACACCAGCAACTGGTCTGTCCGACCTTCGCCTGCAACTCTCGAGTAAGTTAATAGATTGCAGACCCATCACTCTTTCACCACCTCTCCACCGGCCAACTCAACGAGCTGACGTGCAAAGGAAACACTGATTGATTTCCCTTCTCCTCGGTGGCTTCACCACTTAACGCGCCTCAGAATCAGAGCTGTAATCTAAAAATCTTCATCGTCTTCAATCCTGCAGCTCAAGGGAAGTGGATTTGCTCAGGGGAATAATAAAAACTCATCCTCAGACTAATGAGTCAAATACTGCTTGCTGTATTTAGCCTCAATCCTGGTCAGACAGGTGGCGAAGCGGTAGAGCTGCCTCCTTTCAGCGCCAGAGACCCGGGTTCGATCCTGACTACTGGTGCTGTCCGTACGGAGTTTGCACGTTCTCCCCGTGACCTGCTTGGGTTTTCTCCGGGATCTCCGGTTTCATTCCCACACTCCAAAGACGTACAGGTTTGTAGGCTAACTGGTTTGGTATGAATGTAAATTGTCCATAGAGATGTGTAGGGCAGTCCAGAATCGGTGGGCCGAAGGGCCTGTTTCCGTGCTGTATCTCGAAACTAAACTAAAACTTGGCAGACTTTTTTAGCTCGTAGACTGAATTTCTGTTACTATCCTTTCTCAATATAGCAATATTTCACAGTTGAATTCAGAACAAAATAGCTGTTCAATAGCAAAAGTTCTAAAGGAAACCTGATTTTTAATTCATTACGTAAATTATTAGCTCCATGGTATTTCATCGCACATCGGCCCTTGCCATTCCTGTTGATAACACCAGAGGGCAGCAACAACAACCTATGGTCTAAGATAAACACAAAAAGCTGGAGTAACTCAGCGGGACAGGCAGCATCTAAGGAGCGAAGGAATGGGTGATGTTTCGGGTCGAGACGTCACCCATTCCTTTTCTCCAGAGATGCTGCCTGACCCACTGGGTTACTCCATCATTTTGTGTCTATCTTCGGCTTAAACCAGCATCTGCAGTTCTTTCCTAAAGAACAACCTATGATCAGCAGTCAACAAGTTCCCTTCAGTTTTTAGAGACTTTACTTCTTTTAGAGAGACAGCGCAGAAGCAGGCCCTTCGGACCACCGAGCCTGCACCGACCATTGATCATCCCGTACACACTAGCACTTTCCTACACACCAGAGCCAATTTTACAATTTTACCAAAACCTATTAACCTACAATCCTGCACGTCTTTGTGTGGGAGGAAACCGGAGCACCCGGAGAAAACCCACGCGGTCACAGGAAGAACGTACAAACTCCATACAGACAGCACCCGCAGTCAGGATCGAACCTGGGTCTTTTGCGGTGTAAGGAAGCAACTCTACCGCTGCGCCATATGCTGTTCTGTCCCATACTGGGTTTTTTTACACCAGGCAGTTCCAGTATCTCTTCAAACAGCCAGAAATAACATCTGAGTCTCAAGAAGTGTCTTGACACCAACGCCACCTATTTCCTCCTATCCGGAGAAGCTGCCTGACCCGCTGAGTTACTCCAGCATTTTGTGTCTGTCTTCGGTGTGAACCAGCGCCTGCAGTTCCTTCCGACAGAAATCACTTCTGATGAATAGAAGGGTAATTCACACCAACATTTTCAACAGAAGCCAAGTTTTGCTTTTGACAATCTTCCTAATTGGAAAGATTTAAAAAAACCTCCAGTGAATCATCTTTTTTGAAAGCAATTAATCTAGGAAATATGAAAAATGAGATGCTGCTTAGTAAATCGCAGGTGCACGGTGGAAACTCAACTCCAGTTACTGACAATCCCATCACAGCAAATCTGAAAGTTGATCTTGATTATTCTCCCACATTTGAAAACATAATCGGAGCACACAGTGCAGGATGGTATTTGTGGATTAGTGCTATCAACGCACAGTTCAGATTGATTGATTGAAAGATACTGCATGGGGAAATCGCTGTGTACAAAATTAAAGTGGGTAGAAAGGACTTGCAGATGCTGTTTTACATTAAAGATAGACACAAGGTGCTGGAGTAACTCAGCGGGTCAGGCAGCAACTCTGGAGAAAATGGATAGGTGACGTTTCGAATCTGGACCCTTCTTCAGATGGTGGCTTATGGCCCTGTCCCACAATGCGAGTTTATTCAAGAGCTCTCCCGAGTTTAAAAAATAATCAAACTCGTGGTATGCATGGAGAATGAACGTAGCGGGTACGTGGGAGCTCGGGGACGTCTCTTAGCGGCTCGTAACGCTAACGGCAGGTACTCGGGAAGACTCGCTAACGGCAGGGAAGCACGGGAAGACTCGTGAAGATTTTTCAACATGTTGAAAAATGTCCACGAGAGCCCCGAGTACCGACGAGCGGCCATTACCGTAAATCTCCGAGTTCGAACCAGGGCAAACTCGGGGAGAACTCTTGAATTAACTGGTACAGTGGCTTTTATTCTGAAGATGAACACAAAGTGTCAAGAGTCAAGATGCAAGAGTGTTTTATTGTCACACGTCCCGGACAGGACAGTGAAATTTATNCGCTGCAGCACAACAGAATATGTGAATATGTAAACATTGTATATAACGGGGAAAAAAAAGTTCAATAAATAACAAATACTAGACCAGGTGCAGACACGCTGGGTCTGTTCCCCCAACGTGGGGTGGGGGGGGGGGGGTGTGCTGCGGCTTCACATGCACACTAACCACCCCTCACACACACGGGGGGGGGGAGGGGTGGAGGGGGGTGAGGGGGGGGGTAAGAGGGGGGTAGTCAGACAGCATCTCTGGAGTAGAAGGATGGAAATGTCACTCGTCCTTTTTCTCCAGAGATGCTACTGACTTACTCCAACACCTTGTGTCCGTCTACCCAAAAAGCCGCTTTGAGTCCCACACTAGTCCAACATTATCCTCCCTTTCTCATCTACCCTCTGCACACTCAAGGCTATTCACAGAGCCTAGTTAAGGTACAAACCCACACATCTTTGGGAATGTGGAGGGAGCCGGAGCATCGGAGGAAACGCACGCGATCACAGACAGAACGTGCAAACTCCACACCGAGAGCACCCGTGATCAGGATTGCACCCAGGTCTTTGGTGCTGTGAGGCAGCAGCACTACCAGCTGCGGCACCATGAAACTGACGCAGATGCAGAAGCTTTTCATTTCTGATGATTGAGGTTCACAGCGGTAGAGTTGATGCCTTTTAGAACGGCAGAGACCCGGCTTCAATCCTGACTACGGGTGCTGTCCGTACGGAGTTTGTACGTTCTCCCTGTGACCTGCGTGGGATGTCTCCGGGATCTCCGCTTTCCTCCCACACTCCAAAGACGTACACGTTTGTCGGCTAATTGGCTTGGTATAAATGTAAAATTGTCCGGAGTATGTGTAGGATCGTGTTAATGAGCGGGGATCGCTGGTCGGCGCAGACTCGAAGCGCCGAAGGGCCTGTTTCCACAATATATCTCTAAACTAAACTGGTGCATTATCATTTCCTAGCTGCACTCCCTTACACTCACAACTGTGTGGCCAATCAGTGTCCTCCTGTTCAGACGAAGACAATGCATTTGGAAAAAGCTTTAGCCAGGATTACAATCCTCCCGCAAACGCAATTTAGTCACTGGGTCTGAGGTCATACTGTGCACACAACAGCTTCTAGACCTCAATGTTTGCACATCAGTAACCTGTTACCACAGCTGAAAGACTTTGGTTCATACACAAAATGTGATAGTATTGAATCCAAACACATTAATTTGCCCTCATCTACTCTGTGGGTCTGCATTATTGTTTTCACACCAGAAACCTGTGGGGGCAACCATCATGATTGAGACATAGATGCTCAATCTAATATCCAATTGCTCTCGAGTTTACACTTTGTCTCCTTGTCTCCTGCGAATCTGGGCAGCACGGTGGCGCACTGGTAGAGCTACTGCCTTACAGTGCCAGAGACCCGGGTTCGATCCCGACAACGGGTGCATGTCTGTACGTTCTCCCCGTGACCTGCGTGCGTCTTCTCCAAGATCTCCGGTTTGCCCCCACGCACCAAAGGCGTATAGGTTTGCAGGTTAATTGGCTCGGTATGAATGTAAATCGTCCCTAGTGTGTGTAGGATAGTGTTAGTGTGCGGGGATCGCTGGTCGGCGCGGACTCGGTGGGCCGAAGGGCCTGTTTCCGTGCTGTATCTCTAAACTAAACTAAACTAAAATTAAAGAATCCATTCACCCAGAGTGCAGGCCATATATCCCTGTGTGGTTTGCATTTTGCTGTTGTTAATTGCTTCCGCAGCTGAAAGATGTTTGGGGGGGGGGGGGGGGGGGGTGGAACTAAATGTGAATTGGCAAAGAAAGCATCTGCAAGAAGTTGGAGCGACCACACTGAGCAGCGAAGAATAGCCCACAGAGGGAATTAACACTTCACATATGCAGAGTAAGGGAGCAGGCTGGCACCAGGGAGAGAGAAATTAATTGCTGAAGTTTACTGCTCATATTAAGGGCCGTCACTAATGTGCAGCTGGTAATGACTGATGTTCCAATGGCACAGACCCAGATCTAAATGGTCCCAAGATCACATGTTGGTCTCAATGGATGGAGTTGGGATTTTTGACACTGAATGAATGAATAAGTTTATTGGCCAAGGAACTGCAGATGCTGGAGAATCGAGGGTTGGAGAAACTCAGCGGGTGCAGCAGCATCTAAGGAGCGAAGGAGATAGGCGACGTTTCGGGCCGAGACCCTCTTCAGACTGGTCAGGGATCAGGGAAACGAGAGATATAGACGGTGATGTGGAGAGATAAGGAACCAAAAAAGTATCTTGGCTGTTTGTGGTGTGAAAATGAGAAGCTGGTGCGACTAGGGTGGGGGAGAGATAGAGATAGAGGGAATGCCAGGGCCCCAGGGCTGAGGGAGAGGTGTGAAGGGGAGGAGACAGCACAGAATTGAGAAAATTCAATATTCAAGCCCAAAGGATGCAAGAAAATTCAATATTCAGCCCAAAGGATGCAAGAATGAATAAGTTTATTGGCCACGTCACATACAAGTTTGCAAGTGACAACGTGGCATACAGTGACAGTTAGGAATGACACATAAAACGCCTCAATATACGTCACTTTTTACATGTAATTTGCCTTGTGCTGCTTCAATGGGGGGCCTCATTGAAACGTACAGAATAGCGAAAGGCTTGGATGTGGAGAGCATGTTTCCACAAGCGGGAGAGTTTAAGACTGCAGGTCAGCGCCTCAGAATTAAAGGTTGTTCTTTGAGGAAGGAGATGAGGAGAAACTTATTTTGTCAGAGGGTGGTGAATCTGTGGAATACATTGCCACAGAGGGCTGTGGAGGCCAAGTCAGTGGATATTTTGAAGGTAGATATAGATAGATAGATTCTTGATTAGTACGGGTGTCAGAGGTTTATGGGGAGAAGACAGGAGAATGGGGTTAGGAGGGAGAGGCAGATCAGCCATGATTGAATGGCAGATTAGACTTGATGGGCCGAATGGCTTAATTCTACGCCTATCCCTTATGACCTTATGACCTTATACCTGGCCTGTAGAACAGGGTGCTGCACTTGTATCGGGACAGCACAGTGGCAATTAAGAGGCTTTTAGATAGACACATGAATGTACAGTCTACTCCGCCTCTGAAGGTCTGAAGAAGGCTGAAAAAGGGTTTCGACCCAAAACGTCACCCATTCCTTCTCTCCAGATAAGCTGCCTGTCCCGCTAAGTTACTCCAGACTGAAGAAGGGTCTCGACCTAAAACGTCACCCATTCCTTCTCTCGGAGATGCTGCCTGTCCCGCTGAGTTACTCCAGCATTTTGTGTCCATCTTCGGTTTAAACCAGCGTCTGCAGTTCCTTCCTACGCATACAGAAGATGTTTTTTTTTCCTTTCTGTGCCGTTTCCAAATCAGAATTCACTTACTGAAAGGAATTAGATTGCTTCACTTTGCAGTATGTGAGTTGATTGTCCCAAGTGAACAGTGAGTTGAGCAGACAATGGCGGCTGTCAGGAGAGGGAAATTGCAGGCTGAATTTGGTGAATGTTCTGACTCGGGGGCTGAAGATTACAAGCATGCTTACTTTCAGGCAACAGAATGAAGTGGCTTGAGCTGCACCTAGATGAGAGGCTGTTCCAGCCTCGGCGGTGAGATTTGAGGTGCAGGTTCAGTCAAGTGATCCCACTCAGCTCCCTCCCTCCCAGCCATTTTTGTGAAATTAAGCAACAACTTCCAAACCGAATTTAAACAAGTTTGTATTTGGCCTTACCGCTGGTTTGGTCTTTAAATTGCTCCCGTGTTCTGCACAGGAGGCCAGAAACATTGATATTGCCATCAGTGCATGAGGCCAATTAGGGCAGTAATTGCTGCCGGATCCCCGGTTTTAATGCTATTGGCCTTTTGAACATATTTCACGACCAACTATTAACAACTTGCTTTTGATACCATGTATTTTTGAAGGTGAAAAAAATCCACATTTTCGCTCTCTCAAATAACTAATTTGTGGAATGGATTCGAACACTATTTTGCGCAGCTGAGTTCTAATCCAATCTAAGGTAATAGGATGAATAAGTTCCCGTTGGCACTGGAACTGTCTTTTTGGCAGTCACAATGCAGTTCCTATTGAGTAGGAGACTTGTAATTTAAAAAAAAAAAAAGACTATCTCGAGATGGACTTTTCTTTTCTTTATTAACTCAGAGTCTCTCAGAGTGTCTACCAGCTGATGGTCACGTTATTATCAGCTCTCGACCATGAACCAGAATTCAACAGACAATCTCATGGTTGGCCATTTCTGAACAGCTATTGAGCTGAATAGACTTTAAATCTCTTCCGGTCGAGGCTTGTGATCCTGACAGAGTCCTAGCAGCCAAGTTATTACCTACAGTATATGATAGACGTATCATCGCTGATTAAACCCTCCAGTGAACTGAATGCTTTCACTTACTGATGATAGGATTGTTCTTGGAGTCTGCTTTAACTAATTAAGCTTAGTTTAGTTCAAGTTTCGGTTTAGTTTAGTCCATTACTGTCACGCGTACTGAGGTACAGTGCAACATCGCCTATCTCCTTCGCTCCTTAGATGCTGCTGCACCCGCTGAGTTTCTCCAGCCTTTTGTGTACCCTGGAAATATCAAAGACTGGAAGGCTGGAGATGAGAAATGGGCTGGTGAGGATAGAGTGTAGAAGAACATGATCCAATTGGTGTGATTTAGTCTGTGAATGGTCACAACCTTGACATTTGCCTGAGTGGATAGTGCCCAGAAAAGGGGCATTAATCCGTCCGATTTCTCAGCTCCAACTGTTGCGTGCTATTCAGTCAGCCAAAAGGCTGTATATGATCCCAATCAGTGTACAGAAACAGGATAAAGGGTATAACGTTCAGTGTAAGATGAAGTCCACTAAAGTCTGATTAAAGACAGTTTAAAGGTCTCTAATGCAGTAGAGGTGAGGTCAATAACATGAATAGCGGGTATAAGACACACTTTGAGAATTATTTATGCGTAGGAAGGAACTGCAGATGCTGGTTTAAACCGAAGATAGTCACAAAATGCCGGAGTAACTCAGCGGGACGGGCAGCATCTCTGGAGAGAAGGAATAGGTGATGTTTCAGGTGGAAACCCTTCTTCAGACTGATATCAGGGAAGAGGGTTATACAGAGATAAGGAAGTGTAAGGTGTGAAACAAGACAAAGGGAATGGAGATCAAGGAGAATGTACAATAGATCAGTGTTAGCTGGGAGAAGGCAACAACAAAGCAAACTGAGATAAAATGTAGTTGGAGACAGTCACTGGTCGGAGAACTGGGAAGGGGGAGGGAAGGAGAGAGAGGGAAAGCAAGGGTTACTTGAAGTTAGAGAAGTCAATGTTCATACTGCTGGGGTGTGAGCTGCCCAAGCGAAATATGAGATGCTGTTCCTCCAATTTGCCTCACTCTGACAGTGGAGGAGGCCCAGGACAGAATGGTCAGTGTGGGAATGGGAGGGGGAGTTAAAGTGCTGAGACACCAGGAGATCAGGTAGGTTTAGGCGGACTGAGCGAAGGTGTTCAACGAAACGATGGCAGAGCCTGCGCTTGGTTTGACAAGCAGAAATTTTACATTGATTGAAAGCTGACTTGGTATTGTCTTTGTGTATATTATTATTCTGGGAGTATGTGAAGGTAGACAAAATGAAGAAGGGTCTCGATCCGAAACGTCACCCATTCATTCTCTCTAGAGATGCTGCCTGTCCCGTTGAATTACTCTGGCATTTGGTGTCTATCTTTGGTCTAAAACACCATCTTCATTTGCTTCCTACACATTAATTGATTGTAAGTTTAGTGGCGCAACGGTAGAGTTGCTGCTTTACGTAGCTTGCAGAACCAGAGACGCAGGTTCGATCCCAGCTACGGGTGCAGTCTGTATGGAGTTTGCACGTTCTCCCCGTGACCCGCGTGGGTTTTCTCCGGTATCTCCGGTTTCCTCCCACACTCCAAAGACGTACAGGTTTATAGGTTAATTGGCTTGGTATAAATGTAAATTGTCCCTAGTGTGTGTAGGATAGTGTTAGTGTCCGTGGACCGCTGGTTAGCACGGACATGGTGGGCAGAAGGGCCAGTTTCCCCGCTGTATCTCAAAACTAAACTCTAAAAAAGTTGCCAGGAGTGTGTGATAATAAACGTGAGGGCAACAGACTACGGGGCCAACAGTATACCTCGCCAAAGAATTACATTTAGGAACAACTGAAAGAAGAAAGATTGAGAAGGATGATAAATTAGAACGGACACATTCACTGCAAACTGTTGGTTGAAAGAGTAAGATCATCTCTGGCAATAAAGAAAAAAACTATAAAGAAAAAAGCTAGTACTTAAAAGTTTGTACTTGATAACCCCATTAACATTTCATTATCCGAAAAATTATTTCACACATTAACATGTTCAGTTACTGAATCGGAAACATTGATAGTCGATCATCAATATGGCATAAAAAACGTTGCCATTCAGGACAAAACTTAAGATACGTGACAATATTAATGGGCAATAAAAGACACAAAGTGCAGGGCCAGGCAGCATCCCTGGAGAACATGGATAGGTGATGTTTCATGTTGGCACCCTTCATCAGAATGATCGAGGAGATGAGGGGGGAAGGGAGGCTGCAAGAGGGGAGGGGTGGGGGGACAAAGCCTGGTGGGTGAGAGGATGATACAGGTGAGGAGTGGGGGGGGGGGCTGATAGGTAGATGGTGGACAAAGGCCAGAGATGAATGGCAGAAGATGCGAGACAAAAGGATTGAAGAGTTGGGAATTAGGAAGCCTCACTCTGACAATGGAGGAGACCGAGAACAGTAAGGTCTGTGTTGGAGCGGGAAGGAGAATTGAAGTGTCCGCAACCAGGAGATCAGGTTGGTTCACGCGGGTTGAGCAAAGGTGTTCGGCGAAGAAATCGCCCAGTCTGTGTTTGGCCTCGGTGATGTATAAGATGCATAACGGATGTATTGTATCCTTTGTTCAAGATTCTTGAATCTTGGACTCTTATACATTGCCCGTTTCCTTTATCATCGTTACTTTTTTGCATATCTTTCATTGATTATTCTTTATCTCTCCACATCACCATCTGCATCTCCCATTTCCCTTATCCTTAACCAGTCTGAAAAAGGGTCTCCACCCGAAACGTCGCCCATTCGTTCTCCCCAGAAATGCTGCCTGTCCCGCTGAGTTACTCCAACATTTTGTGTCTATCTCCTCGATACTGTTGTCTTTTCCGTGATTCTGTGAATGTAATGGCACATATTGCAGTACTATTCGTCAACACAAGTTGTTTACTGATCTGCATGGGATTTGAGCATTAACACTCGAGTGTTGCACAAAAGACCCTTTTAATTTGCATTTGTATTTTGAGGTGTGTGTGTATGTGCGCATGCGTGTACGTGTGCACGTGTGTATGCATGTATGTACGCATAGTGTGTGTGTATGCGCGTACACAGTGACTGTGTGCATGTGTGTACGCATGCAGCTGTGTGTATGCATGCTTGTGCACATAGTGTGTGTGTACATGTGTACTTGGCGTGTGTGTGTATGCACGCGTGTGTTCTTGGTTCTTGGTTACTTGGTCCTCCAAAATATTCCTACTGGAATTTAAACTGGAGGTGGTGAAGGGAGGGGTTAAGCCAGATAGGGTTATTGGGAAACCTATCTGGTTATAGGGTGTTTGTGTACATGCGAGTGTGTGTGTTGGCAGGGACAGTGAGAGAGTGGTGTGCAAGAGAAGAACAGAGAGAGAGAGAGGGAGAGGGAGAGGGAGAGGGAGAGGGAGAGGGAGAGGGAGAGGGAGAGGGGGAGAGAGAATATTGAGGCAAGATGAAGGAAAGCAGAGCAAATCATATTGTATATCACAGGACACATACAAACAAGATGGGCACTGCAAGCAGAGTCACGTTAGGAATAAAACAATTTCTGTCTAACATAACCAATGGACTTTAATTTTACTTCCCATTTACAGGATTGATTAAGCGATCTGTTTATCGGCTCCTTTCCTGAAGATATTTCCTTGAGATAACCTTTCCGGAGTGAATCGCTGGCAATTTGGGAACCTCGGGCGAATTATCATTCCAGCTCTGATCCCCCTCAAGCACCTTATGACACGATTGGTATTTGCGTTGTGCCTGCCTTGCCATTAATTCATCAGTGTAGTATTTTACAACAGCTGTGAGCTGTTATTTCTTTCAATGATACAAGCAAGCAGTTGGGTCAAAATCTAAATGTTACTTAATGATGTAGTGTTGTGCCAGTTAGATCATTATGAAGCGACAGTTTCAGTGGAAGTATTGCCAGCTTCCACTTAACACTAAAAATTATGATAAATTTGGGATAAATCTCTCCATCTGCCGAGCAGATAGCAGACGTGCCCTTCGCACAAAATATTATTCCTCCCAATTCAGTGGCAATCTTGTAAAGGCCGAGAACGGATGTGAGTTGGGTTGAGGGTCAAGGTTGGGTGAGAGAGGGGAGGAGAATAGGACTAAAGCGACACACTAAAGCATGTCATTTGTACATTTTCAGGGATAATAACTAGTATTTCAGAAATGTCTCCCATTAAATATCAGTTAAAATGACCTCAGAATTCAATCTAATAAAAATAGCAATTGGCTTATTTAACTATCATAAAGTTGTCACTTGCAATTAGATCTTCTCTTCACTTTGACTTTGATTACACAATACTTTTCGTGCAGAGAATGCAGCTGGAATAGGCCGTTCAGTTCCTTAAGCCTGCTCTTGGTTTAGCTCAGGAAGGAATTGCTGGTTTACACCGAACATAGACACAGAATGCTGGAGGAACTGAGCGGGTCAGGCAGCATCTTTGGAAAAAAAGAATCGGCAACGTTTCAGGTCTGAAGAAGGGTCTTGATCCGAAATTTCACCTGGTCCTTTTCTCCAGAGATGCTGCCTGACCCGCTGAGTTCCGCCAGCATTTTTGGGCCTAGTTTAGTTTAGAGTTACGACGTGGAAACAGGCCCTTCGGTCCACTGACCAGTTAGCTCTGTGCTATCCCAGTTTCATGTCCTACACACTAGGGAGCAATTTGTTTCCTTTCTGCTTCCCAAGTCAGCGATTTACCATGAGTGGCCAACCAACCACAGCGAGAACAATGTATGCATGCACCCCTTCATCACCACCTCTTCCGCAGCCAACAATGGACTATTGTGGGCTCTACCTTTCCGCGATCATCGGCGTTGCCTCTGAGTTGCTCTCTCCCCTGTTTCCCTAACCCCCTGATCCTCAGTCTGAGGAAGACAGAGGAACAGGTGACGGTTCGGGTCGAGACCCTTCTTCACACCTCACCCTTCTTCTCAACCCGAAACATCGCCTTGGTTCCTTTTCCCCACAGATGCTGCCTGACCCGCTGAGTTGCTCCAGCATTCTCTGTCTCTCTCTGATAACACCGCTGCTGGCGAACCCAGGCAATCATAACCTCAACAGACGGATGCTGCCCCGTCTGCTGTGGCTTGCTCTGTGGAGCCTGGTGGAGTTTGAACAGTCCGGCCAGGTCATCCGCCATCATAAGTCAAGGTTTAGCAACAGCTTCTTCCCACGAGCCATCAGACTCTTGAATGCCATGTAATGGGCTGCCACCATTGTTTATTTTATCTTTTTATCCATTTTATCCTTCTGTTTATTATTGTGCTGCACGGGGGGCCAAATGCAACGGAATTTCGTTTAGAATTGCATATATTGATGTATTCCTAAATGACAATAACGTTTGATTGATTGATCAGCAGTACATCCCCTTTCAGAGCAACATCCAAAAAGTATAGTGCAGGAGGGAACTCAAGATGCTGGTTTACACTGAAGACAGACATCAAATGCTGGAGTGACTCTGCAGGTCAGGCAGCCTCTCTGGAGCAGAGGACTAGGTGATGTTTTCGATCGAGACCCTTCTTCAGTCTGGGAGTCGGGCGAGAGGGAAACTAGAGGTATAACAAGGTACAAAGGAATGAAAGGTATGAAAAGAACAACTCAAGGCCAGCAAGGACGATCAGGGAAAGGTGGAGCCCACAATGGTCCGTTGTCGGCTGTGGAAGAGGTGATAACGATGGGGATACGAACAGTGGAATTAAGAAGGATGACAGTGAAACTAGTAGGATGACTAGGTTGGGGAGGGGAGGGATGGAGCGAGAGGGAATACAAGGGTTACTTAAAATTAATGGAATCAATATTCATACCGCGAGGTTGTAAGAACTTGCTCCTAATTCCACTGAGAAAGTTCAACAATGGTCATAGCGGGGAGCTAGGTAGACACAAAAATGCTGGAGTAACTCAGCGGGTGAGACAGCATCTACGGAGTGAAGGAATGAAGAAGGGTCTCAAACCCGAAACATCGCCCATTCCTTCTCTCCATAGATGCTGCCTCACCCGCTGAGTTACTCCAGCATTTTTGTGTCCACCTTCGATTTTACCAGCATCTGCAGTTCTCTCTTGCACATAGTGGGGAGCTATGTGCTCCAATGAATATTGGGCAGGAGATGCCACAGAAGTCAGTAATGTACAAATATTGAACACACACGGCAAGGTTAGCTAGTTTCCTGATGATAAAACGTTTTGCAGATAGTGAAGATGGTTGTGAAAAATTGCAGCAGGATCTGGATCGATTGGCCAGGTGGGCTGAGGAATGGTTGATGGAATTTAATACAGAGAAATGTGAGGTGCTGCATTTTGGGAAGTCTAACATGGGCAGGATCTACACAGTGAATGGTTGGGCTCTGGGTGGTGTTGTAGAGCAGAGGGATCTAGGAGGGCAGGTGCAAAGTTCCCTGAAGGTGGAGTCGCGGGTAGATAAGGTGGTCAAAAAGGCGTTTGGCACATTGGCCTTCATCAGCCAGAGTATTGAGTATGGAGGTTAGGAGGTCATGTTGCAGTTGTATAATACATTGGTGAGGCCACACTTAGAGTATTGTGCTCAGTTCTGGGAACCATGTTATAGGAAAGATATTGTCAAGTTGGAAAGGGTACAGGGAAGATTTGTGAGGATGTTGCCTGGACTGAGGGTCTGAGCTATAGGGAGAGGTTGTGTAGGCTGGGACTCTGTTCCCTGGAGTGAAGGAGGATGAGGGGTGATCTTATTGAGGTGTGCAAAATCAAGAGAGGAATAGATTGGGTGGATGCACAGGGTCTCTTGCCCAGAGAAGGTGAATCTAGGTCCAGAGGACATTGGTTTCAGGTGAAGGGGAAAAGATTTAATAGAAATCTGAGGGGTAACCTTTTCATACAAAGGGTGGTGGGTGTATGGAACGAGCTGACAGGGGAGGTAGTTGAGGCTGGGACTATCCCAACGTTTAAGAAACAGTTAGACAGGTACATGGAAAGGACAGGATATGGACCAAGCACAGGCAGGTGGGACTAGCGCAGCTGGGACATGTTGGCCGGTGGGGGCAAATGGGCCTGTTTCCATGCTGTGTCACTATATGACTATAATGCAGACATTAATTTGTGGATTTGAAGCAAGAAACAAAATCAGGCGCTGAACATTATGTGCAGAATCCAATTTTTGCAACATTTAGAAATGTATAGTCAAGGTATGGTGAATTATGAATAATTTCCACCAATTATTGATGTATCTGAATATATGATCATCCCATGGGCCCACTGATGATTAGGTTTCATAAACATTTTGTCAAAATAAAGCTTTCCTTTTTTATGCTCTTCAAATGTTGGTGCAGGCAAACTAAGCAGGAATGTAAACTAAATATTTTAAAAAAATTGAAATTCACCTTATTTATTTTTTTGTGTGGTGTTTGTTACTGATCCTTGATCCAGATTTAAGGAGTCTCTTTCCATCAATATTGGAAAAAGATTGTTAGCTTCCGTCATGCAGAAATGAGAGGACGTAGAAATAAGGAAATGTAGGTGCTGGTTTACAAAAATAAATCACAAAGTATTGGAGTAACTCGGTAGATTTTGAAGAAGAAGGGTCCCAACCTGAAATGTTACCTACGCATGTTCTCCGGAAACACGTCCTGATCCGCTGAGTTACTCCACCACTTGTGTATCTTTTGGAAGAAATTTCCCGGCCCCGTAACGCCGCTTAGCCATGTTCATCAGAGATACTGTCCAACACTTTGGGACATTTTCTTTTCATGTAGGAAAGAATTAGGTTCTGAAGGAGCTAAATAAAATCCTATAGAAAGGACTGTGGGCAGCACGGTGGCGCAGCGGTAGAGTTGCTGCCTCACAGCGCCAGAGACCCGGGTTCGATCCTGACTACAGGTGCTGCGTGTACGGAGTTTGTACGTTCTCCCCGTGACCGTTTGGGTTTTCTCCGAGATCTTCGGTTTCCCCCTACGCTCCAAAGACGTACAGGTTTGTAAGTTCATTGCCTTGGTATAAATGTGATATGGTTCCTACTGTGTAGGATAGTGTTGGTGCGCGGGGATTGCTGGTCAGTGCGGACTCAGTGGGCCGAAGAGCCTGTTTCTGTGCTGTTGAGCCAGCCTGGTTACATTTGTGGTTACATTTCTATGATACGTTTTGTGCAGCAGTTAGATGTTTGTGTAGGAAGGAACAAGCAGATGCTGGTTTAAACCGTAGACACAAAAAGCTGGAGTAACTCAGCGGGACAGGCAGCATCCCTGCAGAGAAGGAAAGGGTGACATTTCGGGTCGAGACCCTTCTTCAGACTGGTTAGGGAACGTCAGGGAATGTTTGTGGTTTGATTAAGATCTTGACCATTGCAAGTGCTGTCATTTTGTACCAAATGTCTTCCAGCTTCGTTTCCAGTCTGAAGAAACACCCCGATCCAAAACATCACCTATCCATGTTCTCCAGAGATGCTGCCTGACCTGCTGAGTTACTCCAGCACCTGATGTGTCTTTATTTGAAAACTAGCATCTGCAACCCGTGGCATCCAGTGCTTGGCCGATACAATTAATTGGGTTGGGCAGGAGCAGATTTAATTTTTGTCATGCTGTACGGTTGCACTTAAAAAATGAATAATGCAACTTCAGTACATTTCTCAACCGCAAATCCACCATATGGCGCACAAACATAAATAAATTTATCAAGGCTATAAAAGTCAAAGGAAGTCATGATCAAACTCTGCAGTATTCTGGTCATATCATTCTTCAAAGAATTTAAACAACAATCATTCCACGCCACTTTAAGTTCAATCAAATTGTGCAATCCACATTCAAACAGAGTTTCTGAACCATGTTAAAGGAAGCAACTCCACTGATGAAATAGCTTGCAGTTGAATTTGTCCTCGACAAATATTTCATCTCATTTATACTTAACTTTCAATAAAGTACATAATTTCTTCAATTGTTTATTAGCTATGCAAGTGAATAATGTGAATCTCTTTGTCCTTTATCTAAGCTAATATTAAATGTTTATCTAGAGTTTGGCTCAACGAGCTTTTTGGTTTAGTTGAGAGATGCAGCATGGAAAGGAGATGAGGAGAAATTTCGTTAGTCAGAGGGTGGTGAATCTGTGGAAGTCATTGCCACAGACGGCTGTGGAGGCCAAGTCAGTGGGTATTTTTAAGATGGAGATTGACAGAAACCTGATTGGTACGGGTGTCAAGGGTTATGGGGGGAAGGCAGGAGAATGGGGTTGAGAGGGAAAGATAATTCAGCCATGATTGAATGGCAGAGTAGACTTGATGGGCCGAATGGCATAATTCTGTTCCTATCACATGGATTTATGAAAAAGGCTCTCTGTCCTCCAAATTGCTACCGGCCATCGAACACCTGTTCGCACTAGTTCCACGTTATCCCACTTTTGCACAAGTTCTCAATGCATTAGGGACAATTTTCACAGTGTCCAATTAACCTATAAATCTGCGCACCTTTGGCATGTGGGAAAAAAACCGGAGAACTTGGAAGGAATCCGTGTGGTCGCAGGGAGAACGTGCAGACTCCACACAGACAGCACCTGAGGTTAGGATCGAACCGGGGCCTCTGGGGCTGTGAGGCAGTTACTCTACTGGCTGAGCCACTGTGCCGCTCCTATCTATGTCCCACTGCATCTGTGCAAAGAATGATGATGAATCCCAACCTGAGTCATTGCCTTTCCATTCCTGCTGCTCCACCCATTGAGTTACTCCAGCACTTTCCTTTTTACTCAATATAAGGCTACAGGCCTGAATGCTGTAAAAAGGCCTCTTTCCATTCCCTATAACTAAATTTCAGAACTCCAATCAATGTATTGATTAATACGGGTGTCAGACATTATTCTGGGGAGAAACCAGGAGAATGGGGTTGAGAGGGAAAGATAGATCAGCCATGATTGCACGGCAGAGTAGACTTGATGGGCCGAATGGCCTAATTCTGCTCATTTTCACCCAACAAACAGCTGGCAATGGCCTGTTTCCTTAATCATCGTTACTTTTTGCATATCTTTCATTCATTGCTCTTTATCGCTCTACATCATCGTCTATATCTCTCATTTCCCTCGCCCCTGGCTAGTCTGAAGAAGGGTCTGGACCCGAAACGTCGCCCATCCCCGGAGATGCTGCCTGTCCCGAGGAGTTACTCCAGCTGTTTGAGTCTATCTTTCGCAAATATGAGAATTAAGGGACAAATGTTTTGGGGTAACATGAGGGGGAACTTCTTTACTCAGAGAGTGGTAGCTGTGTGGAATGAGCTTCCAGTGGAAGTGGTGGAGGCAGGTTCCATTTTATCATTTAAAAATAAATTGGATAGGTATATGGACGGGAAAGGAATGGAGGGTTATGGTCTGAGTGTAGATAGATGGGACTAGGTGAGAGTAAGTGTTCGGCACGGACAAGAAGGGCCGAGATGGCCTGTTTCCGTGCTGTAATTGTTATATGGTTATATATGGTTAATAGATTCATGTTTTCCTTAACCAGGATTCCTGGAGCAACATTTTACGGGATTCACGCGTTGGGATTGTACAAGAGGTACGAGATAAGAAGAAAATGGATGGACGAAGAAGAAAGATGGCCTTTGGTGAATACCAAGTGAACCGTGTCAAACTTAAATGAGATCGTCTCACAATTGCTACAGAGAGAGGTTTATAGATAAGAATGGAAAAAGAAACAAAAATGAAAGTGGGTTTCAAATAATGTCTTTGCTTGATTCCTGTTATAAATTGGAATGGCAACAATACTTGGAAGGAAAAAAATCTGATCAAATTGTCTCCTGGAAGTTATGTTTTGGGTAATAGACACACACACACATACAGTGGCTTGCAAAAGTTTTCATACCCCTTGAACCTTTCCACATTTTGTCACGTTACAACCACAAAATAAAAGTATTTTATTGGGATTTTATGTAATAGACCAACACAAAGTGGCGCATAATTGTGAAGTGGAAGGTAAAATGATACATGGTTTTCAAATTTTTTTACAAATATAAAACTGAAAAGTGTGGCATGCAAAAGTATTCAGCCCCCTTTACTCTGATACCCCTAAATAAAATTCAGTGCAACCAATTGCCTTCAGAAGTCACCTAATTAGTAAATAGAGTCCACTTGTGTGTAATCTAATCTCAGTATAAATACAGATCTTCTGTGAAGGCCTCTGAGGTTTGTTAGAGAACATTAGTGAACAAACAGCATTATGAAGTCCAAGGAACACACCAGACAGGTCAGGGATAAAGTTGTGGAGAAGGACAACTATTAGTTGTGAACTCCACAAATCGGGCCTTTATGGAAGAGTGGCAAGAAGAAAGCCATTGTTGAAACAAAGCCTAAATGCAAAACGCTATGTGTGGCAGAAAACTAACAATGCACATCACCCTGAACACACCATCCCCACTGTGAAACATGGTGGTGGCAGCATCATGCTGTGGGGATGCTTTTCTTCAGCAGGGACAGGGAAGCTGGTCAGAGTTGATGGGAAGGTGGATGGAGCCAATACAGGGCAATCTTGGAAGAAAACCTGTTAGAGTCTGCAAAAGACTTGAGACTGGGGCGGAGGTTCACCTTCCAGCAGGACAACGACCTTAAACATACAGCTAGAGCTACAATGGAATGGTTTAGATCAAAGCATATTCATGTGTTAGAATGGCCCAGTCAAAGTCCAGACCTAAATCCAATTGAGAATCTCTGGCAAAACTTGAAAATTGCTGTTCACAGACGCTCTCCATCCAATCTGACTGAGCTTGAGCTATTTTGCAAAGAAGAATGGGCAAAAATTTAAGTCTCCAGATGTGCAATGCTGGTAGAGAAATACCCCAAAAGACTTGCAGCTGTAATTGCAGCGGAAGGTGGTTCTACAAAGTATTGACTCAGGGGGGCTGAATACCTTTGCACGCCACACTTTTCAGTTTTTTATTTGTAATAAAATTTGGAAACCATGTATCATTTTCCTTCCACTTCACAATTATGCACCGCTTTGTGTTGGTCTATCACATAAAATCCCAATAAAATACATTTACGTTTGTGGTTGTAACGGACAAAATGTGGAAAAGTTCAAGGGGTATGAAAACTTTTGCAAGCCACTGTAAATCAAAATAAGCAGCAGGAGGCTGCAATCGCACAAATATTTTTTTCAACACTGACAATTGCTTCTCCTTATGGAATAGTAAACTAGAAATCTAGAGGAAGGATGACATTTCAAACAGTGCTGTACAATTGTGTAAGAAGGAACTGCAGATGCTGGTTTAAACTGAAGATAAGACACAAAAAGCTGGAGTAACTCAGTGGGACAGGCAGCTTCTCTGGAGAGAAGGAATCTCAAGAGTGCTGTGCAAATTTCCTCATGCCAAAATTGTGACAGAATTCTTGTTTCACTCAGGGAATGATTCCAAGGAATGGGGTCAGACATGACTTGGATTCCAGTAACTAGTCTCCATTTACCAATTTCCCTGGATTTCAGATGGACTCCAAATCTACTTCTGCTCATTTCTCCTTCATTCAACTGATCAGACCTCAAGTTCTGACAGCAGCAACAGAGGTTCAGGCCACGGTAAAGTTGTACGCAAAGAGCCTCTCTTGCGCAAGTTACAGACTACACCGCGGGCTCAATCTCTCAAATTTGGCAATCTCCAAACTGGACATCTCCCAAATTCCTGGCAAGACTGTTCACATTTAAATAATACCTCTATTTTGCTTCGTCTGAAGAAGGGTCTCGACCTGAAACTTCACCCATTCATCCCTTCTCTCCAGAGATGCTGCCTGTCCCGCTGAGTTACTCCAGCATTTTGTGTCAACCTTCGATTTGAACCAGCATCTTCTTTCCTACACACTTGTATTTTGCTTGTTCTTCTTATGGCAATGAAGTGAGTGTAATTACTAGAAATGTTAAGACTTGATATAGATAGCGCAGAATAAAGAGTTCCCTGGCAGAGGAATTTATACTTCACATTTGGAAAAATACATGAAACCGTGAAAGTGTGTGTTGCCATCAGATCAGGCTGCCACAAGGCATCTCAAGAGGATACATTACGACTTACAGGGTAAAGCACAGGAGGTCCTCGCCATCTGTAATCGTAGATGGTTCAGTAACAACACAACTCTGCAATTAACAGGGAGCTGCACAATCCGGTGAAAGGCCTGACTAGAGTGGATGTGGAGAGGATGTTTCCGCTGGTGGGAGGGTCCAGGACGAGGGATCGCAGCCTCGGAATACAAGAACATTCCTTTCGGAAGGAGATGAGGAGGAATTTCTCCAGTAAGAGGGTGGTGAATCTGTGGAATTGCCACAGAAGGATGTGGCGACCAAGTCATTGGACATTTTTAAGGTAGAGATTGATAGATACTTGGTTAGTACGGGTGTCAGTGGTTATGGAGAGAAGGCAGGGAAATGAGGTTGAGGGGAAGATAGATCAGCCATGATTCAATGGTGACGGAGACTTGTTGGGCCGAATGGCCTGAGGCTACACCTATCACTTATGAACTGTTGCATCCAGAAAAGACCATTATTCCCGAGGGAATTAAATGTTTGGGTACGGGAATAGTAGAATAGCAGTGGATTTTGTGAAACAGCAGAGCTATGAAGTAAAATTGTTTGCAAATACACAGGACTAGATGTTAAAATCCAAGGTGCCAAATATCAATTTACTCCCGATGGTGATGGGAGCCTTCTGCACTCACCTACGCTCCTCCGATGTTGAGAAAGGCTAGGCAGACACATCATTGGGGTTATCAAGTGGGCACCTACTTTCATCAACGTTTCGCTGTTTGAACCCACGACGTCTCCAGTAGGCTCAGCGGTGCATTCTGGCTTCCCAGAACCACCCCCCTCGGCATCTGTCTAGTCGGTTATTTGGGAGACCAAATGGGGTCTTTCCTCTTCAGCCAGAGCCACTGGCTACTCGTGATGTTTCTTTGATGGCCTGGCGTAGGGCTTGTCCGCTGATCCCCAGGTCCTTCATCAGTATAAACGTTTTTAGTCTGCTTTGTTTTGCCCCGATTTCCGTTTCATCTCGAGTTAATGGCTGTCCCGTCAGACTCTCGACAGTGGATCCCAGATCAATAAATATAACAATGTGCCACTGGTTTTAAATTGTGTAATTACCCACGCGCTGTCAAATCTACTTCATCAAGAGCTGTTCGGGATTTGAAAATCTGTGACAATTTTTTCTAAACTTGGGAGAACAACGGTTTCCTCGATTAATCAATGTCCCTCATCCATGGTCTTATCTGCAGCTTAACGCACTATTGTCCTTCTGAAGGTGGTGCTCGTCAGAGATGAATATTGTACTCTAAACCTAGACCGCAACCATGCATCTGCAATGATTTAGCATCTAATAATGAAGCCCTTCACCAAAATAGGCAGGATCGAGGATTTCTAAAGCAAGAGGCTGTAGACTCAAGATGAGAGGGTGAGATTCGAGAGGAATCTCGGGTCATCCTTTTCACTTTGTGGGTAGCCCGTACCTGGAATGAGCTGCCACAGGAAGCTATGGAAGTTGGTGCAATAGGGACTTTTGAAAGACATTTGGATGGATATATGGATGGGAAGGGTTTAGAGGACCATGGTCCAACTGGAAGACAAAATGGGACCCAGCATGCCAACTGGTCAGAGTGGACAAGGTGGGCCAAAAACAACTGTCTCCATGATGGAAATTTCTAAAACTTTAATAGCCTGAACCTGTTCTCTATTTATAAAGATGTGTGTACATGCAGCCCATTTCTCTGTCATGGGGATATTTTAGAAATCACAGATGATAAGGGAAATTGGAGGAACAGCATCTCATATTTTGCTTGGGCAGCTTACAGCAAAGTGGTATGAATATTGATTTCTCTAACTTGAAGTAACCCCTGCATTCCCTTTCTCTCTCCATTTCTCCCCCCCACCACCACCAAGTCACACCAGGTTCTCGTTCTCACCTAGCAAACAGCTAACAATCGGCTGTTTATCATCGTTAATTTTTTGCATATCTTTCAATCATTTGTTCTATAACTCTCTATGTCATCGTCTATATCTCGTTTTTCCCTCTCTCCTGAATCTCAGTCTGAAGAAGGGTCTCGACCCGAAACGTCACCCATTCCTTCTCTCCAGAGATGCTGCCTGTCCCGCTGAGTTTCTCCAGCATTTGGTGTCTATCTTCGGTTTTATCCGGCATCTGCTGTTCCTTCCGACACATTAACCTATAAACCTGCACGTCTTTGGAGTGTGGGTGGAAACTGGAGCACCCGGAGAAAACCCACGCAGGTCACAGGGAGAACGTACAATCTCCATACAGACACATGCGATGCAGTGTCAACTCTATTGCTACACCACCCACTATTAAGTATCAAGTATTCTTCTTGAAAAATGTGAGAGACGTCCCAATCTCACAGTTCAGGAACAATGAAATTTTTTAATATCAATTAACTCTCATTATTCAGACAATGCTTTAACTCGCATATTAAACTTCATCTATTGTGTACCTGTCTATTTAACAAATGTGTATTTATTTTCCCAACTGCAGTCAATTACGATCCTCATTGTTTACTGTGCAACGGAGATTTGTGTTACCTGCGATATGATTATCAAGTGAAATGTTCCTCTGCAGACATTAACGCAGATCATTAATGTAGATTATGTGGAGCATTTGTGCCGCGCCGACTCTGGAGAACGCCATTTGAACATTTCCCTCCAGTCTGATTAACAGCCATTCAATTAATATCTACCCCTTGGCTAGATTTCTATTTACTCCCACCACCCCTGTAGTTCCACTGGGTTTAATTTGCTAACAAACTTATTATGTGCCACTTTGTAAAACACCTTTTGGAAGATTACGATATCAATCACACAGGACATTTATGCCAAAGGGTTTCAGATCTGAAATGTTAACTGTTTCCTTTTCCTGCTGATGCAGTGCATTTTTGACATTTTTTTAGTTTTTATGGCAAATGTATTTGTGCGCCTTGTTTCAGAGGACCATTACTTTCAAATTATTGTCTATCTTGTTTGCGCTCTTTAAAACGGCCTTGAATTATAAATCCCCCCTCCGCTATCGTCAACAAAACCAAGTCACTTTTTTGCAAGTGTCGTGTCTGAGAACAGAAGGGAAGGGGGAAAATTTTAATCGGAGTCTGAGGGGTAACTTTTTCACACAAAGGGTGATGGGTTTATGGAACGAGCTGCCGGAGGAGGTAGTTGAGGCAGGGACTACCGCAACATTTAAGAAACAGTTAGACAGGTACATGGATAGATTTGGAGGGATATGGGCCACGTGCAGGCAGGTGGGACTAATGTACATGGGACATGTTGGCCGGTGTGGCCAAGTAGGCCGAAGAGCCTGTTTCCACACTGTATCACTCTATGAGTCTATGACTAACTAGCCTTCCGCTGGCAGTACGATTCCACAAATTGCTTCAAAATTCCACAAATTACTTCAACATAGAGAATGTTATTCATACCTCGTTAAAGATACAAAATATAGAAAAGGTAAATAAAAATATTTCCTTGATGACGTCTCCTTTGATCCGTGTTTTCACACCCTAGCCTTCCATATCTCCCTGTCTCCCTTAACGTGAAGGGAAAAGATTTAATAGGAATCTGAGGGGCAACCATTTCACACAAAGGGTGCTGGATAGGTAGTTGAGGCAGGGACTATCCCAACGTTTAAGAAACATTTAGACAGGTGCATGGATAGGATAGGTTTAGAGGGATATGGACTAGTGTAGATGGGGCATGTTGGTCGGGGTGGGCAAGTTGGGCCGAAGGGCCTGTTTACGTGCTGTATCACAATGTGACTCTATGACACGGCCAACACTTGCAACGGACAACACTAACACTACCCTACACACACTAGGGACAATTTACAATTATACCAAGCCAATCAGCCTGCAAACCGGTACGTCTTTGGAGTGTGGGAGGAAACCAGTGCACCCGGGGAAAACCCACGCAGGTCACGGGGAGAACGTACAAACTCCGTACAGACAGCGCCCGTAGTTAGGATCGAACCCGCGCCCTGGCGCTGTGAGGCAGCAACTTTACCTCTGCGCCAACTGTGCCGCCCTCGGTTACTCCAGCACTTTGTGATTTTATTTTAGTAAACAGCATCTGCTGTTCCTGGTGACAGGGTAAAAACCTAGGTAAGTTTCATTTCCCGGTTAGGATTCACTCGAGTGTTTAAAAACTTGTTCTTTTCCCTTTGACCTTGCTCACTGCGGATGTGTGAAGACTGGAAACTGCTGAGTACATCTAATTATGTTGTCAAGTTTGATGCCAGCTGCAGTCTCAGTCCCTACACTATTTGATTACCTCTCTCCTGCATCTCAATGCACTGTGTCCAGCACACAATCAAAGCCCAGCTTTAATATAAGGCTAAAGGGCCTGTCCCATGGGCGTCATTTGCGAGTCACGCAGGTAACGCGCGAAAAATTTGTGAATCCCAAAATCCTGGGTTTCCCGCGCGCGACCGTGTGTCACTGTCTACGCCACCACGCACCACGCGCGCATAATGAACGCCATGCTCGCACCACGCGCGTCGTGACGCGTAGATGATGTTGCGTAAATGACGTGCAAATGACACCCAAGTGGGACAGGCCCTTAAGGAATCTACTGAGTGGAATCGGAAGTCAATGTTCAAAGTTCAAGCAAATATATCATCTATCACGGAACTGCACATACAGTCATTCCCTTCCAACACATGCGCATCAACTTAGCCCTACACACGTACTTTAGCCCATCAAATCCAATTTTTAGTTTAGTTTAGTTTAGAGATACAGCGTGAAATCAGGCCCTTCGGCCCATCGGGTCCGTGCCGACCAGCGATCCCCGCATACTAGCACTATCCTACTCACGCTGGGAAACAATGTTACAATCATATCAAGCCAATTAACCCTCAAACCTGTACATACAAACTCCGCACAGACAGCACCCGTCGGCAGGATCGAACCCGGGTCTATGGCGCTGTACGGTGCCAACCCTGCCACTGCGTCGCCATGCCACCTATATGGAGCAGCATGATCATATGGAGCAAGGAAACAGTGTTTGTAATAAAACGAGTCTGCAGATGCTGGTTTATATTCAATGCTGGAGTAACTCAGTAGGTCAGGCAGCATCACTGAAGAACATGGATATGTGATCCTTCCTGAGACGATACGTTCTAATCTTCTTCATCAGGTAACAGAGTTTGTAACCCAGAGGCCACGCCGACCATTACGCATCAATCTGCACTATTTTTATTCACCCTGCATCCCCACCAACTCGAAGCGTTGTCCGTTCACCTACACACACAAGACAATAGTGACCAACTAAACTGCCGATCCTCAAGTCTCTGGGATGAGAGAGGAAACCAGAACATCCCAAGTAAAAGCATGTCTGGTCAGAGAGAGAACGTGCAAACTCCACACGGACACCAGCCAAGGTCAGGATTGAACCAGGGTCACTGAAGCAAGCAAGTATACCAGATGGACACTTTAGTTTAGTTTTGTTTCGTTCAGTTTAGTTTATTGTACCCAGATGAAGTGAAAAGCTTTTGTTGTGTGCTAAAAAGCCAGTGGAAAGACAATACATGATTACAATCGAGCCATTCACAGTGTATAGATACATGATAAGGGAATAATGTTTAGTGCAAGGTAGATCCAGTAAAGTCCTGAAACATCACGCATTCCTTCCCTCCAGAGATGCTGCCAGTCCTGCCTTAGTTGCTCCAACTTTTTGTGTCTATCTTTGCTTTAAACCAGCATCTGCTGTTCCTTCCAACACAAAGTCCGATCAAAGGTAGTCCGATCGTAGTTCTGGACTGTTCTCTGGTTGCGGTAGGATGGTTCAGTTGCCTGATAACAGCTGGGAAGAAACTGTCTCTGAATCTGGACTTCCAGCGATTTTATCTCTTGACTTGTCTGCACATTTAGATTTGCGATATCCTCTTTCTCATGAAAGTGAAGAACATTTCCTAGCCACTGACTACGTTTTATTTTGCTCTCGCTCTTCGAAATACGATATAAAGTTGATCAAATTCTCCTCTCCAGAGTAATCCACATAATCAAATATTCCTCCTGCATGCCATCCTTTGAAGATATTACTTTGGTTTCAAGAATCATGTGTATTTGATTTGCACATGTACCAACATGAAGGGAGAGATTGAATTTTTTTTCGCCTTCCGTCACAGTGAGGAATCTGGAGGAGTCACTGTGGTGGATGTTTATGTTAAAATGTATTTTGTGTGTTCTGTTGCTTTTTAATGGTATGACTGGACAGCAAATCAAATTCCTCGTATGTTGCAAAACATACTTGGCTAATAAAGTATGATTATGACAAGGAAACAATGATATTCTTACTAACTACAGCTTTACGGGCCCATGAATGCAATAACACATAAATACATAGGCATTTGTCACTCCATTCAAGTTCTGATATAGGGCCCTTTATGTGATGACACGCTTATTGATGGAAAAATCTAGTTGGCCTGGTCATCACCCACAGCTTTTCTCTCCATCGAAAGATTATTTAAAACTAGTGCATTTACAGAAGAGCTAGTTGAAAGAAAGTAAACAAGACTTCCTCCCAGAGTAAGAAGAATTATTTGTTTTAATTATTCATTCAAAGGATGTGGGCTTCCTAAGTTAAGCCCACATTTCGCTATATTTAAGAGTGAGTTGGATGTGGCCCTTGTGGCTAAGGGGATCAGAGGGTATGGAGAGAAGGCAGGTACGGGATACTGAGTTGGATGATCAGCCATGATCATATTGAATGGCGGTGCAAGCTCGAAGGGCTGAATGGCCTACTCCTGCACCTAATTTCTATGTTTCTATGTTTCTAAGCCAGCATCTACAGTAATTGCCCATCTCTGATTGCACATCAGAAGAGGTTGGTTAACTGCTTTCGAGAACTGTGTAGGAAGGAACTGCAGATACTGGTTATACACCGAAGGTAGACACAAAATGCTGGAGAAACTCAGTGGATCAGGCAGTATGTCTGGAGGGAAGGGACAGGTGATGTTTTGGATCGAGACCTTTCTTCAGCCCTTCAGGTATGGGCCCAGCTAACAAGCTGTTTCAGGATTTTAAAAGTTGATCCAAGGAATGATCATCTGAGGTAGACAAGAAATGCTGGAGGAACTCAGCGGGTTAGGAAGCATCGAGATAGAGAAGGAATAAGTGACGTTACGGGTCGAGACCCTTCTTCAGTCTGAAGTCGGGGGTGTGGGGGGGGGACGGAAAAAAAGCGTAACATCTGATGAGCGCTTGATGACACTGGGCCTGTACTCACTGGAGTTTAGAAGGATGAGGGGGAAATCTCAATGTAACACCGAATAGTGACAGACCTGGATAGAGTGGATGTGGGGAGGATGTTTCCACTAGTGGGAGAGTCTAGAACCAGAAGTCATAGCCTCAGAATTAAAGGATATTCCCGTAGGAAGAAAATTATGAGGAATATCTTTAGTCAGAGGGTGGTGAATCTGTGAAATATTTTGCCACAGAAGGCTGTGGAGGCCACGTCAGTTGATGTCTTTAAGGCAGAGATAGATAGATTCTTGATTAGTACGGGTGTCAGAGGGTTATGCAAAGAAGGCAAGAGAATGGGGTTAAGATGGAAAGATAGATCAGCCATGATTGAATGGCGGAATTGACTTGATGAGCCGAATGGCCTAATTCTGCACCTATCACTTATGAACAAGAATTGTGACCCATCCGCAGTGAAGGGAAAGCAATATATGTTTGAGTTAGGATGTTGTGTGGCTTAGAGGACATCTTCTAGGGGGTTCCCATGCTTCAGCTGCCCCTTGTCTTTCTCACTGGAAGAGGTCATGGGTTTCTAAGGAGTTGTAGACAATCGACAATGGACAATAGGTGCTGGAGTAGGCCGTTCGGCCCTTCGAGCCAGACTGGGGAGGTTGCAATCTGCTGCTACTCTGGGTCAGTGGTGGAGTGAGTGAGCAGTTGTGGATCGGATGCTCATTAAGTGGTCTGCTATACCCTGTATGATGTGTGATTCTTGAGTACTGTTGAAGCTGCACTCATCCACGCAAGTGCGTGTTGCATCACATATTCTTACATATGCCAGAAAGTTCAATGCCCACATTGGGCATAACACTTTACCCATTAAAGCTATTGTCTTGAAACACTAGGGTGGCATGGTGGTGCAGCGATAGGGTTGCTGCCTTACAGCGGCAGAGACCCGGGTTCGATCCTGAATGCGGGCGCTTGTCTATACGCAGTTTGCATGTTCTCCCTGTGTCTGCTCTAGGTTTTCTCCGGGTGCTCCGGTTTCCTCCCACGCTCCGAAGACGTGCATGATTGTAGGTTAATTGGCCTTCGGTAAATTGTCCCTAATCTGTGGGATAGAACTAGTGTACGGGGATCGCTGGTCTGCATGGACTCAGTGGGCCGAAGGGCCTTTTTCCAGGCTGTCTCTCGAAACCGAAAAACTCTCAGCAATGTACATACATTTCTGGGGTATATTCTTGGTGATAGAATTATGAGGTTCGAATTATTCCGTGTCAAGAAGAGGCGAGCTTTACGATTTTCTTCGCAACTTTCCGCAAACTGTTAAAAAGGTGATGCTGTGAAATTCAGTGAATTCCTATACTTGATATGATCAGCTTGTGATATAGTGATGTGTTCCAGCATGACATAAAATGGCACTGCGCAGACACCATGTCCTGGCACTGTCAGTCTTTAATTTGAGTTACATATATATAGAGCTAGTCAAGATCAAGGCAGTGTAATGTTCTCCCTGGGGGGATTAACAAAGTATCTGGTGGTTTCTTTATTGTTACAGGCTTTTTCTATCAAATTTATTTAAACTGAGAATAAAAAGTCAATGGTATTAATGGTGGTAAATTGGAAATTATTCACTGTAAGAACCACTCTAACAATTACAATTAGTTGTGCCAGTGGTGGTGATGGAGGCAGATTCAACAGTTGCATTTAGATAGGCACATTGATTTTTAGTTTAGTTTAGTTTAATTTAGAGATACAACACAGAAACAGGCTCTTCGGCCCACTGAGTCAGCTCCAACCAGTGATCCCCGCACATTAACACTATCCTACACACACATACACAATTTACACATACACCAAGCCAATTAAACCACTTAGTAAGTAAGTAAGTAAGTGATTTTTTATTTATGTAGCACTTTTAAATCACATCATGTTGAAGCCAAAGTGCTTTACAGAGAAATACAACATCCATGTAAAATAAAAAAAATTAACACATAAACCTGTACGTCTTTGGAGTGTGGGAGGGAACCGAAGATCTCGGAGAAAACCCCACGCAGGTCACGGGGTTTCCATATCTCTCGTTTCCCTTTCCCCTGATTCTCAGTCTGAAGAAGAGTCTCGACATATAAATGTGTATATATTTATATAATGGCATATGGACACACTGATCTGTTCTGTATTCATGCCTACTATGTTCTGTTGTGCTGTAGCAAAGCAAGAATTTCATTGTCCTATCTGGGACACATGACAATAAACTCTCTTGAATCTTGACCTGAAAGGATCCATCCAGGCGTGCTGCCTGTCCCACTGAGTTACTCCAGCATTTTTGTGTCTGTCTTTGTCGGCATCTGCAGTTCCTTCCCACACCTTAAACTTTCTACAACAGAAGGTTTGGAAACTCTTTTAAATCCAAGTGTTGAAGCACATCTGGTTTGCAGGGGAAACAGCTGCGAGATAAGGCATCTCTACAATCTCTTTGAGCAAGCACAAAGTGAATCCCAGCAGAGAATCGGCACACACGCATCTCCATTCCATAAGGGAATCGTTTCACTTTTGTTTCCAACGATATTCCTTCCGTCCACCGCTGAGGTTGAAGGTGGCATTTATTCAAGAATCCATGCCATGATTCCCAAGCTGTGGTGTCAGGGCTGAGGAATAATACCATTTTGGTGCCAGTCCTGAACCTGGCAGCACAAACTGTGACCCGTGATGCACAGTACCTGGCATTACTTCTCAGCCATGTAAATTGGAGCTCATTTAGATTTTTGAAACGATGACATTTTCAGACATTTAATGCGCCTGTTCATGGTTCAAATACGGTTCTTTGTGGGAGGAATAGATCGGGTGGATGCGCAGAGTCTCTCGCCCAGAGCAGGGGAATCGAGAACTAGAGGGACATAGGTTTAAGGTGAGGGGGGAAAAGATTTAATAGGAACCTGAGGAATAACATTTTCACACAAAGCGTGGTGGGTGAATGGAATGAGCTACTGGAGAAGGTACAGTAGTTGAGGCAGGGACTATCGCAATGTTTAAGAAAAATTTAGATAGGTAAATGGATAGGACAGGTTCAGAGTGATATGGGCCAAACGCAGGCAGGTGGGACTGGTGTAGATGGGACATATTGGTTGGTGTGGGCACGTTGGGTGGAAGGGCTTGTTTCCACACTGTATGACACCACGGCAGATAATGCTTACGAAACTCAGTAAGGTAGGCAGCATCTGTGGAGCGAGATCAAGAATAATGGTTTCAGGTCAATGACATTCAGTAAAGGTTATTCTCTCACTCTCCAAATGCTGACTGATCCGCTGAAAATCTCCTGCATAAGTTGTTTCTCTCTCTCTCTCTCTCTCTCTCTCTCTCTCTCTCTCTCTCTCTCTCTCTCTCTCGGTTTTTTAGCATCTGCAGTTTTTTTTTGCTTTTTTATGACATTTCCTCGTGGATTTGACACAGATGATTTTCTTGCATCTCCGGTGTTCTTCGAGTTGAACATTTGATGCTCAAATGCTTGAAACATCAGAGATGATTTATTTCTGGTAATCTTACCAACCATGGCATTTTGTGAACACATGTTGTGGGAGTGAAAGGGAGGTGGGTGGAGGTTGTGAAGAAGCCACCGTGTCTATTACAAGTTCAAATCAAACATCCTACACAAAGTCTTCCATTGTCAGCTACCCATACAAGGAAGGACGTTAACTTTCATTTAAATTCCAAATGGAAGCTAAATATAGCTTGATGACAAAGAATTCAGAGCAAAATCTGCCGAGGGCATGCTGGGATATTGGGCTGGAATATTTACCCTCAGAACAGGGTATGGCATGGTGGCGCAGCGGTAGAGTTGCTGCCTTACAGCGCTTGCCGCGTCAGACTCACAAGTTCGATCCCGCCTACGGGTGCTGTCTGTACGGAGTCTGTACGTTCTCCCCGTGACCACGTACGTTTCCCCCGGGATTTTCAGTTTTCACCCACACTCCAAAGACGTACAGGTTCGTAGGTTAATTGGCTTGGTATATATGTAAATTGTCCCTAGCGTGTGTAGGGTAGTGTTAATGTGCGGGGATCGCTGGTCGGCGCGGACTCAGTGGGCCGAAGGGCCTGTTTCCGCGCTGTATATCTATAACTAAACTAAGCAACTTTAACACTGAGTATTAACACTCCACCCCACTGACTATCTTACCCTCTCTATTGAGGACCTGACTTCCAACACCGCATGATCTCCATTCCTATCTCAATAAGACCACCTGCAATAATTCCTACAAACGGGTTACCATTATTTTACAGCCTTGGGCAGATTTCTTATATTGCTGCAATATTTGAGGAGTCTTTCTTCGAATAGATTTATGCCAAGGCTCAAGGAGGAATTTCCACCTTTAGGTTTCAGATTTACAATGTTTTAGTCAAAACTTTTTCCAAACAAAGGCCAAGCGGAGTAAGGATTGCATCGCTCGTGACTGAGACACCGTGTGCAATTCATTGTTTGCATCGTCGGATGGACATTGAAGCAGCTTCTCCTTCAGCCACAATCCTGTTTCAGTTTGATTGCTGAACAATTTGGAAAAAGGGTGAAATATGAACTTTAGTTTAGTTTCGTTTAGAGATACAGTACCAGGGCTGCCAACATTGGGCGAGAATTGGGAGCGAGAGATTGCGAGAAACCAAGCCTGAGGGAGTGTAACGACCAAGGAGGGGGCTGGAGAGTGTGGGAGAGGGGGAGGGGGGGAGGGGAGGAGGGGGGGAGGGTGTGCATTCGTCCGGAGCGTTTGCATTTTTCAGCTTGAAATTGTGCAATCTGGTGCATACTGTAGCGAGTCTTTTAACTTACACTTGAATGCAATATTTATGCTTTAAATTGGATTAGCTGTGAATAAGGTTAGGCTAAATTACATTCCTAATTACATTCCACAGTAGAGCCAGGCTCTGATCAACAGGTGCAACACATGAATGATCTTAGTATATTCATGTATGGAAATAAGATTATAATCAAACACTTGGCCCATGTTGACCAACCTGGGTCTCACTGCACACCTGGTACTACTCCTGGCCCTAACTCCAGTTGCATACCTTCTGTAATTCCTGACCCTGGGTACAGCCTTACACCTGGCCCCCTATTCTACCCTGATCATAGCTGCTTACCTGCTTAGGTTCCCAGTGCTGAACACTCCCATTGTCCCAGTTTTCACTGCACACCTAGTACTATTCCAGACCTTGACTCTGGATGCACACTTGGCCTTGCTCCTAGTCCCTCTGCACTGACAATATATCTGGCCCACTCATAAATCCCCATATCTGACCCCCTGGACTTAACCTATTACCTTCAAGTCCACAGGTGCTTATCTAATGCTGTAATCTTTTATGGGGCACTTCACAGACCAAATTTTGTATAACAACATTTGCTACATCCATTGGCTTCCTTGTTATCTAACATGCTAGTTACTTTGTCAAAGAAATCATCAATTGGTTGAACACAATTTCTCATCCATAAAATTATATTCACTCAGCTGTATAAGTATTCTGTTTTCATTTCCTTCATTTTCCTAGCAAACTGTCCTGAAGTCATTTTGACCCTCAATATTTTCAGTATTTTGCTGTCTTCCTCTCAGCTGGAACTTTTCCGAAATGCAACGTCCAATAACTATATTATCTATTAATAATATTGCTTACATATTATGTACTCTTGAGAGTGCATAATATTTTCTGTGGTATTCATAACACAACAATGATAAAAAGATCTTTGTTTTGATTGAACCTACCAACATGCATACATTATTATATTACAGTTAATATGTACCGAGGGCAATTTTTTGTTCCAGTGCTCCCCATTCCCAATTACTTTTACATTGAAGTGATTGAAATCCAAGTGAAGTTTAAATGGCATCAGAAAGGTAAAATCCTCCGGAATGGATGATATTCATTACGTGGTTGGTTGGAGTCAGTATCAGCACAAATACTATATTAAACTTTGAATCTTCAGATGTCCTGGTTCAAGCTAAAACTAAAGACAAATAATAATCTCCTCACACATTCCCCTGCAAGTATCTCCGTCATATTTAAAATATATCCCTTCTTTGAACAAGCTCTTAAACATCGCATCTGAATCAGTTTCCATCTGATTACACTCCTTGAGGATTTTCATCTACGTGTTCAATTAATAAAACAACGAGATTAGGGACATTTCTATTCAACCAGTCAAAGGAATTGGAGGGGGGGTGGAGGGATTTAGAAATAGTCAGTGAGGTAAACAAACATAATAGTTGAGTGGCAAATGACAATAGTGCTACCTTCCCAATATTTAACTGAAGGAAATAATGGGTTATCAGGGCTGTATGTTGTGACAGACAGCCTGACACCTTGCATGTCTTTTTAAT
This sequence comes from Okamejei kenojei, assembly GCA_035221665.1. Lineage (NCBI taxonomy): Eukaryota > Metazoa > Chordata > Chondrichthyes > Rajiformes > Rajidae > Okamejei > Okamejei kenojei. Next base: position 27,183,877 of record CM069163.1, read on the forward strand.
ATTACACTTATCCCATCCCCCTGGATATTCCAGATGAATAAATTAAGGTTTTGTCAACTAATTACAAATCAGACTAATTACAAATCAATAACTTCAGCCAACTCCGAAACACGAAGCGCTGAGCATTGGGTTCCAGACATCACAGACAACTGGCCTTAATTCCCCACTCACATCTGGCAGTGCTCTCTGTCTGAGCCAGGGTCCCACAGAGTGTTTTTGAAAGTGGGGTGGCTGAGCGATCACTGATCACTGGCCTTGGGGGTACCCGGCGAGGGAGTGGAGCAATCGAGTGGGGGGAGTGTGTGGGAGAAGGGTGTCCCCCCTCCCACGGTAGGGACTTTTTGAAATTTGTTGTACTAAAATCATGTTTTAGTGCATTGAAGAAGTATTATTTCAATGTTTTTTGTTTGAAGTATTTTTAAGAGGTAACTTTTTAAGGGGTAACTTTTTCCACACAAAGGGTGTATGGAACAAGCTGCCATAGGAGGTAGTTGAGGCAGGGACTGTCCCAACATTTAAGAAACAGTTAGACTGATACATGGATAGGACAGGTTTGGAGGGATATGGACCAAAAACGGGTAGTGTAGCTGGGACATGTTGGTGGGTGTGGGCAAGTTGGGCCGAAGGGCCTGTTTTCACACTGTATCACTCTATGACTACATTATACCTTCACCATGCATGAATGCTTCAAAATCAAGTGGTCAGGTTTTATTGCCATATACTCAAGCATAGAAACATAGAACATAGGTGCAGGAATAGGCCATTCAGCCCTTCGAGCCAGCACTGCCATTCAATATGATCATGGCTGTTCATCTAAAATCAGCACCTCTTTCCTGTTTTTTTCCCCATATCCCTTGATTTCGCTAGCCCCAAGAGCTGAATGTAACTCTCTCTTGAAAACATCCAGTGAATTGGCCTCCACTGCCTTCTCCCGCACACTAACTCTATCCTACACACACTAGGGTTGTTTCACTATTTTACCAAAGCCAATTAGCCTACAGACATGTACATCTTTGGAGTGTGGGAGGAAACCGGAGTACCCAGAGAAAACACACGCAGGTCACGGGGAGAACATACAAACTCCGTATAGACACCACCTATGTTTAGCATCGATCCCAGCTCCCTGGTGCTTTAAGGCAACAACTATACTGCTGCACCCTTGCCAAATGCAATTATTTATTTGCATTATCAAATGGATATTAAATCAGCTTTCTCCTTCAGCTGCAATCCTGTTTCAGTTTGTTTGCTAAATAATTTACAAAAAGGGTGAAATATTAACTATTTCTTTGAAAAATCATGTCTTCAGAGAAATAATTCTACAAGACTTCAAACGAGAATGGGAATGGGTTGAAGTAGATGATACGTTTAAGTTGCAGTTTAAATGGTTATTAAAAATTCCAAAGGATTATCATTCAAGTAAAACATGAAATCATGCAATAATTTTGTGATCTCTGAATATCACCTTTGCCGCCAACTCTATTTATCCTCCTTCATACTACCATGGGAGCATAAATATTACTTTTCTAAACAAAGTCTAAAAGCCCTCTCTTCTTTCTACTCTCTTTACATTGAATCCCAAGAGCGCCACTTCAATTCTAACAGAACTCAACAACAATTTCCTCCCACCCACTTCAACTAAACAGTATGGTCTGCCAATTCACGTTTTTAAAACATTCAATCACCTTACAAATGGTTACGAGGTCAAAGTAATTCTTGAGATATAGATGCATGGTTTGGAAATTCGTAAACTTCCGATCTGATTGAAATCGGTGTAAATATTAATCTATCCTGTTGGTATTGGTACCTGTAATAAAATCCTTCACCCCAATCCCTTCATTTCCTTATTCTTCCCGTGTCCTTACAATACCTCGTGTTTCAGAGAATAAGAAGCTGGAAGATGTACGCGCTCATAATCTTTGGTTTGGTTTAAAGAGACAGCGCGGAAACAGGTTCTTCGGTCCACCGTGTCCGCTCCGACCACCGATCCCCGCACACTAACGCGATACTACACACACACACACACACCGGAGACAATTATCAACTTATACCGAACCAATAAGCCTACAAACCTGTACGTCTTTGGAGTGTGGGTGGAAACCGGAGCACCCGGAGACAACCCACGCAGGTCGCGGGGAGAACGTACAAACTCCGTACAGACAGCACCTGTAGTCAGGATTGAACCCGGATCTCTGGCGCTCTAAAGTAATAACTCTACCGCTGGGACACTGAACCAAACAGAAATATGCCCCGCACTTTATATTTGTTAGTGTATCAATAATTGCGGTAATATTAACTTTACCTGTTGTCATCCAATTTAAGACAAAGATTGTATACGTACCGTATTTTAAATGATGTATTGTGGTCAATTTATTTCACTCTCCCCATTACCATTAAAAAATCCACTGCAATAAATCTCCACAATAAACATGTCGAAATAAAGATTTGGTCTGTTAGCTTTTGTCAAAGCAGGCTGGTTTCAAAGATGGTCGAGGGATATTTGGAGGAGGGATGCGTGTTTGCTACACAGTAGGGGAGGATTAACCCTGCTCTTTCCAGCAGAGAGTTTGGATTCTCTTCGAAGTGAATGAAATTCAGTGTTGAGAATAGTTGAACCATGTTCCACCAACACCCAGTTGCATATTTAGATTAAAACCTGAGACTTGAAAGCCTTGGATTTATTTACACTTTAGACTTTGGAGGTACAGCACGGACACACACATTTCGGCCCACGGAGTCCGTGCCAAGCAGCGACCACCCCGTACGCTAGCACGATCCTACACACACTACGGACGATTTAAAATTCGAGATCAGCAACTCGAACGTCCAGGAGCGGATAAAAATGTCAAAAGTTGTGACCACTGCCCAGTCCATCACCGGCTTTGACCTCCCCACCGTCGAAAGGATCTATCGCAGTCGCTGCCTCAAAAAGGCAGCCAAAATCATCAAAGACCCACACCACCCTGGCCACACTCTCATCTCACCATTGCCACCGGGAAGAAGGTACAGGAGCCTGAGAACTGTAACGTCCAGGTTCAGGAACAGCTTCTTCCCGACAGCCATCAGGCTACGAAACACAACAACGAATAAGCTCTGAGCTCTGAGCTGCAGAAGGCTGTATTATGACTGCACTATATTTGTTATTTATTGAACTTTTTATTAGTTTTCTCTTCCCCCGGTTTGAACGATGTTTACATATTCACATATTCTGTTGTGCTGCAGCAAGTAAGAATTTCATTGTCCCATCCGGGACATGTGACATTAAAACGCTCTTGAATCTTGAGTCATCCTTCTAAATTCCAGTGAGTATAAGCCCAGTTGATCCAGTCTTTCATCGTGTGAATAGCCGAATGTAATTGAAAGGGACTGGAGATGTTGCGAATATGATTTGGCCTTTGCTTCTGTGCATTCACACTGGCGTGCAGAGTTCGGTGACATGTTGACCAAGCGTCGAATGCTGTGTCCAATTTGTGTCCTGCCTCTCCATGATATCTTCAGCCTTCATCTCACAAAAGTGAAGTGTGTGTTACCATTGCCAAAAATATATGTCCATACTGGAAGCAATGGGGAATTTGAATCCTCGATGACTGACAGAGTCAACAATCTTTCCCCTTAATAAACAAGATCACGGTGGCACAGCGGTAGAGTTGCTGCCTTACAGCGCTTGCAGCGCCAGAGACCCCTATTCGACCCTGACTACGGGTGCTGTCTGTACAGAGTTTGTACGTTCTCCCCCGTGACCTGCGTGGGATTTCTCCTGGATCTTCGGTTTCCTCCCACACATTAGAAAAGTAATATTTGTGCTCCCACGGTAGTATGAAGGGGGTTAATAGAGTTGGCGGCAAAGGTGATATTCAGAGATAACAAAATTATTGCATGATTTCATGTTTTACTTGAATGATAATCCTTTGGAATTTTTAATAACCAACTAAACTACAACTTAAATGGATCATCCAATTCCTCCCATTCCCATTCTCGTTTGAGGTCTTGTAGAATTGTTTCTCCGAAGACATGATTTTTTTAAGAAATGGTTAATATTTCACCCTTTCTGTAAATAATTTAGCAAACAAACTGAAACAGGATTGCAGCTGAAGGAGAAAGCTGATTTAATATCCATTTGATAATGCAAACCAATAATTGCATTCGGAAGGGCACAGCAGTAGAGTTGTTGCCTTAAAGCACCAGGGAGCTGGGTTCGATGCTGAACACAGGTGCTGTCTGTATGGAGTTTGTACGTTCTCCCTTTGACCTGCGTGGGTTTTTTCCGAGATTTTCGGTTTCCTCCCACACTCCAAAACGTGCAGGTATGTAGGTTAATTGGCTAGGCGTATGTGTAAAACAATTGTCCCTTGCATGTGCAGGATGGTGTGAATGTGCGGGTATCGCTGGTTGGCGCGGAGCCGATGGGCCGAAGGGCCTGTTTCCACGCTGTATCTCTAAATTAAACTAAGCAATGAAACCTAAGAATGACAAAGAAGAATTCAAATGAAATCCTGAAGGAGGAAAACAAGAATGCACAAATGTCTCCAGTTACTCCAGCACTTTGTGTCTATCTTTGTGACTATCAGAATGGTTAGCAACTGAAAAGATATAATTTGACAAATGGGAAAAAATGCAAAAAAAGAGTGCTAGCATAGTCGACGCGGGGTGGAGTTGCTGCTAGCGCCAGAGACCCGGGTTCGATCCTGACCATGGACTGGGTGGTCTGAAGGGCCTGTATCTCTAAATTAAGCTGAACAAAAAACAGTTTATTTACACAAGCATGCATCCTGGTAGAAGCCATCCCCAGGCATTGAGCTTTCCTTTGTTTTATAGTCACTGTTTTAAGTTGATAATACATTGCACTTTAAAAAAAAATTCAATTGTTGATAGTTTATTGGATTGCAGCATTCACTTTATGTCACTCTGTACTTAGCAGGCCTTCACTCTCCCTAATAAATGACTATGCAGCTGCTCTGGAATAGTATTACCATAGCTCGTTAAGTAGCGCAACGTCTGAACACAAAAGGATATAAAATTAATAATTAATAGCTTGCTGTGAATTTTTAATGTGATACAAATATTCGACTGATACCAAATTGCTATTTAGTGTTGAACAGACTTGGACGAATTGCCTTGCCTGTGCGCCATTGGTATTTAGAACGGAGATGAGGAAATACTTCTTCGCACAGAGAGTTGTGAGTCTGTGGAATTCTCTGCCTCAGGGGCCGGTGGAGGCAGGTTCTCTGGATGCTTTCAAGAGAGAGCTAGATAGAGCTCTTAAAGATAGCAGAGTCAAGGGATATGGGGAGAAGGCAGGAACGGGGTACTGATTGTGGATGATCAGCCAAGATCACATTGAATGGTGGTGCTGGCTCGAGGGGCCGAATGGCCTACTCCTTGTCTATTGTCTATTATCTTATTACTTTTAAAAGTCACGAGCCGCAATTTAATGAATAAGTGGAATGGTAGAACATGGCTACCTCACGCTGAGGGATGGGTCACTGAATCCAGGTTAGATAAAGTTAGGACAGCTGTGATGGACTATGCTGCTGATAGAGCTGCTGCCTCACAGCACCAGAGACCTGGGTTCGATCCTGACCTCGGCTTCAGTCTGTGTGGCGTCCGCACGTTCTCCCTGTGACTGAGTGAGTTTCCTCAGGGTGCTCCGGGCCTCCTCCCATATTCCAAAGACAATTCAATTCATTTCAGAGATACTTTATTTGCAACTTCGCCTAGTTACAGCGAAAATCTTCGTTTTTGGATGCAATCCGTGAAAATCAAACTGCAGACTTTACCGAGGCAGGCGACAAAGAGTCGTCACGTTCCTGAGGGTGACAAAGTTTCAAAAGTTCTTTGTCCAGTCTTATCTTCTCGCAGCGGCGAACCAGGCCTGTTGCCGCACGTGACCAGTGGCTGCCAACCGGGTCCTTCTTAGTTCTCAGCGGCCCCCCAGCTGGGTCTGCCTTTCTCTCATGGGCCTGTCCGCCAGATTGCTCTCGATAAACGTGACAGTAGACTGAAGTCCAATATCTACTATTCATTTATTTTCACAGATGCTGCCTGACCCACTGAGTTGCTCCAGCAGTTTGTGTTTCATCCTTCATCTATTTTAACTTAGACATGGAACAGTTAATCATGCTTTCCGTAGTGCCCTATTATGGTGATGTCGTGATTGATTTTGCTCGCACCGCTAATAAAACCACTTTGAAGAGATTATTCAAAACATTTTAAATTAAGCTAATTTAAACAAAGTATAATCCACAAAAGTGAATCTCAAATTGCAATCCGATTCTCCAACATGTACCAGTTAGAAAAAAAGATGTGCTTGACATTCTTTGAATATGAAATGCTGGTTGGGATTTTACACGTACAATCTGATTTGATATTTGCTTTTCCATATTTTTGGTAGCTGTGAGGTTACTGTGTATAATCAATGAAGTTACAAAAATCATATCATCGTACGGGACCCAAAAGGCGTTATTTTCTCTGAATTTTCAAGTAGGAAATTGATGGCAATGGATTGAATAACATCCAAAGTGCGGCACGGTGGCGCAGCGGTGGAGTTGCTGCCTCACAGCGCCAGAGTGGTTCCGCGGCAGAAGCGTCCAGGTCGCGGGGCTGGAAACTGGACGTATCCCGAACTAACTCTGCCACCACCGTCATCTATCGCGACAAGTGACGGCTCCCACTGATTGTCGCCGGAAGCTTGCGTCCTTTTCAGGACGGACGATGACAGCGATGTCAACACTTGAAACATTGGAAAGAAGAAGAAGCGCCAGAGTCCCGGGTTCGATCCCGTCTACGGGCGCTGTGTGAATGGCATTTGTACCTTCTCCCCGTGACCACCTGTGCTTCCTCGGAGATCTTCGGTTTCCTCCCACGCTCCAAAAACGTGCAGGTTTGCGGATGAATTGGCCTGGTATAAATGTAATGTGTCCCTAGTGTGTGTAGGATAGTGTTAATGTGCGGGGATCGCTGGTCGGTGCGGACACATTGGGCCAAAGTGCCTGTCTCCGCACCGTATCTCTGAACTAAACTAAATGGAACACTTTGTCCTCTGCTTGATTTTATTGTCCGTTAAACTGAATGGAAAACAGAGCCAGAAAGATCTTAAAATACAGTAGGTGTCTGATCTGCTACTGACAACATGCCTGGCAGGTTAGATTAAAATGACCTCCAAAGTGTTTGTCCTTAGGTAGAGTAATTTCCCCACATTCACCATGGAAATGCACACTTTTGTGAGAAAGCCTTCCACAGCGAACATTGCATAAATATATATTGTATAAACCATCATTAATCAATAGTTTGTGGTGCTTACGCAAGCTGCATACAATCTGCCTTGCCTTGTCTGACTATGGCTGTCTTTGGCAGCAACGAAGGTCAAAGAGCTGAATAGAATCTTGTTTGGTCTCGGCTTCTGGGAATTATTTAAGCTTGGAGAGAAAGGGAGAGGAGAAGGCGAAACATAAAATGGTCCATTTAGTCGGAGTCATGAATTTAACACAATTTCAATTATAGTTTCTTGTTAACATTCATACTGCAGTTTTATTCTACAAAGACGACTTGCATGCACTTGCATTGAGCTGATGGAACCTAAGCAGGCCACTCAGCCCTAAAGTGCCACTGCTGTCCTTACGCTTCATAACAGCATCACGGAGATGCGGATGGTGACAAAATGCAGGTTCAATAATAGACAATAGACAATAGGTGAAGGAGTAGGCCATTCAGCCCTTCGAGCCAGCATCGCCATTCACTGTGATCATGGCTGATTATCCACAATCAGTACCCCGTTCCTGCCTTCTCCCCATATCCCTTGACTCCGCTATCTTTAAGAGTTCTAACTATCTAACGCTACAAAGAAGAAATGAATGAAACATAGAAACATAGAAAATAGATGCAGGAGTAGGCCATTCGGCCCTTCGAGCCTGCACCGCCATTCAATATGATCATGGCTGATCATCCAACTCAGTATCCCGTAACTACCTTCTCTCCATACTCCAAAGGGGTGTGAAGGACAGACCAAAGCCAGCAACGATGATCAAGGACACATGGAGCCCACAATGGTCCATTGTTGGCTGTGGAGAAGGTGATAACAAGTGGATACAAACAGTGAAATTGAGCAGGACGACAGTGAGGCTGGAAGCTGAAGATGGATGACTGGAGGTGCGGGATGGAGAGAGAAAAGATATGAAGTGATTGGTTGCTCCGAGATTGCCAGCATAGACTTGATGGGCCTAATTGAAGCCATCTATTTTGCCGTTAAATAAATAATGTAATTGTACAGAAGATTCACTTTAGATTATCAGTTTTGTTTATTGTCAAGTGTACTGAGGTACAGTGAAAATCGTTAGTTGCGCGCAGTCAGCAGAAAGACACGATTACCACCGAGCCATCCAGTGTACAGATACATGATGAAGGAAGTAACGTTCAATGCAAGATAAAAGGTGTTAGATCAGGAGACAACAGTTTCAGTTCCAGTTTATAGTCACGTGTAACGAGGTACAGTGAAAAGCTTTTCGCTGCGTGCTATCTAGTCATCGGAAAGACAATATATGATTACAATCAAGCCATTCGCAGCGTACATGATGAAGGGAATAACGATTAGTGCAACATGAAGCCAGGAATGTCCGATCAAAGATAGTCCGAGGGCCTCCAATGAGGTAGATAGTAGTTCAGGACTGCTCTTCGGTTGTTGGTAGGATGGTTCAGTTGCCTAATGACTGCTGGGAAGAACCTGTCCTTTACAATGAAGTGTCATGAACTTGAAAAGAACAAATCCCCATGTTCTCCGTTGTGATGACTCCATGTCTCCAACACCTTTGAAAATCTCGCACCTTCTGAAAGAGCTTTGTGTTTAATGATTTACCGCAGTCGTGTGATCAGTGTGGAAATGTGGCATGTGTTTTCTATCTCTGATTCAATATCATCTTCACACAAATGGAGGTCGTCTACTTTCACAGGAGAGCCATAACATGGAAGAAAAGCTCACAGCGTGCATTGTGCTCAATTGAAGTTCAATCTGTTCAGCTGAATAGCACTGTAGCAACTGGCAAGGACATCAGTCTCCCTTCAGTTACACCATGGTATTGTCGAACAGTCCCAGCTTCATTCTGTATGTTACACAGTGTTAGAATCCAAAAGGTTGCTAGGCTCTGGGCAAAGTCATCCAGCCTTTGAGCCTGAATCAACATTCATACGAGCACCTGAACACTCATCATCTTTGATCTGAACTCCACTTTCCTTCGGACTTTAGTCAAGAGTCAAAGAGTCAAAAGAGTTTATTGTCATGTGTCCCTGACAGGACAATGAAATTCTTTCTTTGCATAGCACAACAGAACATAGTGGGCATTGACTACAACTATATACCTAAATACACACATTCATTAATAAATGAATAAAGTGCAAATAACAGGTGGAGGGTTATTAATGTTCAGAGTTTTGTCCGAGCCAGGTTTAATAGCCTGATGGCTGTGGGGAAGTAGCTATTCCTGAACCGGGTCGTTGCAGTTCCCAGGCTCCTGTACCTTCTACCCGAAGGTAGCAGGGAGATGAGTGTGTGGCCAGGGTGGTGTGGGTCCTTGATGATGCTGCCAGCCTTTTTGAGGCAGCGACTGTGGTAGATCCCCTCGATGGAAGGAAGGTCAGAGCCGATGATGGACTGGGCAGTGTTTACTACTTTTTGTAGTCTTTTCCTCTCCAGGGCACTCAAGTTGCCGAACCAAGCCACGATGCAACCGGTCAGCAAGCTCTCTACTGTGCACCTGTAGAAGTTAGAGAGAGTCCTCCTTGACGGACCGACTCTCCGTAATCTTCTCAGGAAGTAGAGGCGCTGATGAGCTAGGGACGCAGCGCGGAAACAAGCTCTTCAGCCTACCGAGTGCGTGGCGACCAGCGATCACCTCGTACACTCATACTATCCTACACACACTAGGGGCAATTTGACGACTTACCAAAGCTAATTAACCTACAAACCTGCACGTCTTTGGAGTGTGGCAGGAAACCAGAGCACTCGAGAAAAACCCACGCGGTCACGGGAGAGCGTACAAACTCCGTACAGACAGCACCCGTGGTCAGGATTCAACCCGAGTCAGTGGCGCTGTAAGGCAGCAACTCCTCCTGCACCAATGTACTGCCTCTGATTGTTTCCTAATATGATTTAATTCCAGAAATCCCTTCTTCAACATACTCAGTGATTAAAAGCCCTGTCTCACGGTACGAGTTAATTCTAAGAGCTCCCCCGAGTTTAAAAAAAATCTAACTCGTGGTAAGCAAGGAGAATGAACGTAGCGGGTACGTCGGAGCTCGGGGACGTCTCTTAGCGGCTCGTAACGCTAACGGCAGGTACTCGGGAAGACTCACTAACGGCAGGTAAGCACGGGAAGACTCGTGAAGATTATTCAACATGATAAAAAAATGTCCACGAGAGCCCCGAGTACCGACGAACGGCCATTACCGTAAATCTCCGAATTCGAATCAGGGCAAACTCGGGAGAGCTCTTGGAATGAACATCTTTTCAAAAATGTTAGAAGCATGTGAGTGAAGTTTCCTCATCGTAGTCTGCAACTTTAGATTGGTTTGGAGATACGGCATGGAATAGGCCCTTCAGCCCACCAGGTCCACACGGACTATCAATCACTAGTTCTATGGTATCCCACTGTCTCATCCACTCCCCACACATTTGGGGCAGTTCACGGAGGGCCAATGAACCAACAAACTAGCGCGTCTTTGGGAAGTGGCGGGAAACCGGAGTATCTGGAGGAAAGGCACAATGGTCACGGGAAAGAACGTGCAAACTCCATGATGACAGTACCCCAGGTCAGGATCGAACCCGGGTCTCTGGCACGATGAGAGAGCAGCTCTACCATCTGCGCCACTGTGCCGCCCAATGACCGAGTTACCAATCCAAGATGGCCACCCTAACACCTGGGCACATCCACTCCATAATTACCCGACGAAGCTCCTGAAGAAATTATTCATGGTCCAATGTAATCATCTTTCACTTGCCTGATCTCCAGATGATCTCAGAACTAACAAAGAAAATGGATGGGTGACGGATGAGATCAGATGGTTAGAACATATGGAAAATGAGGTGAATGAAGTGAGAACTTGGTCGCCGAATTGAGCACTGGAGTGGGAAGGGGCGACATTAAGAGGATGTGAGGATTGTACAGAATTCCTTCCTGTGTAACATAACTATGGAAGGGCCCTGATTTTCAGTCTGAAGTAGGGTCTCGACCCAAAATGTCACCTATTCCTTCTCTCCAGAGATGCTGCCCATCCCGCGGAGTTACCCCAGATTTTTGTGTCTATCTTCGGATTAAACCAGCATCTGCAGTTCCTCCCTACTCGTGGCTATGAAACATGAAGGACTGAGTTGTCCTAATAAAGCCCGTCTGCTGTCGATAAAGAGCCTACGCTGTTCCATCAATGGTCACAAAGGACGGAATGCTATCACCTTGTGTTTCCCCGAAATGGGAAAAGTGCTCGGGACACAAGGGTGACTCAATTCCCGAAACACAGGGTTTATTAATTTTGTGGTTCATTGTAAGCCTCTTCACAAACAGATATTATCCGCTTTCACTGGTGTAAATAAGATCGGTTGGAAAATGCACAAAGTCAAAAAAAAAACATAATGCGATTGAATTTACGGCAAGTAACTTTTGCACCATGTTCCAGATCCCCCACATGCAAAGAGATGCACCACCATCCTATCACCAACTAGAGATGATCTGCCATCCACCTTATTGGAGACTCTTGGACTATCGTTAATTGGACTTTATTAAACGTTGTTCCATTTATCGTGTAACTGGATGGCTTGGTTGGATCATGTGTAGTTTTGCCGCTGGCTGGATTGCACGCATCAAAAAAGCTTTTCACTGTACACATGCCAATAAAAAAACTAAACGCTAAAGTGCACAAAACACAAAGGACCTGTTTCCTTTATCATCGTTATTTTTTCGCTTATATTTCATCCATTGTTCTGTATGTCTCCACAACGCCGTCTATATCTCTCGTTTCCCTTATCCCTAACCAGTATGAAGAAGGGTGTCGACCCGAAACGTCACCCATTCCTTCTCTCCAGAGATGCTGCCCGTCTCGCTGAGTTACTCCGGCATTTTGTGTCTATCCGGTTCAAAACAGCATCTGCCGTTCCTTCCGACACATTTCGTATTGCTTTGATGTATTCGTTCTAATAGGGATAATAACACGACCTTATAAAACCTGCTTGCAGTCTGGAGTTAAACTCTTTGTAAAACTTTATTTTGCCTTCTGGACACCGAGCTCTAACAATGGTCCCATTGTTCAAAAGATCGTGTTACTATTTCTAACTGCTCCATAATATTGATGTATGACATTGTTAAAGGGAAATCTTCAGAGACTTTAACAGATAAATAGTAAAAGTTATCAACTCTCTTCAACACAGGCTCATCTATGGACTGGCAAACAATGACACCAGTAAGAGTATTTTCCCCCTGTTTTGCACCAAGCTGATACCATCAAAACAACTCCATTCCATCAGTGAAAGCTGATCTTTATCCACTAACCTAGGGCTGAATTCACAACCAGAGCTATAAAAGCTGAAGATTGCAGATGGAACAGCAACAAAATACAGCAGCGATCAGCTTGCCCTGGACACCGACTGAAACATTTGTGTTCAAATTAAATTAAATTCATTGGGGATAGAACGCTGCCGAAGGCAGACTCCAATGACAATCCAATTGATGTTGCTCCTCTTCCACTCTCTTTAAAGATGGAAGTTTACGGCCTTCAGTGACCGGTAGAATTTTCAAGCTTTTCTCGAGTAACTTCATTTTCCTCTTCTCCCCTCGCCCATCGAGCAAAAGTGTGAAAACGCACTCCTCCAGATTCAGGGACAGTTTCTTCCCAGCTGTTATCAGGCAACTGAACCATCCTACCAACAACTAGAGAGCAGTCCTGAGCTACTGTCTACCACAATGGAGACCCTCGGACTGTCTTTAATCCTGCACTAAATGTTATTCCCTTCATCATGTATCTGTGCACTGTGGATAGTGCGATTGGAGTCATGGATTGTACTTCTGCTGACTAGTGAGCATGCAACAAAAGCTTTTCACTGTACCTCGGTACGCCTGACAATGAAATTAATCTAAACTAATCTTATTTGATCTTCATTGTTCCATTGACACCATGCTGCTGTTGTTGTGTGATATGCACTGAGAGCTTTTCACCACAACCAGCTTCACGGCTGAACAAATCATCTCGCATTTCTGCAGGACATGGAGAGGTGACATTTTGTATCAGGACCCTTCCTCAGATCTTTCTTCGGGTTCTGAACCACAATCGCTGCCTGCCCAGGACCTCCAGCGATGCTGCCTGACCCACTGTAAACCAGCATTAGCAGTTCCTTGTGTCTACATCTAGTTACATAGAAACATAGAAAATAGGTGCAGCAGGAGGCCATTCGGCCCGTCGAGCCAGCACCGCCACTGATTGTAATCATGGCTGATCGTCCGCTATCAATAACCCGTGCCTGCCTTCTCCCCATATCCCTTGACTCCACTAGCCCCTAGAGCTCGATCCAACTCTCTCTTAAATCCATCCAATGGTTTGGCCTCCACTGCCCTCTGTGGCAGGGAATTCCATAAATTCACAACTCTCTGGGTAAAAAAGTTTTTTCTCACCTCAGTCTTAAATGACCTCCCCTTTATTCTAAGACTGTGGCCCCTGGTTCTGGACTCGCCCAACATTGGGAACATTTTTCCTGCATCCGGCTCTATATTTTTGCACGCCACATTTTTCAGTTTTTTATTTGTAATAAAATTTGGAAACCATGTATCATTTTCCTTTCACTTCACAAATATGCACCACTTTGTGTTGGTCTATCACATAAAATCCTAATAAAATACATTTACTTTTGTGGTTGTAACGTGACAAAATGTGGAAAAGTTCAAGGGATATGAAATCTTTTGCAAGCCACTGTAACAGATGGAGGGGTATTAATATTCAGAGTTTAGCCAAGCCAAGATACAACCGGTCAGCAAGCTCTCTACTGTGCACCTGTAGACGTTAGAGAGAGTCCTCCTTGACAGACCGACTCTCCGTAATCTTCTCAGGAAGTAGAGGCGCTGATGAGCTTTCTTAATAATTGCATCTGTGTTCTCGGACCAGGAAAGATCTTCACAGATGTGCATGCCCAGGAATTTGAAGCTCTTGACCCTTTCAACCATCGACCCGTTGATATAAACAGGACTGTGGGTGTCCATCCTACTCCTTCCAAAGTCCACAATCAGTTCCTTGGTTTTGCTGGTGTTGAGGGCCAGGTTATTGTGCTGGAACCATATGGACAGTCGCTCAATCTTCTTCTATACTCTGACTCATCCCCATCAGTGATATGTCCCACAACAGTGGTGTCGTCAGCGAACTTGATCATGGAATTCGCACTATGACCGGCTATGCAGTCATGAGTATAGAGTGAGTACAGCAGGGGGCTGAGCACACAGCCTTGAGGTGCTCCCGTGCTGATTGTTATCGAGTCTGACACATTTCCACCAATACGAACAGACTGTGGTCTGTGAATGAGGAAGTCAAGGATCCAATTGCAGAGGGATGCGCAGAGACCCAGTTCTGTGAGTTTGGTAACCAGCTTGGAGGGGATGATTGTGTTAAATGCCGAGCTGTAGTCAATGAATAACAGCCTGATATATGAGTTTTTGTTGTCCAAGTGGTCCAGAGCGGAGTGCATGCGGAGCGGAAATCATATTGGTTGGTAAAGTCTATTGCTGGTTTTGGTTTTGTTTGCAGTCAGTACATTTACTACATGGTAAGCATTTTCAGGGAAATGGGTGCAGTTAAGTTTTACTCAGGCTCAGGTTAATTGTTAAATAGAATTGCTGCAAGCTGAAGCTCTTTCCGTCTATTCACAGATAAGCTGAATCAAGTGTTTTTTATTTCCGCTATCAGTACATCAGGCTCGAGCAAATAGAAACATAGAAACATAGAAATCAGGTGCAGGAGTAGGCCATTCAGCCCTTCGAGCCTGCACCGCCATTCAATATGATCATGGCTGATCATCCAACTCAGTATCCCGTACCTGCCTTCTCTCCATACCCTCTGATCCCCTTAGCCACAAGGGCCACATCCAATTCACTCTTAAATATAGCCAATTAACTGGCCTCAACTACCCTCTGTGGCAGAGAGTTCCAGAGACTCACCACTCTCTGTGTGAAAAAAGTCTTCTCATCTCGGTCTTAAAGGATTTCCCCCTTATCCTTAAGCTGTGACCCCTTGTCCTGGAGGGCTGCGTCCGTGGTTTGCCTGTGCTGTTATCAATAATAGTATCGACACATGGCTGGCAATAAGGACCTAATCCGCGAGTTAAGAAGAGTGTCTTCGACCTTCAAGCTCGAGGGCACTCGCCTGGAAAACCGCGAGCTGGATCGACCGGCCGCGTTGAAACCGCGAGCTCATCGACCTTTTGGAATCGTGTGATGCAGCAGTACCGTAAAGATTACTGATTTCAGGTCAGGTCGTGGGTAGAATTACATCTCCGAACAAAGATTTGAAAATTTTATTTTTTAAGGGTCTTTTTCTCCTAATTCTGCTTTCTACTTTTTCTTTTCTTATATACACACTTCGCGTTTTTCTATTTTCTACGATCTATTTTTCCTCTTTTTCTTCTCTCTATCTCTTGTCTTTTTTTAATTTCCTTTTCAAAAACATAAAACTAGAGGTTGTACATAGAATGTTTTACGTTATGACATAGTTGGCGCCTAAAATTAGGTGCCACTGTATTGTTTTGTATTGTATTAACTTCTAATAAAATAAAAAAATTAAATTAAAAAAAAGAAACCGCGAGCTGGATCGACCGACCGCACATTTAAACACATCGCAAAGGCGGGGGCCAGGGAAAGCGGGGGAGCTCTGTCTGAAATTCACGCCCGCGATGAAGAGGAAGGTAAAAGACGGTACGGTAAGTCCTTTAGAGAGCACGGAGGGAGGGGTGGGAGAGAAGGGGAGAGAGGGGGAGAGAAGGGGGGGGGAAGGGGAGAGAAGGGAGGTCGAAGGGGGGATAACTAGTGGAGACACTTTTAAGAAGTATAATAAAGTTTAGCGAGCATTTTACCTACCGGTCAGTTTTCCTTGATCCTGAAAACTCCAATGAGCCAATAAAGATGCCCGGTCAGCGAAGGAGATTGCCTACGGCTGCCCTCGACTGCCTGTAACTAAATAGCGACCCCACTCCACTGCACTACGAGTTCAAAAGTACCATGCCAACCAAATTTTACTCGCGTAAAATTTTTCAACATGTTGAAAATGTTTCCGTGACCTAGCTGAGGCCGCGAGTATGCGGGAACTTCCCTCGAGCATGAAGGAGAGTTCCAGTGACCTCATAGGACCTCCTAGGACCACGTGTCGACCATGCAGCGAGTTTGAGTCGAGAGCAAACTCTTCTAAACGCGCAGATTAGGTCGCCGCAGTGGGACAGCCCCTTAAAGCACCGCTCCGGAGACGAGCATCTCTTGCCCACTTACTCTTTGGACAAGTAAGTCGCTGACAGAGTTCTCGGAGAGATGAACGAGCCACAGTGTAACAAAGTAGTCTGGTGCTCAGAACGGTAAGAAATTGCGGCGAATTGTGGACTCAGCCCAGCCCATCACACAAACCAGCCTCCCTTCTATTGATTCCATTTACACGTGCCAAGGGAATAACGTTTAGTGCAAAGTAATGCCAGCATAGTCCGGTCAAGGATAGTCCGAGGGACATCAAAGCAGTAGATAGTAGTTCAGCACTGCTCTCTGGTTGTGGTAGGATGGTTCAGTTGCCTGATAACAGCTGGGAAGAAACTGTTCCCAAATCTGGAGGTGTGCGTTTTCACACTTCTGTACCTTTTGGCTGATGGGAGTGGGGGGGGGGGGGGGGGGGGGAGGGGGGGGGGGGGGGGGGGGAGAGGGGAGAAGAGGGATGGCAAGGCCAGCAGCGTAATCAAGGACGAGTCGCACCCCGGCCACTCCCTCTTCTCCCCTCTCCCATCAGGCAAAAGGTGTAGAAGTGTGAAACTTGATCCATTTTGACGTTTGGAATATTGTGAGCACTTTTGTGCCTCATATCTGAGGGAGGATGTGCCGGCTTAGAAGAGGGTCCAGTGGAGGTTTACGAGAATAATCCCGGGAATGATTGGGATCGCAGATGAAGAGCATTTGAAGGCTCTGGGCCTGTATTCACTGGAGTTAAGAAAAATGTGGGTGGAGAATCTGTGGAATGAATTGCCACAGACGGCTACGGAGGCCAAGACACAGCGTATTTTGAAAGAAGAGATTGTTGGTTCTTGATTAGGAAGGAGAAAAGGCAGGAGAACGGGGTTGAGAGGGAGAAATAGATCAGCCATGACTGAATGGCGGAGTAGACTCGATGGGCCAAAGTGACGGAATTCTGCTCCAATGTCTTATGGCCTGCCTTTCAGGCTGTTGCTTGGTAATCAAGTTCCAGGCCTGGCTGAAGGGCCTGTTTCCACACTGTGTCTCTAAACTCCAAACTATACTTGCCAGGAGTGTGTGATGAGAAGTGTGTGTTGAGGGCATCACACTATGGGGACCAACAATATATCTCGCCAACCAATGACATTTAGGAACAACTAAAGAGGCAAGATTGAGCAGGATGATGAATTAGAGCGGACACATTCAATGGCAAACTATTTGGAGAAAGAGATAGATCATCTCTGGCAATAAAGAAAAAACTATACCGGAAAAGCTAGGTTTTGTAGGTTAATTGGCTGGTATAAGTGTCAATTGTAAATTATCCCCAGTGTGTGTAGGATGGTGTTAACGTGCGGGGATCGCTGGTCAGTGCGGACTTGGTGGGCTAAAGGGCCTGTTTCCGCGCTGTATCTCTAAAACTCTAAAAAAAACTAAAACCTCCTCCGGCAGCTCGTTCCATACACCCACCACCCTTTGTGTACCTGCAGGTTCCTATTAAATCTTTCCCCTTCAGTAAACAACAGCTATCTGAAGACTTGCATGCCAGTGTAGGAGAACACATTTCATTTCCATTTTCACTTTGAACAGCCACTGAGAAAATCTTCTTGTAATCTTATACAAGCCAATATTTCATAACAATAGAAATTAAAACTCAATGCTTTGAAGTTGAACATATTTATGGTCGCTTCTTTAAGCTTAATTCATGGATGAAAAAACAAGTCATATCTATTTTGAAATAGCCTGTTGAAGTTAAGGGCCTGTCCCACTTGCCGATTTTTTCGGCGAATGCCGGCGTCATATAAGTGTCGGCAAAAGATTTTGAGCATTTCAAAATCCAACGGCGACAAAAAAAAGCGACACTTGAAAAAACACCGCGCATCAAATACGTCATCACGCCGCGTCACGTCACAAATTATTCGGTGTCCTGATACGTCAGTCAATGATGCCAGCAACCGCCGAGAAAATCGCCAAGGGGGACAGGCCCTTCATGCTCCTCAGAAAATTATATTGCAATGGTTGGGTCAACCGCGTTTTCTAGGTCTAACTGTTTTATCTGTTTTTCTAATTCCAATTGTTCAGTCTTATTTTTCTTGTTTTGAAAAGCTTGGTATGCGATAATACAGCCTCTAACATAGGCTTTAAAAGTTTCCCACAGGAAAGATGGAGAAATACCGGGAGTGTCGTTTGTCTCAAAAAATGTTTTCATCTGTAGCTTCAGATAGTCACAACAACTTGCCTCAGCTAGTATTTGTGGGTTGAATCTGCGTTAAAAAAGTCACCCCTGTTAAACCTTTCCCGCCTCACCTTGAAACTATATCCTTTGGTTCTCGCTTCCCCTACTCCGAGCAAAAGACTTGGTGCGTCTACCCGATCTATTCCTCTCACAATTTCAGGTTTCAGTTTTCCCCAATACCTTCATCTACACTTCATGCTACCTCGTGAAATCAGGCAACATAATCAAGGACCACCCACTCCCTGATCATTCTCTCTCCTCCACTCTTCCCTCAAACAGAAAATGCAAAAGATTGAAAGCTTCATACCATCAGACTCAGGAGTAGCTTCTTCCTGGCTGTTATCAGACTCTTGAACAGCCCTATCATTATCTCAGGCTGTATTCCCAATCTTCCAGTCTACCTAATTGCACCCCTTGCACTTTTTTAATCTGCACTTTGTAGCTGTAACACTATGTTCTGCACTCTGTTCCATTTCCCTTTTTGCACTACCTGTTGTACTCATATATAGTTTGATTGCAATAATAAATGGATGATTTATAAGTTTTTCACTGTCTTTTCATCTTAGTTTAGTTAAGTTTAGTTTAGAGAAACTGCGCGGCAATGGAACCTTCGGCCCACCGAGTCCGCGCCGACCAGTGATCCCCGCACACTAACACTATCCTACACACACAAAGGAGAACTTACAATTTTACCGAGGCAATTAACCTACAAACCTGCACGTCTTTGGAGCGTGGGAGGAAACCGAAGCTCCCGGAGAAAACCCACACGGGCACGGGGAGGACGTACAGACAGCAGCCGTAGTCGGGATCGAACCCGGGGGTCTTTGGCGCTGTGAGGCAGCAACTCTACCGCTGCGCCACCATATTGCCATCTTCTTACTATCTCTTATTACACATGACAAAAATAAGAATCCAGACATGTGCTGAGGCCATCATCATGTGCAACTATTTTGCAATTAGTTCATGGTGGTTAATTGAGTAAAAAAGATTGTTACTTTGCCTTCATAATGAACTCACAATAAACTGAGGAGGGCATTTCATCAAGCTGAAAATGGTGAATATCGTGCAATTTTGTGTCTTGCCCAAACTCCCCCAACTGGGATATTGTTTTTATTTTTAGCTGGGAAAAAAAAACCTTCCATGAAATTTTTATTTGATAAGAAATCGGTGCCAGCAGGCTTGTGTGCAGATGAAGGCATCGGTGCTGTGGAGAGATCGTTTGAGAAGTCATGACCCGCTTGCTGTGAGCTGGTGCGGTGAAGATGTGGCTTCAGTCTAACTAGCGGGCAGCTGGCGGCTGCAAAACGCACAGGTCAGCTCCCCAACGTCCTTCAAGGACGAGTAAACCCCGATATAGGCTTCTTAAAGCCAGGATGTTCCCCTGTTGTGATGTTCTTTAACGAGGATGTTTTAGTATTTTTTTTTTTAGTTTTAGAGATACAGCGTGGAAACAGGCCCTTCAGGTCACCAGGTCCACACCGGCCAGCGATCCCTGCACATTAACACTATCCTACTCACACTAGGGACCTTAAGCTTGATGGGCCAAAGAAACATAGAAATTAGGTGCAGAAGTAGGCCATTCGGCCCTTCGAGCCTGCACTGCCATTCAATATGATCATGGCTGATCATCCAACTCAGTATCCCGTACCTGCCTTCTCTCCATACCCTCTGATCCCCTTAGTCACAAGGGCCACATCTAACTCCCTCTTAAATATAGCCAATGAACTGGCCAATATAGGCATCTAACTCCCTCTTAAATATAGCCAATGAAATATAGCCAATGGTCTGGTCCTATCACTTATGACCTTGTGACCTAATGAGTGGTGCTCAAGTCATTAGAATCAGTTATTTTTGAAGCAATTATCAGGCAATAGACAATAGATAATAGGTGCAGGAGTAGGCCATTCGGCCCTTCGAGGCAGCACCGCCATTCAATGTGATCAAGGCTGATCATCCTAATCAGTACCCCGTTCCTGCCTTCTCCCCATATCCCCTGCCTCCGCTATCTTTAACAGCCCTATCTAGCTCTCTCTGTGACAACACTCTGCAGATCCATGAGGGTTCTGTATGTTTTCCTTCACTGTGTTTTTTTCTCATTGTTTATCACGCGACCACTCCAGTGGTGTTTTTGCGTGACTAGTTTTGATGATTTAGAAGTACAATCAATACTTTGAAAGATTTTTGCTGATTTTAAGCAGTCTAAGCCCTTTCTGATTCAATTAAAAAACGTGGTAAAATGAAAATAATTATGAAGCAAATAGGCTTCTCCTCACTTGTTTTCTCTGCAGCTTAACCACCACCGCTGCAATCACCGAGATTAATGATTCCAGATCAAAATATTTATTCCTCAGCATACCTGGGGAGACCGATGGCAGAGTTCAGTTCAGTTCAGTGTCATTTATTGTCACGTGTAGTGAGGCACAGCGAAAAGCCTTTGTTGCGTGCTAACCAGTCAGTGGAAAGACAACACATGATTACTATCAGACCGTTCACAGTGTACAGATACATGATAGCTTAACAAGGGAACAATGTTGAGCGCAAGATAAAGTCCAGCAAAAAGTCTGATCAAGGATAGTCCGAGGGTTACCACAGAGGTAGAAGATAGTAGTTCAGGACCGCTCGCTGGTTGTGGTACGATGGTTCAGTTGCCTGATAACTGCCGAGGTGAAACTTTTCCCTGAATCTGGAGGTGTGCGTTTTCACACTTCTGCACCTTTTTCCCCCGATGGGAGAGGGGAGAAGAGGGAGTGGCCGGGAGGTGCGACTCGTCCTTGGTTATGCTGCTGGCCCTGCCGAGGCAGCGTCCACCACCAATTATTACTCAGCAAGTTGGTGACTTGCATGTTTGACTACGCATGTGCTGAAGTTCCAGACCTCGCATTCATTTCGAGAGGACTAGCATATTAAAACAGGGATGTGATGCTGAGGCTTTACGAAGCACTGTTCAAGGGCCTGTCCCATTGTACGAGCTAATTCAAGAGTTCTCCCGAGTTTCCCCTGATTCGAACCCGGAGAATTACGGTAATAGCTGCTCATAGGTACTCGGGGCTCTCGTGGACATTTTTCAACATGTTGAAAAATCTTCATGAGATTACGGCGTTTCCCAAGTACCTGCCGTTAGCGTTACGAGCCGCTAAGAGACGTCCCGAGCTCCGACGTACCCGCTACGTACATTCTATGTGCTTACCACGAGTTTGATTTTTTTATAAACTCGAGAGAGCTCTTGAATCACCTCGTACAGTAGGACAGGCCCTTCAGACCGCATTCGGAGTATTACGAGTAGTTTTTGGACCCATATCTGAGGAAGGATGTGCTGGCGTTGGAGAGGGTTCAGGTTGATGAGATTTAACCCAGGAATGAGTGTGTTAACATATGATGATGGTTTGACGGCACTGGGCCTGTACTCGCTGGAGGGTGAGGGGGGACCACATAGAAACTTAATGAATAGTGAAAGGCCTGGATAGAGTGGATGTGGAGAGGATATTTCATCGAGTGGGAGAGTCCAGGACCAGAAGGCACAGCTTCAGAGTAAAAGGACGTATCTTTAGAAAGGAGATGAGGAGGAATTTCTTTAGTCGGAGGGCGGTGAATCTGTGGAATTAATTGCAGCAGATGGTTGTGGAGGCCAAGTCATTGGGTATCTTTAAGATTGACAGATTTGTGATGAGTGTCAGAGGTTATGGGGATAAATCAGGTTGACTGGGAAAGATAGAACAGCCATGATTGAATGGCGGAGTAGACTTGATGAGCCACGTTTAGAGATATGGAAGGGTAAGGTGTCAAAACGACAGATCAAAGCAGATGATGATAAAGGAAATACAGTATGGTTCATTGTTAGCTGAGGGGAAGGTGACAATGAGGCATACAATAAGTTATATTTAATCAGGAGGACAGTGAAGCTAATCGGAGAACTAGGATGGGGGAGGGACAGAGAGACAGAGAGAGAGAGAGAGAGAGAGAGAGAGAGAGAGAGAGAGAGAGAGAGAGAGAGAGAGCAAGAGTTACTTGAAGTTAGAGAAATCAATATTCACACCGCTAGGTTGTAAGCTGCCCAAGCAAAATATGAGGTGCTGTTCCTCCAATTTGCATTAGGCCTCACTCTGACAGTGGAGGAGGCCCAGGGCAGAAAGGCCAAGTGTGGGAATGGGAGGGGGAGTTAAAGTCTTTGGCAGCAGGAAGATCGTGTAGGCCCAGGCGGTCTGAACAGAGCTCAACACATTCAACGGCAGGCTGCTTGTAAAGTTTGCAAGGGGAAATAATCTTATGTGGGCGTACCTCATCAAGGATTAATTCACATGTTGTGGCAGCTTGCGATAGCTAACGAAATTCATCTCACGTTCCACATGGAAGGAGATGCAAGAGTCTTAATTTTTTTTTTTGCCTTGAGATAGTTACTTTTTCGTTGTATAAAGTCAAATCCTCATCTGTAGAATACTGATAGAAGCACATGTGTTGCAGTCTGTGATGCATGAATATAATGTTTTGCCCCTTGAGTGGCTCCAATCGAATTTTGGGCAAGGAATTTTTCTGGTTTACACGACGTGACATTTGGGGCTTGCAAATCTGAATTTCATATCGACCCATTTAATTGGTGATGGGAACACAAAATGTGAGAGGAACTCAGCGAGTCAAGCAGCATCTCTGGAGGACATGGATAGGCAACGTTAGTTTAGTTTAGGAACGAACTGCAGATGCTGGTTTAAACCAAAGGTAGGCACAAAAACCTGGAGTAACTCAGCGGGAAAGGCAGCATCTCTGGAGAGAGGGAATGGTTTCAGGTCGAGACCGTTATTTAGACTCAATGTGTCTGAAGGGACTGTTTCCTTCCAGACAAAACTTCCTCCTATTCGCCTCAGTTTTCCCAACAAGTCCTTACCATGTATCCGTATACTGTAGATGGCGTGAATGTAATCAGGTATTGTCTTTCCACTGAAGATAGACACAAAAATCTGGAGTAACTCAGCGAGACAGGCAGCATCTCTGGAGACAGGAATGGGTGATGTTTCGGGTCGAGACACTTCTTCAGACGGGTTAGAGATAAGGGAAATGAGAGATATCGACGGTGATGTGGAGAGATAAAGAACAATGAATGAAAGAATATGCAAAAAAGTATCGATGATAAAGGAAACAGGCCATTGTTAGCTGTTTGTCCGGTGAAACGAGAAACTTCAGTAGGGGAGGGGTAGAGAGAGAGGGAATGCCAGGGCTCACTGAAGTGATAGAAATCAATATTCATACCACTGGGCTGTAAGCTGCCCAAGTGAAATGTGAGATGCTGTTCCTCCAATTTGCGTTTAGCCTCACTCTGACAATGGAGGAGACCGAGGACAAAAAGGTCTGTGTGGGAATGGGAAGGAGAATTCAAGCGTTTAGCAACCGAGAGGTCAGGTGGACTGAGTGAAGGTGTTGACTGGTTAGCACGCACCAACTGCTTTTCCCCGTACCTCAGTACACGTGACAATAAACTAAACTGAACTGAACTGAAAAAAAAATGTTAAACACGGCACATTCTTCCAAATCACAAGATGGCAACAAAGCCAAATTTAAAACATTGGATTCCGCGATCTCACAGGCCTTGCAGAAGCCACGCGGTATTTTACGGCTACACGCAGTCATTGATGAGTGTTTGTTGGCATCCAGAATAAACCAGCAATTAGTCTTGATAAACGAAACAATAAATATGTCAGAAAACAAGTAAGGTTATGCATGGCTACTGGTGTGCTGAGGATTTGTTAAACTGAAATATTACTGCCAGATGTACACCAATTGTGTCCACAGAACAAACTTGCCAAATGAATAATGTAAACACACTGTTTCATCTCCATCAAATACATGGCTGAAGTGTACGTCACTTGAGTTACTGTCTGTTCTGCATTTATGTCAGCAATATTCATGATTTAATATCTTCCATCTGGATGTTCCAGATGTGTATTCATGATAGTGATTCTCGTTTTTTTTAAATGGCCGTTTTCTCAAGGGCTTCTTCTGAAATGACTTCATATTTGACGGGACAGTTCTGCTGAATCCTCGCAGGGCAAGCATTGGATAAAGATGTACCTGTGGAGACCTGCAGTCTTCAGCAATCTTCCCAACCCGACTCTGACCGAGAATGGAACAGGGTGATACGTGGGCGGATGAAAATGAAGATTTTTAAAACATTCCCCCGAATACTTTGCAGCACGGCACGGTGGCGCAGCGGTAGAGTTGCTGCCGATTCGATCCCGACTACGGGTGCTGTCTGTACGGAGTTTGTACGTTCTCCTGTGACCTGCGTGGGTTTCACCGAGATTTCAGTTCCCTCCCACACTCCAAAGACGTACAGGTTTGTAGGTTAATTGGCTTGGTGTAAATGTAAATTGTCGCTAGTGTGTGGAGAATAGTGTTAATATGCGGGTCGGCGGAGAATTAACCACCCTATTTGTGCCACCCAGGCAGTAGAATTTCGGAACTGATTTTGAAATAGTCTCTCAGTTGGAACACTAGCATCGGAAAGTCCGACATCCCTTTCAGGCAAAGAGAAGGTTAAGCCAATGTAACATTCTCAGATGAGGCAGGGGGCAATATTCCTGTCCTCAACATTCCTGGCCCCTTCCTGCCATCCCACCTGGACCCAACATCAAAATTCATTCATTACATTTGGCTGACACCGTTGAATTCTATCACTACACAGCCCTGCAATGGCGCAGCGGTAGAGTTGCTGCCTCACAGCATCCAGAGACCCGGGTTTGGTCCAGACTACGGGTGCTGTCTGTACGGAATTTTTACGTTCTCCCCCTGACCTGCGTGAGTTTTCTCCGGGTGCTCCGGTTCCCCCCCACACTCCAAAGACGTACAGGTTTGTAATTAATTGGCTCAGTATAATTGTAAATTGTCCCTGGTGTGTCGGGTAGTGTTAGTGTACAGTGTAGTGCAATTGTCCCTCGTGCGATAATGCTAATGTGCGGGTGATCGCTGGTCGCGCAGACTCGGTGGGCCGAAGGGCCTGTTTCCACACTGTATCTGAACATTAAACCAAACTATCTCATGAATGGAGGGGGAAGGTAAAAATCTTTGTGATGGTGAATGAAACAGTGTCTTTCCTTTTATCATCTCAGGCAAAGCAAGCTATTCCATAGCCGACTCGTTTCTAATATACTTTTGATTCCCATTTCTCTCGGGAAGCCTCAGGATATGCAGCATTGATCCATAGCCTCCTGTAGCAATTACATTTAATGTTTGCACATTAAAAGACATTTCTAAGGTTGCACACAATGTAGTAACTTCAAACTTAATTCTGTTCACCAAGGACATTGTTTCCACCTCCTTAAATCAAATTAAATGCATTAATGTTATTGTTTAGCCAGTAGACAGGGCAATAGGTGGGAAGATACAGCGCGGAAACAGGCCCTTCAGCCCACCGAGTCCGCACCGACCAGCGATCCCCGCACACTAACACTGTCCTACACACACTAGGGACAATTTACAATTTTACCGATGCCAATTAACCTTCAAACCTGTACGCCTTTGGAGTGTGGGACGAAACCGGAGCACCCGGAGAAAACCCACGCAGGTCACGGGGAGAACGTACAAAATCCGTACACCCAGCACCCGTAGTCAGGATTGAACCAGGGACGCTGGAGCTGTGAGGCAGCTACTCTACCTCTGTGCCACCCAAGTTGATGTAATTTGATGTCAGGAAGTAATCACTGGCATTGTTAAGGGGCTGTCCCACTGTACGAGCTAATTCAAGAGTTCTCCAGAGATTCCCCTGATTCGAACTCGGAGAATTACGGTAATAGCCGCTCGTAGGTACTCGGGGCTCTGGTGGACATTTTTCAACATGTTGAAAAATCTTCACGAGTCTTCACGAGCTTACCGCCTTCCCTGAGTACCTGCCGTTAGCATTACGAGCCGCTAAGAGACGTCCCGAGCTCCGACGTACATTCTACATGCTTACCACGGGTTTGTTTTTTTTAAACTCGGGAGAGCTCTTGAATTACCTCGTACAGTGGGACAGGCCCTTTAGTGTTTGGATGGGAAACTCCTTCTGAATACAAGTACTGCAAACAGTGTCTGCACAACGCCTTCCCAATTAAATAGAAAGATAAGCAACTCAACAGCAGTGGCCCAAGACAAAGCCAGCATCTCCACCACAGAGCTTCAGGTCCTTCTCATCCCACACTCCCAAAACGCTCCGCTATTCACTGGAATTTCGAAGGACGAGAGGGAATCTGACAGAAACATAAAATTCTTAAAGGATTGGACAGGCTAGATGCAGGAAAAATGTTCCTGATGTTGGGGGAGTTTAGAACTGGGGTCACATTTTAAGAACAAGGGCTAGGCCTTTTGGAACTGAGATGAGGAAAAACATTTCACAGAGTTGTGATTCCGTGGAATTTTCTGTCACAGAAGACAGCGGAGGCCAATCCACTGGATGTTTTCAAGAGTTAGATATAGTTTTTAGGACTAACGAATCAAGGGATATTGGGAGAAAGTAGGAACGGGATATTGATTTTGGATGATCAGCCATGATCATATTGAATGGTGGTGCTGGCTCAAAGGGCTGATTGGCCTACCTTTGCACCTATTTTCTATGTTTCTATGAGATGCAACCAAGCAGACTGAGAAGATTCCAGAAAGTGATTATAATCCAAGATGGTGCCCACGCCAAGCACATGTACAATACAACACAATCGCAATCAGTTTTATTCGTCACGTGCACGTAAAGTGCAAGTGAAATGAATTTGCCAGCAGCGGTACACTGAAAAAAAAGAACACACAAAAACGCAATAAAAATTGAACACAAACATGCACCACAGCATTCATCACTGTGGTGGAAAGCACAAAATATGGCCAGTCCTCCTCCATTTTCCCCCGTGGTCGGGACTACAACCCACCGCAGCCGCCTGTGCGGGCGTACAGCCAGCCGTGTAGACAAGGTAACGTCCAGGTAGGTCACCACCGGAGACCGTGGCTTCAGGTTGGTGTAGGCCGCAGGCCGGCGGTCAAAGATTTAAAGTCCCCGCTCCGCTGCAGCCGGAAGCTCCGCAGACCGCAGGGCCGGCGGTCGGAGCTCCCCTCCAGGGGTCCACGTGGGTTTTCTCCGAGATCTCCGGTTTCCTCCCACACTCCAAAGGCGTACAGGTTTGTAGGTTAATTGGCTTGGGTTTGTATACTTGATGTAAGTGCAAATCGCCCCTAGTGTGTGTGGGCTTGTGTCAATGTGCGGGGATCACTGGTCGGCGCGGACCCGGTGGGCCGAAGGGTCTGTTTCCACTCTGTATCTCTAAACTAAACTAAACTGTTGAAAACGCTCAGATCTGTGCCTTTTTATCACCTTCCGCAGGGGTCAAAGCAAGAGCGTTCACGTCGCGGCCCTGTTTCCACCGCGCACGGGAAGCACAAGAAGCGACAAGACGGACACCATTGGATGCAGATGCCGGGAAGTGTGCTCAGCTCTGGCTGAACAACTTCTAATCTTGTGTGTGGACTCGATATGAAGATCACCTTCCACAAATTACTGTGGATTTGATGGAAATGACAGGACAATTCTGGAATTCACTAATGTCAAATTGCTATAATTTAAAGGTCAGTTACAGCCAGCAGGTTCATATTCCACACCGAGTTAGATCACAGATTCGTACTCTCAATTCATTTCATAGCAGGCAGTTGCCAAAGGCACACGTCTGAGGTGAGGAACTGCTGGTTTCATATTCCTGTTAAAACAAACCAAAACCCTCAAATTTGCCTGTCACTCTCGTTTCCCGAACATGAGACCACATCAGACACAGTAAACGTTACCTTTGCTCCTTCTCCTCCCCCTGTGCTCAGAGTAGAAGGTGAGGTGGGTTTCATCATCCGCTTCTGTACCAGAGTCCTCTTCCGCTCTGAGAATACCACTCCCTGGAGAGTGAAAACAAATCCGCCTTTAATTGAGATGGACAACAACGTCCTCCTTTGATCTTAAGCCGGGAGCGCCCGCAGGGGGTCGGGTTCCATCGCGCCAACACCAAGGCTAAAGCTGGGGGTAAAGCACCTGGGGTAGATTGGCGTTTAGCACTCAGAGTCCGTGGTTGCCAATAGAGAAGATGCCCTAGATAGTCTGACTGGGTATCGAGGGAGGCACGGTGGTGCGGCGGTAGAGTTGCTGCCTCACAGCACCAGGGACCTAGGTTCGATCCTGACTACGGGTGCTGTCTGTACAGAGTTTGTACGTTCTCCCCGTGACCATGTGGGCTTTGTCCGGGTGCTCCGGTCTCCTCCCACATTCCAAAGACGTGCAGGTTTGTAGGTCAATCTGTAAATTGGCCCGCGTGCTTTGGATGCAAAATTGTGATAAAATTGAGTATGGGTGATTTATGGTCAGCATGGACACAGAGGGCCGAAGGGCCTGTTTCCACGCTGTATCTCTAAACTAAGTGTTATCGTAGTTCTGCAATAGGTCCCTGTGCCTACAATATCCAGTTGAACTCTGCACTTCCTGCGATGTCAAGATTCAAATTATCTTTGTATACCAAGAGTTCATACGTTCATAAATGACAGGAGCAGATTAGGCCATTCGGCCCATCATGTCCACTCTGCCATTCAGTATTGGCCGATCTATCTTTCCCTCTCATTCCCCATTCTCCTGCCTTCTCCCCATAACCCCTGGACACCCGCACTAATCAAGAATCTATCTATCTCTGCCTTAAAATTATCCATTGACTTGGCACAAGATGCTGGAGTAACTCAGCAGGGCAGGCAGCATCTCTGGAGAGAAGGAATGGATGACATTTTGGGTCGAGACCTTTCTTCAGACTGAGAGTCAGGGGAGAGGGAGACTACAGATATGGAAGGGTGCGGTGTGAAAATGAGAGATCAAAGGGGATGAGATCAAGTATCTTTTTGGTGCAACATTTTGTTGGAGCCATCAAATTCCCTAGAAATATATTATAACAGGGAGGAGGAGCTCAGAGATCGCAGACTCTGACCTGAATTATTACAAAGTCGAGAACATTTTATAGAGAAGTAGCATTTGGTTTATTTTAACACAAGAAGAGGAGGATGGAATCGCTTTCATTTGGAATGAAAAATTAAAGAGCAATGACTAAGCTTTAATTTGAATGTTTAGGTTAGTTTAGTTTAGAGATACTGGTGGTGGCCCATGGTAGAGGACAATATCAGAGATACAGAGATCTTTGATTTAGAGATACTGCACGGAGACAGGCTCTTCGGCCCACCGAGGCCATGCTGACCAGCGATCACCCACACGCTATTTCTATCCTACACACCAGGGATAATTTACAGAAGATGGCTAACCGACAAACCTTCACATCTTTGGAGTGTGGGAGGCAACCGGAGCACCTGGAGAGAACCCACACAGTCACAGGGCAAATGTAAAAACTCTGTACAGACAGCACCCGCAAGTCAGGATCAAAACCGGGCGAGACAGCAACTCTACCGCTGCGCCATTTTCACTTGCTCTTGAGAAACC
The DNA here is from genome assembly GCA_035221665.1 of Okamejei kenojei. Taxonomy (NCBI): domain Eukaryota; kingdom Metazoa; phylum Chordata; class Chondrichthyes; order Rajiformes; family Rajidae; genus Okamejei; species Okamejei kenojei. The sequence continues at coordinate 27,213,995 of CM069163.1, forward strand.
GAAATAGCGCGTTGAGCAGTCCCTACCTCTTTCCCCACAATCTACAGCGCGATTAGACAAGATAACGAAAGACAACTGACATTTCTACATGGTGTGCGAGAATGTCGGCGCCCGTCCTCATCCTGAACAACTACATTGCAAAGCTGGAAAGTTCCAACTGTGCGACGCAGTCAGACACATTCCCGGCAAAGATGCAAACTGTTCCCGCTGTCTCATTATCTTGTCAAGCTTCGCAACAGTCAAAGCACACTCCCCAAGTGTCTTGCTGCACACACTGCAGGAGGAAAGGAATACTCTCTCAGCCCACACAACAAAGACAGCGGTAACTTGATTTTAACTGTCGGCCGGCTGAACAATGGGATCTTTCATCCTTCCACACAAATGAAATTGCAAGCGCGGGTAGTATGGAGGCACACATTGAAATAACAGCACTTCCTCAGTGCTTTTTAATGTGTCTTTCAATTAAACTAGCACTGGCATCTGAATCTGGCTCATGTTAAAATCAACCCTTGGAAAGCAAAAACATTCAAGAAGATGAAGTTGGACACAAAATGCTGGAGTTATCGAACGGCATTTTTTTGAATATTTGATCTGGAGAAGTGATCAAAAGCCCAACGTGAAATGTCACCTCACCATGTCCTCCATAGTTGCTGCCTGATCCGCTGGGTTACTCTAGCATTTTGGTTTCTTGCACATCCCTGCATCCTTCCAGTCGTCACCTCTTCCCCAGCCAACGTTGGGCCAATATGGGCCCAATCCTTCCTTGGCCCTCTGATGCTGTCCCTGATCTGTTCTGGCCTTTTCTTACCTCCAGTTTCCACTCCCCCCCCCGCCCACCCCGCCCCTATTTTCACTCTGAACAAGGGTTCCGACCCAAAATGTCACCCATCCTTTTTCTCCGGAGATGCTGCCTGACCCACTGAGTTACTCAAGCCCTGTGTGCCCGCTGAGTTTCTCCAGCACTTTTTGTCTATTTCCCAACGTATATACTCAATACTCTGACACATGAATGCCAATATGTCTTTTTGACCTCTCTATCGACCTGCGACACAACTTTCAAGGAACTATCTACCTGCACTCCCTGGATCCCTCTGCCCCACAACATTCCCCAGAGTCCTACCATTTCACTGCGCAGGTCTTGCCCTTGTTAGACTCGCCGAAATGTAACACATCACATTTCTCTGCATTAAATTCCATCAACCATTCCTCGGCCCACCTGCCCAACCCCATCAAGATCCTGCTGCAATTTTTGACTTGTAATATAATCCCTGCAAAAGACACAAAGCGCTGGAGGAACTCAACGGGTCAGGCGGAATCTCTGGAGAACACGGACAGGTGACATTTCAACTCGGGGCCCCGGGCCCGCTGAGTTACTCCAGCGCTTTGTGTCCTTTCTTTTAGTAAACCACCATCTGCAGTTCCTTGCTTCGATATAATCCCAAAGTCTGGCAGGTATCAAGAAGCAGGATCTGTAAAGGTCGCAGGAATTTGTGGCTGTATCACACAGCAACAAGAACGTTATGAGATTGCTTCAGGGTGATTTAGTCCCTCAAGATGCCGGAATATAAATAGAGCGCTGTTCAAGAAGATCACACAGCGGCCATAAAGGGAGAAAAAAAATGTGCACACCTGTGCGATACTGACTCGGCTCACTATTAATCACCAAACTCACAGAAAGAATTGAAAAACCAGCCAAAGCAAAAATGCTTCTCCAAAAAGAGTAATTTCAATGTTGCAGCCCTGTTCATACAAATTACACATGATTAATTATTGCTGAATTAAATTTAGATTGGCAACGTTTCTTTGCAATCTGATCACCACGTTTGTTTTATGTCGCCTCAAGGATGATTGGAAAATCATGAAACGATTTGCAAGGCAAAGCTGATCTGAAAGTCAAAACGTGTTATTAATTGGACATTTGCAATGTTCATGGGCTGTTTGACAAGTCAGGTTCAGTGCAACGCAGTTAATATCACCCATTAATGTTAATCATTTGCAGAAATAAAAAAGGATTTTGTTCATGCGGCTCACAATAGTTCTGTTTGTAATGCAGGAAACTTAGCAAAGAAGCTAATAACTTGGTTGTTCGGAGTCCCCTGTTTGAAAAATGTCAAGTTTGACTTATTTCTGCCTCAGGCATCACATAGATATTGGGATGTAGTCTGTTTTAACTGGCTTAAAATAAGCATTTCGAGCAGTCCAAACAAGCCCCCCGGCCAGTTCAGTACAAGAACAATTAATTCCAAAGTATTAGGATTATACAGCCCTCCCTCTGAGGTGAAACAGTGGAAACAAAATCACTTTCAGAATCGGGACCGTGCTTCATTCTCTTTGGTTTGTCCAAACAGGTGCTGCCACAACAGAGGAGCAAGCGCGCTGTCAACTCGTGTTGCTGCATCTCATGTCACCAGAGGTTTCATGCAAAGCCCAGCCTCTCCTGCCGTGCACAGAGAAACAATCTCGGAGGAGCAGCAAGGGTCACAGGCTCTGCAGCTCTGTAACGCGGGGAATGTGAATGGATGAGATTGCTCCAGGGCTATCCACAGCCTCCCTCAAGGTGGCTGAATACAAATCGGTGGACGTAAAAGGCACAGTTCTGCTCAAGAGTCAAGAGTGTTTTATTGTCGTGTGTCCCAGATAGAACAATGACATTCTTACTTGCTGCAGCACAACAGAATATGTAAACATAGTGCACTGCAAACAATATCATAAACGAGAAATAAAAAGTTGCATACATATATGTTACACATATATGTTACGCACACACACACACACACACATATATATATTATATATTTATATATATATGATATATTTGGCAAGTATAGCAAGGGCATAGTGTATATATATATATATAAAAATAGTATGTATAGAACCCTCTGCACTACGACACTTCCCAGAACCATTCACTGTTTAGTTCCTGCCCTTGCTAGACTTGCCAAATATATTACATATATATATTACACACACACACACACACACACACACACACACACACACACATATATATATATATATATATATATAACATATATCTATACATGCTATACACACACATGTATACAGTCTGAAGCAGGGTCTCGACCTGAAACATCATCCATACCTTCTATCCAGAGATGCTGCCTGTCCTGCTGCGTTACTCCAGCATTTTGTGTGTGTATATATATATATATACACACACACATACGTACGTACACATAAAAACCAACAAACAATAATAGTATAAAAAGACAGAACCAATGCCCATATAGTTCAGAGTTTATTTGGAGGTTGTTGTGTGTAATAGCCCGATGGCTGAAGGGAAGAGGCTCTTCCTGAACCTGGACGTTACAGTTTTCAGGCTCCTGATGGCAGGGGTGAAATGAGTGTGTGGCCAGGGTGCTGCGGGTCTCTGATGATGCTGGCTGCCTTGTTGAGGCAGCGACTCCTTCGATGGTGGGGAGGTCAGAACCCGCAGTGGTCACCACTTTCTGCACTCAATGTTCTGACTCGCAGTGGAAGATTATCGTGAAGGTCTAATGTTTTTCTTTCGTGTACCAGGGTGGCATCAAAGCTTGGTCTCGCTCCCTGTCAGATGTACATGCCCGTCGTGGTGGTGGTGGAAATAAGCAATCTCTGGGGTTTTGAAAATCCTCCTCAAAAGCTGGTGAGAGCAGATCCATTGCGAAACACAGCAGCTGTCCCCAGAGACAATCTGTCACAAGACTGAACGGAAAAGGAATATCCCTTCAGGTAAATTCTCAATGGAAAAGAATGAATCCAAGAAATGCTGTTTCCAATGCCAAATATGGAGATTCTTGTCAAATAATGTGGTCAGGAGTGGCCTTCTAGGAGCACAAAGGATATTGTTCTCTTTCTTTGTGTCAGTCTCAGCACTGAGGATTTGCAAATGGATCAACACCAACCCCGGCATCTCCTCAACAATGCCCTTTTCCCATAACTTTAGAATAACACTCAACAGGACGGCACGGTGGCGCAGCGGCAGAGTTGCTGCCTCACAGCGTCGGAAACCCAGGTTCGATCCTGATTACGGGTGCTGTCTGTACGGAGTTTGTACGTTCTCCACGCGACCTGCGTGGGTTTTCCCCGGGTGCTCTGGTTTCCTCCCGCACTCCAAAGGCGTACAGGTTTGCAGGCTGATTGGCTTGGTGAATTTGTAAATTATCCCTGGTGTGCAGGATAGTGTTAGTGTGCGGGGTTTGCTGGTCGGCGCGGACTAGGTGGGCTGAAGAGCCTGTTTCGGCTAAACTCCAAACTAAAGTAAAAACAACCAAAAAAACGAAATTAATTGTGGGCTTCACATCGATCTCCGCTTTGGCCTTTCTTGGCGATGTTGTTCACTCACTACTATATTGCACAAGAATCTGAGATCATTTAGTGTTGTGTAACTGTGTGAGTTCATTTTGCCTGAGGACTTGAATCCGGTCGCTAAAAAAAGCCGAAAAACAAAATGATTGCCTTCTCTTCTTGCAAGAAACTCCATTTCTTACCTATTAACTCCATCCTTTTCATTACACTCCCCGTTGGATTGCAACCTTGTGGTGGTCGGGGAGCTTGTGTGTCTCAGTGACCCCTAGAGCAAAGCCAGCGGGAGATTCGTCTCCTGTTAGGGTCTCCCACGCTGGACAGGTCGAAGGGTAGAGGCGAGACGAAGAGCGATCCACTGGTCCTCCAGGTTGGAGGTTGAGCACAGGGCTAACAACCCTGTCTCGTAAAACAAATATGTTACGGAAACAGCAACTGAAGGAATCAACAAGGAGTGGAGGACCTTCGTTGCTGCCCTACATGCCAGGAGACATAATAGGCAGTAGGTTTTAATTATAACCATCAAGAGCTGAACCCGATCTTCAAAGGTTTACATCTCAAAGGATGAACAAACCAATAAGGAACAGGCGAAGGTCACCTGGCCTCTGAGATTTGACCTGCCATTTAGTAAGGTCGGAGTAATCTCAATTTTGCATTTTCATCAACCTATGGTAACTTTTTAGCCCCTAGTTTATCACGGATCTCTCTATATGTGCCTTAAAATTATCCAAAGACACCACTTTCACTATCCTCTGCTGAATTTGTCCATAAGGAGGTTATTAAACTGGAAAGGGTGCAAGTCATCTGGCTATTAAACAGTACAACCTCCAACAAGCTTTGAAGTACATAGACTTGCGGGAATTCCTTCTTTAAACCCCACAGCTTTGACCAAGTAGCTGTTCCCTGGCACTTTGAGACATATGAGGATGTTTCTACAGTTCTTGAATTTTCCTTTGTTCTTAATTGCTATTGTTGGACTGGCCTGGATCATTGGATCCAACATTCCCATTGGATCTAGTGGGGCACGGTGGCGCAGCGGTAGAGTTGCTGCCTCACAGTGCAGGAGACCCGGGTTCGATCCTGACAACGGGGGCTGTCTGTACGGAATTTGCACGTTCTCCCCGTGACCTGCGTGGGTTCTCTCCGGGATCTCCGGTTACCTACATACAGATTTGCACGTTAATTGGCTTGGTAGAATTATCAATTGTACAGGTATTGCTGGTCGGCACAGACGAGGTGGGCCAAAGGTCCGGTTTCCGCGCTGTATCACTAGACTAAACTAATCTCTTAAAACAAAGTATCATACTTTGGAGCAATTTTACCATCGCTACTCTTAAGGACAAATGCATTGCTCATTATTATTCGCCCCTATGACAGCAATGATACATTTCCTCACCTTATGCCCCAGAGGGTTCATGATTAGATGCACTGGCCCATGCAAATCGCTAATGAGTAATAGTAATCACTTTTGCAGCTAAGACTTCAAATTAAATCCTGCAATTACTCTCCACTGTCAGGTAAACTGTGTAATATTTACTGGAGACATAAAGAACAACAAATTATCCCGCAGAATCTGGAAAACAAGGTCAAACATCACCATCGCAATTAAATCCCAACCTATATATGCACAAAAAAGTGACAAGAGACCTTATTTATTCTTATTTATTCGTTAGGTAATGCAACAATATGCGCTATGCACACAAGCCTGGCATTTCTAATTGCTGAGAGACTCAAGAAGATGAAGCCAACTTGTGGCAAACCGCAGACAACTTTCTCTCCAACTTCAATGACAATTGAGCCAACAAAATAATTTCCTTGTCTTTTGCAAACGATTCAACATGTCTGGACTATAACCCTTGCATACGTTCATAAGTGAAAGGAGCCGAATTAGGCCATTCGGCCCATCAAGTCTACTCCGCCATTCCATCATGGCTGATCTATCTCTCCCTCATAACCCCATTCTCCTGCCTTCTCCTCGTAACCCCTGACACCCGTACTAATCAAGAATCTATCTATCTCTGGCTCAAAAATATCCATTGACTTGGCCTCCACAGCTGTCTGTGGCAATGAATTCTACAGATTCACCACCCTCTGACAAAATAAATTCCTCCTCATCACCTTCCCAAAGGAACGTCCTTTAATTCGGAGGCTATAACATCTGGTCCAAGACTCTCCCATTAGTGGAAACATCCTCTCCACATCCACTCTATCCGGGCCTTTCACCATTCCTAATTTTAAAGATACAGTGTGGAAACGGGCCCTTCAGGCCCTGTTTTGCCTAACCAGCGATCCCAGCACACTCTACACCATCCTACACACACTAGGGACAATTTACAATTTTACTAAGCCAATTAACCTACAAACCTGTAAGTCTTTGGAGTGGTCAGTCAGTAACCGTGGAGAGAGAACCATTTAACCTTTGAGGTTAGCCACAAAACGTTGAACTAACTTGGTGGGTCAGGCAGCATCTCAGTTGAAAAGGAATAGGTAACATTTCGGGTGGAAACGCTCTTCAGATAGTGCCACTAACCTTTAAGGTGATTGGTCATTGATCTGTTACTCTAACTCTGTCGTCCACTCCGCAAATTTAGTTTAGTTTAGTGATACAGCGCGGAAACAAGCCCTCTGGCCCACCAAGTCCACACCAACCAGCGATCCCTCTCATTATCCTACACACTAGGGACAATTTACGGTTTTTACCTAAGCCAAATTAACCTCCAAACCTGTACGTCTCTGTGGTATGGAAGGAAACCGGGAAAACCCACGCGATCACGGGGAGAACGTACAAACTCCTTTCAGACAGCGCCCATAGTCAGGATCAAACTCTGGCGCTATAAGGCAGCAACGCGACAGCTCGGATGTTATCAACGTACCATGCCGCCCGGATGTTATCAGACCTGCTGTCATTTCAATGTTTAACTTCAGAACTTATTCTTTTGCACAATTTTGCTTTTATTCTGAACTTTTAACATGCCTCGGGCAAATTATAAGGAGATAATTAAGATGTCGGGGCTTTGAGTGAATTTCCACTTTAATGTACCAGATACAGCGGACAAGCAAAAAGCTGAATTTTGAGTTAATCTCATACTTCTGCTTGCTTGCAAACTAAATTAGGAAAGCATGTTTCACATCACATCGACAGTGGTGATATCACAAGCCTCAAGCTACAGTAAGCAGCGATACTGAGCCTGTGAGAGTGTTCATATCCAAATCCACTGAGTGAGACAGCAAAACGCAGGCTGTTAGTTGAGCCACGCAGATTGGAGACTGCTGATGCCCCTAACAAAATAGGGGAGGAGTTGCAGGTGAGAAACACATGACCTGTTGGCCTGTCATCGCCCCACTGATCACAAGGCCTACAAACGCCACATGCACACTATTCTTCAACGTCGACCTGTGCACGTTGTCCTTTGTACCCTCTGTTTTGATTACGTTCGCTATCACTCACTGATCATGAAAACGCACACCTCCAGATTCAGGGACAGTTTCTTCCCAGCTGTTCTCAGGCAACTGAACCGTCCTCCCAACAGCTAGAGGACAGCGCAGACTCAGTGGATGCTTATCTAAGATGTATCTAGTGACACATGTACTGACCTGTACAAAAATGAATTTCACTGTACCTCGGTATATAAATATATCCACTGACTTGGCCTCCACAGCCTTCTGGGGCAATGAATTCCACAGATTCACCACCCTCTGACTAAAGAAATTCCTCCTCATCTCCTTCCTAAAAGGACGACCCTTCATTCTAAGGTTATGACCTCTAGTCCTAGACTCGCCCACTAGAGGAAACATCCTCTCCATGTCCACTCTATCCAAGCCTTTCACTATTCTGTACGTTTCAATGAGCCCCCCCCCCCCCCCATTTTTCTAAACACAAGCGCGTACAGGCCCGGTGCTGTCAAATGCTCATCATATGTTAATCTACTCATTCCTTGGATCATCTTGTAAACCTCCTCTGGACCCTTTCCAGAGCCAGCACATCCTTCCTCCGATATGGTCCCAAAACTGCTCACAATATTCCAAATGTGCCTTATAGAGATAGTAGGGACTGTTCTCCAATTCTCAAGTTGCAGATTATTTTGCAAGTGGGAATTGTATCTATTTTCCTGGTCATTAAGGTGTGGTCTTATAGAAAGTAGAAACTGCATTGCTTCAGACTGAACATCTCCTTGTAAAACTATATTCGGTTTCATCAACGGGTTAAGTCCTTGAATTTTCCTTTGTTTTTATTCATCAATGCTCTCTCTACAGGTGAAATAATATTTTGTGGTGATTACATCTCTTGTGCCTGCTCACAAGCGGAAAATTGCTTCTGAGCAGGTCAGTGATCTCCTTGCGAAAAGAAGCAAACAGCTTCTAACGTGTACTAGATGGGAGACAGATTAACTTCTCAGCTCCAGATTCTATTGCAGTAAAAACAGAAGGCAGAGATAGGTAGATTCTTGATTAGTGCCGGTGTCAGGGGTTATGGGGGGAAGGCAGGAGAATGGGGTCCGGAGGGAGAGATACATCAGCCATGATTGAATGGCAGGGTAGACTTGATGGGCCGAATGGCCTAATTCTGCTACTATCACTTATGAAAATGCTTGAAATATTCAGTCGATCAGGGAGCATCTGTGATGAAGGAACCAGAGTTTAGTTTTAGAGAAACAGGCCCTTCAGCCGCCCGAGTCCGGGCCGACCCAGCGATCCCCACACATTAACACTATCCTACACACACTGGGGACAATTTATACTTATACCAGGCCAATTAACCTACAAACCTGTACGTCTTTGGAGTGTGGCAGGAAACCGAAGATCTAGGAGAAAACCCACGCAGTCATGGGGAGAAGGTACAAACTCCGTACGGACAGCACCCGTAGTCGGGATCGAACCCGGGTCTCTGGCGCTGTGAGTCAGCAACTCTACCGCTGCGCCACCGTGCCGTGGTCTCCTGAACTTGTTTCTTTATAATGAACCTCTACTTGCAATGCTGGGATATTTAGCTAAGGGACAGAGGTTTCGGGGTAACGTGAGGGGGAACTTCTTTACTCAGAGGGTGGTGGCTGTGTGGAATCAGCTTCCAGCAGAAGTGGTGGAGGCAGGATCGATTTTAACATTTAAGAGTAAAGTGGATAGGTATATGGACGTGAAGGGAATGGAGGGGTATGGTCTGAGTGCAGGTAGATGGGACTAGGGGAAAACAAATGGTCGGCACGGACTGGAAGGGCCGAGAGGGCCTGTTTCCGTGCTGTAATTGTTATGTGGTTGTTATGTGGTTAGTTTGGTTTAATTTAGAGATACAGCGTGGAAACAGGCCGTTCGGCCCGCCAAGTCTGCACTGTCCTCCAGTTGGTGGGAGGACGGAGTGCAGGAGTGAATTACATATAGTTTTCTCCGAGTTCTTCGGCTTCCTCCCACATTCCAAAGACGTACAGTTTCATCATCGTTACTTTTTTTGCATGTCTTTCATTCATTTGTTCCATATCGCTTTATATCACTGTCTATATCTCTCGTTTCCCTTTCCCCCGACTCTCAGTCCGGAGAAAGGTCTCGACCCTAAACGTCACTTTTTCTCTAGCGATGTTGCCTGACAAGCTGAGTTACTCCAGCTTCCTGTGTCTATCTTCAGTTTAAACCAGCGTCTGTGGTTCCTTCTTACACAACATAGAGGTGAAATGTGAATGGCAATAATGGTGCAAAATACAGTGTTTGGTGTTTTATTGCTGTATTAGTATTTACGAGATAAAATATGTTATTGAAACTGTGGTACGACTGCAAAATTCTAAGAAGTAGCTGTTCAATTATAGATAGCACATTTTATATCTCCTGTTCTTCGTTTGGATAAATAATGAAACAAATTTGAATTGGACAGCTAAATAAATGTGTGGAGTATATCTCGGAAGAAATTATTTCAGTCAATTCTGCTCAGGCAGTCAGTACATTTATAATGTCAAGTAACTTTTAATCAAAAAACTTTGTCTTAAAATGTATGAACAGCTTTTGGCACAAAGACATATATTCCCATATTTAGCTTAAAGATACAGCGCGGAAACAGGCGCTTCAGTCCACCGAGTCTGCATGGACCAGTGATCCCCGCACACTAACACCATCCTACACACACTAGGGACAATCTACATTTACACCAAGCCAATTAAACTACAAATCTGTATGTCTTTGGAGTGTGGAAGGAAACCAGAGCACCCGGAGTGAACCCACACAGGTCACGGGGAGAACGAACAAACTCCATACAGACAGTGTCCGTCGTCAGGTAGACAAAGGTGCTGGAGAAACTCAGCGGGTGCAGCAGCATCTATGGAGTGAAGGAAATAGGCAACGTTTTCGGGCCAAAACCCTTCTTCAGCGTCAGGATGGAACCTGGATCTCTGGCGCTGTGAGGCAGCAACTCTACCACTGCCCACGCAGCCTGACAGCAGCCAACTCTTTGTTACCATCACATTAAAGTCAGAGGTCTTACCGCTGGCATCCTTCTGCCCGCCAAACCTGCACTGACCATCATCCACCCTTTTTCCCCTATCCAACATTAACCCCGGGGGATAAATTAAGTCTACCCAGGGGATACATTTGTTGATTCTGGATTTGTACATATTTTTTCTCATTGACTGTGACTGTGTTTGGTTCTGGTATACCGGTATCTGTTCATCATTAGTTGTTCATAAATAAGTGAAATAACATTGCTATGTGCTATTAAAGTTGCCAGGGGTAAACGGGACGAAAAAGGTTGGGAACCCCTGCGCTAGAGTCATAGAGTGATACAGTGTGGAAACAGACCCTTCGGCCCAACTTGCCCACACCGACCAACTTCCCAGCTACACAAGTCCCACCTGCTTGCATTTGTTCCATATCCCTCCAAACTTGTCCTAGCCATGTACCTGTCTAACTGCTTCTTAAATGTTGGGATAGTTCTTGCCTCAACTACCTCCTCTGGCAGCTCGTCCCAAGCACCCACCATCCTTTGCGTGAAAAAGGTTACCGCTCAGATTGCTATTAAATCTTTTCCCCTTCACCTTCAACATATGTCCTCTGGTCCTTGATTCACCTACTCTAGGCAAGAGACTCTGTGCATCTACCCGATCTATTCCTCTCATAATTTTTTACACCTCTGTAAGATCACCCCTCATCCTCCTGCGCTCAGGGAACAGAGTCCCAGCCTCTCCCGATAGCTCAGACCCTCTAATCCTGGCAACATCCTCGTAAATCTTCTTTGTAGCCTTACCGGTGAAGACATGATCCATCTCCTGTTCCAGAGAATGGGATGATTATCTCAGCGTCCTTATTCCAAATTCACTGCCATGATACATTTTGTCCACCCAAATTGAACGACCCAATACATTCCGTCCAAAAATAGATGAAAGGGAAATAAAGAGGGTGTGATTGAACTATTCTGAGCTTTTTAAGCTGAAGTTATCGATATTGGGGATGAAGAACAGGAGGAAAAGACATTCGGCGAGTCGATATTACCAAAACGTGAGGCTCAACCATTGCTACCAATTCATCTTAAAAGAACCCTACCCATGAACTCACAAATCTTAATAAGGTTACATTTGAAAATACAATCCCGACTTAGAGTCTTAGAGCGATACAGTGTGGAATCAGGCCCTTCGGCCCGACTTGCCCAAACCAACCAACATATCCCATCTACACTAGACCCACCTGCCTGCATTTGGCCCATATCCCTCTAAACCTGTCCTATCCATGTACCTGTCCAAATGCTCCTTGGACCGTGGCTAGCATTAAACACCCACTTATCTTTCACAGTTGAAAACTTTTGAGTTAATCAATACTTCATGAACTCATGATTTCTCTGCAATCACCTTGTTTTTTTTCCCCCATTGTGGAAATGGGATGAAAGTGTTTGCGTTATTCTGTGGCATTGTGGCTGATCGGTGATCTAATTACACGATCCGCCTTTGCCCCTTGTTTCTGCATAGTTTCAGGTAATAAAGATCCTGCCGCATCTTATTTCTAAAAAACAATTTTTATCTGCGATCTGTTGACAAAAGAGTTCAAAATTTGTACCCACCTTGGCATCGGAGAAGATCACCCCTCATTGGAGAAGTCCTTTGTGCGTTAAGTCCCAAATATAGTGACTTTGAACACTCAAGCCCCATCATAGACATCCCAACCAACAAAAAGAGCTCCCCATTCTCCATCCATATCGGTTTATTTAATACCTTGACAAATAACCTCAACAGATCAGTACGTAAACCTTTTACATTGTTCTTTATAACCTTTCCCAATTTTCACACTTGTAGGTGTTTTGATAACTTGTGGGAAAAACTCAATTTTTCATTAATTTAGTCCAATTACAGTTTTGACCTCTTTATAATCTAACTTTGATCTTAATGTGAAAAATACTTGTCCCCCTATTCCAATCAAATAAAGCTCATTAACCTTTAAAATAATTTTAATCGCGGTGGCGCAGCGACAGAGTCGTTCCCTTTGAGCTCCAGAGACCCGGGTTCGATCCTGACCACGGGTACGGTCTGTACGGAGATTATACGTTCTCCCCGTTACCACGTGGGTTTTCTCCGGGTGCTCCGGTTTCCTCCCACACTCCAAAGGCGTACAGGTTTGTAACTGGCTTCGGTAACGATTGCAAATTGTCCCCAGTGTGTACAGGGCAGTGCCTGTGTACGGGGGGGTGGGATCGCTGGTCAGCACGGACTCGGTGGGCCAAAGGGCCTGTATCCGCACTGCATCTCTAAAGCTAAAACTAGGAAACTGAAACTATATGATAAATATGCTGGGGTTACACAAAAGGCTGGAGAAACTCAGCGGGTGCAGCAGCATCTAAGGAGCGAAGGAGATAGGCGACGTTTCGGGTCGAGACCCTTCTTCAGACTGGTCAGGGATCAGGGAAACGAGAGAAATATGATAAATATGCTGTGCAGTTTTATTTTCTAATTCAATGAAACTAAAAACATTATTTCTACATACAGCACACAGAAGGTGCCAAATGATGCAGCACACTAGTGTTTTTCCCTTCTATGTGTGCCAAGCAGCTGTAGCGAGAGCCTGCTGTGCAAGTACAGAAAAGGTTGAAAGAACAACAATGTTGATTTGACATCACCAACATCAATCCTTACCCCACCTACATCTGCAGACAGCATGGGTCTTGGATGCTTAAGTGAAGACTTAAGGCTTGCTTTGGCAGTGGTCCAAGTGCATGGCTTAACCTGATCGTTGAGGGCATCTTCCTCCATAATAAGGTGCCTTTGAAACTTTTTTATTGATTCTGACCATATCTATCATCCTCCATCAAAGCTTAGTTTTTAGTTAAGTTGAGAGATACAGCCTGGAAACAGGCTCAGGTCCACCGAGTCCACACCACCAGCGAGCCCCGCACATTAACACTATCCTAAGCATGCTGGGGACAATTGTCAATTTTAACTCGCCAATTACCCTACAAAACCTGTGCAAGAAAGAACTGCAGATGCTGGTTTAAATCAAAGGTAGACACAAAATGCTGGAGTAACTCAGCGGGACAGGCAGCGTCTCTGGAGAGAAGGAATGGGTGACCCGAAACATCACCTACTCCTTCTCTCCAGATAAGCCATGATCACATTGAATGGCAGTGCTGGCTGAAAGGGCCAAATGGCCCACTCCTACCCCGATTGTCTATTGTCTATTGAGATGCTGTCTGGCCCGCTGAGTTACTCTAGCATTTTGTGTTAACCTACAAACCTGAACATCTTTGGAGTGTGGGAGGAAACCAAAGACCTCGGAGAAAACCCACGCAGGTCACGGGGAGAACGCACAAACTAAGTACAGACAAGCACCCGTAGTCGGGATCGAACCCGGGTCTCTGGCGCCGTAAGCGCAATAAGGCAGCAGCTCTACCGCTGCGCCACCGTGCCACCTTCAAGCTCACTGCTCATCTCTTTGAATGTTCCTCTCCCAATCATCTCTCCAGTCGCTGCAGATTGATAATTACCCATCCCGCCATCTCCTCTGCCACATCTCCTGGTATCTGTGCAAGCGTGTAACCGCAGGATGCAAGGGTCATCCATTAACGTGTAGGAAGGAACTGCAGATGCTGGATTAAATGGAAGATAGACACAAAAAGCCGGAGTAACTCAGCGGGTCTGACAGCGTCACTGGAGAAAAGGGAATAGGTGACGATTCTGGTCTTGACCCTTCTTCAGGCCCCAGTCTCTTTTGCCCACAGATGCTGTCTGACCTGCTGAGTTACTCCAGCTTTTTGTGTCTATGTTTGGTCATTCATTAATCAAGCTTCAGAGAATGCCCCCAATACTTAGATTACGGGATGCATTCATTAGCCGTGATTTTGCTTTTGTTTGGCTGTTTAAATGATTTACAACAAATAGTTGGATTACCTAAATGAGGTTTTTATCTCGCCGGGTCCTATCGCAGGGAAACAGGTTGAAGGGAATAATAAGCAGAGCGGAACAGCGGAGATGCTGGCTCTGCTCACGTCATTGAGCTGAGGGTTAATTGGCCTGGCAAACCTTAATATGCAGCAAGCCAGTGACTCATAACGTAATGTAATGAATGCTGATGCTTCCCCACAAACTTGTAATACTAAGAATAAATGTACGCGGTCTTGCCACCAACACAAATAATGTTGATTGCATGGAGATAACGCAATGTATTGGTACCTCAGTAAATTAACGTGCTAAACTTTATCACCAATATTACTGCAGGTTTCTCTTAAGTCATAGAGTGATACAGTGTGGAAACAGGCTCTTCGGCCTAACTTGCCCACACCGGCCAACATGTCCCAGCTACACTAGTCCCACATGCCTGCACTTGGTCCATATCCCTCCAAACCTGTCCTATCCATGCACCTGTCTAACGGGGTGGGAGATTGCAACCTTCACGTGGTCTGATCCGCCCTGTTTCGACAAAATGTAATCAACCCAGCGTGCACAATCAAATAAGATCAAATAGAACAAGTTGTCCTACAGCTTTAGGCTGTGCACGCCACACACAAGAAGAAGAAGACCTGTCTGACTGTTTCTTAAATGTTGGGATAGTCCCAGCCTCAACCACCTCCTCTGGCAGCTTGTTCCATACACCCACCACCTTTTATGTGAAAAAGTCACCCCTCAGATTCCTATTAAATCTTTTCCCCTTCACCTTGGACCTATGTCCTCTGGTCCTCGATTCCCCAACTCTGGGCAAGAGCTTCTGTGCATGTACCCAATCTATGCCTCTCATGATTTGATACATCTTCTATGTTACAATGAAATCTGCCAATCTGTTGATTAAAACTAATATTCAGACTTTAGAGATACAGCGCGAAAACAGGCCCTTCTGCCCACCAAGTCCATGCCGACCAGATCACTCCACGTAGACCAGAACGACCCTACACACTCTGGACAATTTGCAGTTAACAGAAGCCAATTAACCTACAAACCTGAACGTCTTTTGAGTGCAGGAGGAAACCGGACCTCCCGGAGAACATCCATGCGGTCACAGGGAGAACGTACTAACCCCGTACAGACAGCACCCTTAGTCAGGGTCGAACCCATCTCGCTGGCGCCGTGAGGCAGCAACTCTACCGTGCCACCCTGAAAACAAAAGGTTGTGTTCTTTCAAGCTGTGCCCAGTAGAATTTACAAGAAAACATACAAAAGTTCTTACAAGATGAGATTGGATGCCAAGAGGATTTTTCCCCATGCGGTGGTGGCAAATCAGGGATCACAATTACGGGGCAGAGGGTGAAACATTTAGGATTGAGATGAGGAGACGTTTCTTCACTGAGACCATACCAAACCAATGGAAATCACAATAACACAAGACAGTCTTGTACAAATTGCCAGTTCTATTCAAGAAGGAGATAGATTCACGAGGTTAATCCCTGGAATGGCGGGACTGTCAAACGAGGAAAGATTGGAAAGACTGGGCTTGTGAATTCACTGGAATTTAGAAGGATGGGAGGGGATCTTATAGAAACCCATAACATTATAAAAATGATTGGACAAGGTAGATGCAGGAAAAATGTTCCCAATGTTAGTGGAGTCCAGAACTAGGGGCCACAGTCTAAGAATAAAGGGGAGGCCATTTAAAACTGAGATGAGAAAAAAAACGTTTTCACCCAGTGAGTTGTGAATTTGTGGAATTCACTGCCACAGAAGGCCATAGAGGCCAATTCACAGGATGAATTTAAAACAGAGTTAGATAAGAGCTCCAGGGGCTAGCGGAATCATGGGTTATGGGGAGAAGGCAGGCACGGGTTACTGATTGTGGATGATCAGCCATGATCACAATGAATAGCGGTGCTGGCTTGAAGGGTGAAATAGCCTCCTCCTGCACCTATTTTCTATGTTTTCTAGCTATGTTTTCTATTCATGGACAAAAACCACATCAATAAAATTGACTGAATGGCTCAGACCAGTTGCTATTTTCCATTTTTCAAAGCTGACAAATGTCCAATGAAAAATAAACAAACCTCACGCTCGCTAATATTAGGGGATCACCTTAATATTAAATCCAGGCCAGTCAAAATATTTACTTTGCTCCTTAGAGATAATCTTTTCACTGTGAAATTAACAAAAGCAGAATTGCAAACCTTTTGAAGAATAATGTTGATCATATTCCTACACTTAATTTCAAACATTTGGAAAGTTTTGCTTCCGAAGACTCACCTACTTTCAAATAATTGCCAGACTCGAAAACCTTAAATTATCCTATAGAGGCTGGGGATGAACAGAAGGGGGCAGCAGAGTTTTCACTTTGGCTACCATTGGTGAATGAATTGCAAATTGCATCAAAAATTGAACTTGTTCTGTTAGTTTGTTTCACACAAACCAACCCCAATTGAGATCCAATTCGACGTGGCGTGACATCCCCATGATTGGCAGAGCTAAAGAATCACCAAGTACCTTTAATAGCATTGAATGGAAGAAAGACTTGAACATGGACCTGGTGAGACTTGCGTCAGAGATGCCACTAGATCTGTCTTTAGCATCGTTGCCAGATTCCAGTTGATGAATCACAGACTTTCACTAGATCTGTGCTCCAACAATTGGATTCCAACAAACAGGGATTCACCTGGTTAGTGATACTGTATCCATTTCAACATAGCAATCTAAGAAACAGGAGCATGGTGTATTATCTGAATGTGTCAGATTAGGAGAAGGGGAGGTGCAACGAGGTCTGGGTGTTCTTGTACATCAGTCACTGAAAGTAAGCATGCAGGTACAGCAGGCAGTGAAGAAAGCAAATGGCATGTTGGCCTTCATAGAGAGAGGATTTGAGTACAGGAGCAAGGACGTTCTACTGTAGTTGTACAGGCCCCTGGTGACACCACACCTGGAGTATTGTGTGCAGTTTTGGTCTCCTAATTTGAGGAAGGACATTCTTGCTATTGAGGGATTGCAGCGTAGGTTCACCAGGTTAATCCCCGGGATGGTGGGACTGACATATGATGAAAGAATGGGGTGACTGGGCTTGTAGTCACTGGTATTTAGAAGGATGAGAGGGGATCTTATGGAAACATATAACGTTCTTAAGGGATTGGACAGGCTAGATGCAGGAAAAATGTTCCCGATGTTGGGGGAGGTCACAATTTAAGAATAAGGGGTAGGCCATTTAGGACCGAGATGAGGAAAAAAGTGTTTCACCCAGAGAGTTGTGAATCTGTGGAATTCTCTGCCATAGAAGGCAATGGAGGACAAATCACTGGATGTTTTCAAGAGAGAGTTAGATTTAGCTCTTTGGGCTAACGGAATCATGGGATTTGGGGAAAAAGTGGGAACGGGGTCCTGATTTTGGACAATCAGAGTCATGACCATATTGCATGACGGTGCTGGCCCAAAGGGCCGAATGGCCTACTCCCGCACCTATTTTCTATTTTTCTATGTTTCTATGTGTAAGCTCTTGAGCCTACTTTACCATTCAATAGAAAAGTGGTTGATCCAACTTTGGTCACAATACCACTTTCCATCTATCTGCCTGTTGCTCTTGACTTCCTTGTATATTTTGTATCTGTCAACCCCTGTTGTCAATATGTTCAATGACACAACTTCTACAGTTTGGGCAATCGGAAATTCAAAAGACTCACCACATTTGAGGAAGGAAATTCTCATCTTGTAGAAACGAGGTACTGGAGATGTTGGTTTATCTGAGGCCTGGTCCCAACCAAACACATCGCCTGTCCACGTTCTCCAGGGATGCTGCCTGACGCGCTAAGTGACTCCAGCACTTTATGTCCAACTCATCTCCATCGCTACTCGGCCCTATCCAGAATCAATGCTCCCTAGTTCTAGGCTCATCCACTAAAAGAGAAATCTTCTCAATATCCCCCCTCAGAATCTAGAATGTTTCAATAAAAATACCTCTCATTCTTCTACACTGGAACCATCTCAACCTCTCTTCATGCTTCAAAATCCTTCATCCCAGGAATCAAACTTCTAAATCCTTCATCCCAGCAACCTTCCAGGCATGAAGAGAGACACAAAATGCTGGAGTAACTCAGCGGGACAGGCAGCATCTCTGGAGAGTTTCGCCAGCGTTTGGTGTAGGAAGTTCCTTCCTACACAACCTTCCAAGCAACCTACGAAGGGTTTTGACCGGAAACGTCACCTATTCCTTCTCTCCAGACCAGCTTTTGGTGTCAACCTTCTGAGCATGGTCGCCAATACTGCTGCATGCTTCTTTAAGTGTGAAGAATACTGTATGCAGTATTCTAGGTAAAATCACAACTGCACCTACAATGTTGCATGGAAACCTCCAAAATAATATATCTCTTCCCCTTGAAAATAAAGACCAACAATCAAATAACCTTCCTAATTAACAACTGTGCCTGAATGTTGACCTTCGGTTGTGCGCCTACTAGGATTACCAAACCTATGTGGCACAACATTTTACCATCTCACTCTAAGTTATAATTTATTTCTCATTCTTCCTTTTAAAGTGGATATGTTCTACTTCCCTATGTCACGCAGCATCTGCCACTTCCTTATCTACTCACTTAACCGATCAATATCCTTTTTGTTGGATCCCTGGTGCTGAGAATTTGTTAACTCACCCATCTTTGTATCTTTTTTAAATATTTGACATATTTACATATTCAAATATTTGACATATTACATATTCATCCGAATCTACATTATAGATCGTGAATAATTGAAGGACCATCAATGGTCCCCAGACCATTTCCCTGGTTTTAATTGCTAAATGAAAAATAAATCATTTATACCAACACATGGCCATTCCATTATCCATATTACTCCCTGCTCTGGGCATTTTGATCTTTTCATTTTGCTCTCCATTGAATGCCTTCCAGAAATCCAAAATATACTACATCTAATGGTTTTCCTTTATCCACCCTTTGTGATACATCCTCAAAGAACGCCAGCACATTTGTCAAACACAACCATTCGGCCCATCAAGTCTACTCCGCCATTCAATCATGGCTGATCTATCTCTCCCTCCTATCCCCATTCTCCTGCCTTCTCCCCATAACCTCTAACACCTGTACTAATGAAGAATCTACCTGCCTCTGCCTTAAAAATATCCACTGACTTGGCCTTCACAGCCTTCTGTGGCAAAGAATTCCACAGATTCACCACCCTCTGATTAAAGACATTTATCATCATCTCCTTCCTAAAAGAACGTCCTTTAATTCTGAGGCTTTGACCTCTAGTCCCAGGCTCTCCCACCAGTGGAAACATCCTCTCCACATCCACTCTATCCAAGCCTTTCACTGTTCTGTATGTTTCAATGAGGTCTCCCCTTATTCTTCTAAGCTCCAGCGAGTACAGGCCCAGTGCCGACAAACGCTCATCATAGGTTAACCCCCTCATTCGTGGGATCATTCTTGTAAACCTCCTCTGAACCCTTTCCAGGGCCAGCACATCCTTCCTCAGATATGGTGCCCAAAATTGCTCACAATATTCCAAATGTGGCCTTACCAGCGCCTTATAGAGCCTCAGCATTACATCCCTGTTTTTGTATACAAGCCCTCTTGAAATAAATGCTAGCATTTCTCTTACTTTAAACCATATTGAATCTGCTTGATTGTATTATAGTTTGCTTTCATGTTGTAGTTATTCTTCACCAGTAGAAAGAGCAAGGGAGGTTACAATTGAAAAAAATATTTTTCAAACATGAAATTGAATAATTTGAGTATTTTAGCTTTTAAGATGTGAAGTAGTTGTTAATTTTATTTGGTTCAATATGCCTCAGTAATAGCCAGTGTTAAAATGTGTGAACATCCGTCACACTTTGCAATATTGCAACTGCAATAGTTGGGACAAGGGGTCTATTCATCTGCTGTATGTCTGAAGAAAGGTCTCATTCCTTTTCTCCAGAGATGCTGCCTGACCACTGAGTTACTCCAGCAATGTGTGTCCTATCCATATACCTGTCTAGTTGTTTCTTTGATGTTGCAATAGTTCCTGTCTCAACTACCTAGCCTGGCAGCTCGTTCCATACACCCACCACCCTTTGTGTGAAAATGTTACCCCTCAGATGCTGATTAAATCTTTCCCCCTTCACCTTAAACCTGTGCTTCTCAAGTCCCCTACTCTGGGCAAGAGTCTCTGTGCGTCTACCTGATCTATTCCTCTCATGATTTAATTCCCCTCTATAAGATCACCCCTCATCCTCCTGCGCTCTAAGGAATAGAGCCCCAGCCTACTCAACCTCTCACTATTCCTCAGACCCTCGGGTCCTGGCAACATCCTGTTCATTTTTCCTGCGGCCTCACCAACCTTTTATATAACTGCAACATGACCTCCCAACTTCTATTCTCAATACTCTGACTGATGAAGGCTAAGTCTCCTGACTACAGGAAGTCTGCAATCCAGTTGGCTGCTTGGCCAACTTTGCAACATATTTTTATTTTGTACAACTTCAAGGCAGT
The DNA here is from genome assembly GCA_035221665.1 of Okamejei kenojei. Classification (NCBI taxonomy): domain Eukaryota; kingdom Metazoa; phylum Chordata; class Chondrichthyes; order Rajiformes; family Rajidae; genus Okamejei; species Okamejei kenojei. Next base: position 27,235,140 of record CM069163.1, read on the forward strand.
TGACGCAACTTTTTGAAAAGCTTCCCGTGACAGGATAAGGTATTTTCAAGCTGAGAAAAGAACTCTGTCTCTTTTCCCTCAGACGATTCTCAACATGCCAGGTATGTCCTGCATTTTTCATGCACATAAGTTCATGAATCCATAAGTGATAGGAGCAGATTAGGCCATTCAGCCCAACAGGTCTACTCCACCATTCAATCATGGCTAATCTATCTGTCCCTCCTAATCCCATTCTCCCCATAACCTCTGACACACGCACTAATCAAGAATCTATTTATCTTTGGTCTTCAAAATATCCATTGACTTGGCCTCCACAGCCTTCTGAGGCAATAAATTCCACAGATTCACCACCCTCTGACTAAAGAAATTCCTCCTCATCTCTTTCCTAAAGGGACGTCCTTTAATTTTGTAACTATGACCTCTAGTCCTAGACTCTCCCACTAGAGCAAACATCCTCTCCACATCCATTCCTATCCAAGCCTTTCATTGCATTTTCGCTGCATTTTCTGTTTTGTGTCTTGGGTTGCTGGAGATGGAATTTTCTTCTGTAAATATGGGCAGCAGAAGTCAAAGGATCCAGACATACGGGGCACCATTGTTATGCCCTGAAGTTCTTGAGACACAAACCTCTTTCTTTCCCTCTTGCTTGCTTATACTATTAAGATATGAGATGCAAGTATTAATGTGTATTATAGAGTCATAGTGATATGGCGTGGAATCAGGCCCTTCGGCCCACACTGGCCAACATGTCCCTGCTACATTAGTCTCACCTGTCCACGTTTGGTCCATATCCCTTCAAACCTGTCCTATCCATGTACCTGTCTGACTGTTTCTTAAATGTTGGGCATTTACCTCTTTGCCTCAACTACCTCCTCCGGCAGCTCGTTCCATACACCCTTTGTGTGAAAAAGTTACCCCTCAGATTACTATTAAATCTTTTCCCCCCTCACCTAAAACCTATGATTTGTGTAGATTTGTGTCGAGTGAAGGAGTCAAGATTAATAATTCTCTAGAGGTACAGTTATATAAAACCAATGCAGAAGATGGACATAATGCAGTCTGGGTGTTAATGCTAAACCTCTCAATACTCTGATAATTGAAATCTGGAAGAGATACTTTTTCTGAAAAAATTCATTTTCTCTGAACAATATAAATACTCAAATACAACTAAATCAATACTTCTGTCCAGTCCACATGACCATCAGTTACCGGCGAGATGGGTTGATCGCAAACTTCAAGGTGCAGAGAACTGCAGTAAATTTCAAATCTGAAGCAAAGAAATTCATTCCTGCTTGCTTATTGATTTACCCAAGTAATCGTCAAATTGGTATAGTTCGAGAATTGGAAAAGTCTCATCTGTGACTGATTGTAGTTCTTTATCGCAGCCGTGAATAAGTGCCTTCCCAATTTACAGTCCCTTTGAAGGCTTAATTTCCACCTAGGTTTGAAGACAGCTGGCCTCAGACTGGCATATTTACCAGTGCGTGCAATATCATAGCTCATTCTCTCATTGTATTTATTTTGCTAAGTCTTCATCTGAGTCACCCGTTGCCCAACCAGCGAGTAAAATGCACAGACAACCATTAATTGCATCTGAACTGCACAATCGTTAATGACAAAAATCCGTCACAACAGTTGTGACATTTCTGACTTCGTTTTGAACATTACAGGGAGAGATTTTCTACTTTTGGTGAAGGGGGAACAAGAGATAATTATTTACGGCTTCCCAAACTTATTTCTGGTATTCAAAACTTCTCACTGAGAAATTGCAAAATGTAAAGTTCATTGTGATTTGTCTCAGTGGGCAGATTCTTTCAAATTCAGATTCCATTAATTAATTTATTTTTTTCATTTACTGTAAAGACCACATATCTCCCTTAAGCCATCTCTTTTCCATTGTCAATATTTCCAGCAGTCTCTGAAATAGACTTTTAGATAGGCACGTGGATAGACGGGGGATGGAGGGATAAGGGTCTTGTGCGGGTAGAGGCGAACCGTTTAAATTGGCAATGTGGCCCACGGTCAGAGATGGCGGTGAATCTGTGGAATTCATTGCCACAGATGGCTGCGGAGGCCAAGTCAATGGGTAATTTTAAGGCAGAGATGGATAGATTCTTGATTAGTGTGGGTATCAGGGGTTGTGGGGAGAAGGCAGGAGAATGGGGTGAAGAGGGAATGTAAGATCCGCCATGATTGAATGACGGAGTGGGTGATGGGCCGAATGGCCTAATTCTGCTCCGATCACTTATGAACTTATGACTGTTCGTGTGGAACAACACAAGGATACAGGTACATGGATTATATTCTGGCATGTTTGATATTATAGGATCTTCTCCTTCTGCTTTACAAGACTGCAGTCAGTTGTGTTCATTCCATCCAAATTTCACAGTTTGACAGAAATAACTGAATGTTTTTTTGCACTCTGTGTTATCCGTCACCTCTCACTGTTTTTTTTTTCTTCCTACTTGCCGTGAATTTAGCAAGTGCCAAAATACAATAGTGCATTTCAGGTCTTGATCTTGAACTTTCAGTTGTAATATAAAAGCTGAGTTGGGAAACAGTCCTAAAATGGAGAATCCGTGCACCTGTATCCATGTTGTGTTCAATTTGAAACCCATGCAAATATTTGTCTTACATTGAGTTCACACAAAGTCTATGTAAAATCTGGCAACACGGTCCTCAATGTGTCGGAAGGAACTGCAGATGTTGGTTTACACCAAAGATAGACACGAAACGCTGGAGTAACTCAGTGGGTCAGACAGCATCTCTGGAGAAAAGGAATGGGTGACGTTTCGGCTCAAGATCCTTCTTTAGACTTAAGGCGGGCAACTTGGAACAGAGTTTGAAAACCAAAAGAAGCTTTGGATGTTGGAAATCTGAAATAAAAAGAGAAAATGCTGGAAAGACTCAGCGGTCAAGCAGCATCTGTGGAGAGAGAAACAGAAATGATATTTCAAGTGAAAGGCAGGTCCAAGATTTTCTGTTTTTATCTGTGCTGAAAGGAATTGCAGATGCTGGTTTATACTGAAGATAGACACAAAGTTCTGGAATAACTCAGCGGGTCAGGCAGCATCTCTGGAGAAAAAGGATGGGTGATGTTTCTGGTCCAGGCCTTCTTCAGACAGTTTTTTTAAATTTCTGAATAACAGACCTCCACATAGACTACAACTTCAAGGGGACTTTCAGACGGTTGTCTAACTTCCTCCTTTCCCTCCTTGATGTTCACCAAGTGCAAATGCTCTACAATTTTTGGGCGTGTTCCATGTCGATTTACAATCCAGCTCTGAGAAACAATATCATCATCATCAAACCTTTCAGATCAATGAAGTTATGAGCCTTTGCTTTTGAAAATGTAAAGGACTCTGACAAGAAAAAAAAATACTTGCTTCTAAGAATCCGCTGCTCCAGAGAAAACAAGGATAATGAATAAGTCTCCAAACCCCAGCACAAAGCTTTCCATCTTGGAAACCACCACCACCTTAAATTAAAACTTACAGTCGATAACACAATGAATGAGACCAAAGGAATGCAGCAGAGAAATGGGGTTATCATGGGGAGCTTGGGAGAACTTTAATTCAGGGGTATCTCGAAAGTTAAGGCAAGTTGAGTTTAGTTGAGTGTCACGTTTGGAAATCTCAGCTAATTTGACAGTCTTTGTCTTGCTGTTTGGTCTATTCTGTATCAGGATATCTGTTATTATATGTGACTGGTGCGTAATTAAAATATTTGGACTTTGCTTAATTGCCTTGTTAAATTGTTTCTCTCAGAAACACTATTTGATGCCAAGCCGCAGCTTGGGTTGAAAAGTTTCCATTAGTCAATGGAAAAAAAACTGCTAAATTACAGTGAGGGAAATTCAAGAAAAATTGGTATAACCAAGGACCTGGGTGCAACCGCCATCATGCCTTGTATAAAACAAGGCTAATAATTCAATACTGTCAGAAGTAATTGGATATGAAGGTATTATGAAGTTTTGCAAATAAATCAAATGCATACCGAAGGTTCACCATGTAGCAATGCGTGGGGTGTTAGTACATGCATTCAGCCACCACCAGTTTGACCACCTCCATCACCAACCTACCATCACCTATTAGTGTAGATAGTTGAGAGGTAGACTTAACAATGGTACGTTGTGTGTCCTACCTCTCATTTTATTCCTCCTTCCCTTCTTTCGTCCTGTGGATGAGCTGCGCGGCGCCTGCTGCAAGTGGGAGATCTCAATGGGCGTGTTTGTTCGAAAACTCTCCTGGAACTTCTGCATCAATGACTGCACTGTATCTTGAGTCACATCAGCGGCTACAATGCGTCAATTTGATCGTTAAAATGTGAGCACGTTATAACTTCCGAGTCATCATTTGATCATCAAACTGAGCCCGCAAGCGCGCTACGCAAATGGCTAGTGTATTTGAACAAATATTTAGAAAAACAACGTGCCATTTGTGAAAATGTGCTTGAAAACTAACTTAATTACTCTGGTTTGTAAGCAGTCAGTTCTCCAGATGACACATCACAATCGGTCTAGAACAAGGATTCCCAACCTAGGGTAAATTTACCCCCCAGAAGATCAATTTGTTGATACTGGAAATAATAATGTTAGAAACAGTATTTTTAAATTTCCCCTTTGTCAGTTGCTTTATTATGATAGAAGTGTCAACTCAAATTCTTGAACAAAACAGGGTGGGGGTAACATTAGTTTTGAAAAGTTGGCAGGGGGTAAACAGGACGAAAAAGGTTGGGAACCGCTGATTTAGAATGAGCACGCACAGAATAGACACATAGAAACATAGACAATAGGTGCAGGAGGAGGCCATTTGGCCCTTCGAGCCAGCACCGCCATTCATTGTGATCACGGCTGATGGTCCCCAATCAATAACCCGTGCCTGCCTTCTCCCCATATCCCTTGACTCCACTAGCCCCTAGAGCTCTATCTAACTCTCTCTTAAATCCATCCAGTGAATTGGCCACCACTGCCCTCTGTGGCAGGGAATTGCACAAATTCACAACTCTCTGGGTGAAAAAGTCTCACCTCAGTCTTAAATGGCCTCCACTTTATTCTAAGACTGCGGCCCTTGGTTCTGGACTCACCCAACATTGGGGAACATTTTTCCTGCATCTAGCTTGTCCAGTCCTTTTATAATTGTATATGTATCTATAAGATCCCCCCTCATCCTTGTAAACTCCAGTGATAACAAGCCTAGTTTTTTCAATCTTTCCTCATATGACAGTCCCGCCATCCCAGGGATCAATCTTGTGAACCTACACTACACTGCCTCAATCACAAGGATGTCCTTCTTCAAATTAGGAGACCAAAACTGTATGCAATACTCCAGATGTGGTCTTACCAGAGCCCTATACAACTGCAGAAGAATGAGAGGCACGAGAATGAGATGCACAGAGTCTCTTGCCCAGAGTGGGGGAATGGAGAACCACAGGACGTAGGTTTAAGGAGAAGGGGGGAAGATTCTATAGGAATCTGAGGGGTAACTCTTTTGACTCAAAGGGTGGTGGGTGTTTGGAACGAGCTGCCAGAGAAGGTAGTTGAGACAGGGACTATCGCAACATTTTAGAAGCAGTTAGACAGGTACATGGATAAGACAGGTTTGAAGGGATATGGACCAACCCAGGCAGATGGGACTAGTGTAGAGGGGACATGTTGGTCGGTGTGGGCCTGTTTCCACACTGGATGACTCAATGACTCTGCAGTGAAGGAGCTGTAATAACACGATTAGCAACTTTACATCAGTGACTGGGTTGTCAGTTTTCATATACTGGCTCGTCATTCAAATTCACTCATTTTCCAAATGGGAAACTTTCATCCACTTTGGAATAGAGGGCAGCAAACAATTCAGATATTAGCCATTTATTTTGTGTGTAAGCCCTAAGAAATATAAAACTCGCACCGTAAACCTCTCTGCCCTCACCACCTCATTTGTCATGTCCCAGCCTTTCAAAGCCAAGGATGCGACCAACATTTTCAGATCTATATTATCAATTTTTTTTAAATTTGGGAAAAGAATATGCAATTAATCTACAACCTTTTCTTACTTGTTACTTTGACAGTATTCTCCATTCTTTTACTAATCCCGTAAACAATAAGAAAACAGATGTTATTACTGCACATGTGTTGGGAGGAACTGCAGATGCTGGTTTATACCGAAGATGGATGGAAAATGCTGGAGTAACTCAGGGAGTCAGGCAGCATCTCTGGAAACTGACACAAAATGCTCCAGAGATGCTGAGGTACTCCAGCACTTTGTGTCAATCTCGAGATGCTGCTGGACCCAACTGAGTTTCTTCAGCACTTTTGAGTCCATCTTTGGAAGCAGGTTGCTCACTTGTCTACCTAGACTCGTTGGATTAAAAATAGTCCCGTCATGGTCGAAAACATTCAGCCTCGGAATTGGTAATTCAAAAAGATTCAGCCCCAAAGGTGAGAAAAGGGCACTTGATAACCACGTGGAACCATTATTATTCTGTTAACAATGAACTCTGAAGATAAATGTGAATGAATAAATGAATGAATGGATACTTTATCGTCACATGTGACAAGTCAGAGTGGAATCCTTTGCTTGCTTACCCAAGGTATGCAAAGAGTCACCACATAAAGAGCGTTGACAAGGTTACAAAGTGTCCAGCATCAGGTCCTCCTATGTTCCCCGCCCCCACCCACCTCACAGCGGGCCCCCTACGCCGGGTCCTCCTTTGCTCTAGTAGTAAGACTTGTATCTAATTTTACATCAAGAGCGAGAAAAAAGTACTTTTAATTACGTCTGTGGATTGTGATACAGAACATTGCAGTACAAATTTCAGCTGATCTAACAGTCTTGTTTTTGCTGTTTGGTCCATTCTGTATCGGGATATTTGTCATCATAACTGACTGTTGGGAAATTAAAAGTCTTGGACTTTGCTTAATTGCCTTTTTAAATAGTTTTCTGTCTGAAACACCATTTGGTGCCACGTTGCATTTCGTTTCACCAGTAGCAGCTTGGCTTGAAAATTTTCCATTAGTCAATGAAAAAAACCCATTTCCCTCAAAATACCAGTCTACTGATCACATCGAGCATTCAAAAAGCCTGGATCTTTCTTTTTTTAGGGGAAACAGGCCCTTCGACCCACCGAGTCTGCACCCGCCAGCGTTCTCAACACATTAACACCAGAGACAATTTTATATTCATACCAAGCCAATTAACCTACAAACCTATACATCTTTGGAGAGTGGGAGGAAACCGAAGATCTCGGAAAAAACGTACAAACTATACAGACAGCGGTAGTTGGGATCGAACCCGGGTCTCAGGCGCTGTGAGGCAGCAACTCTACCGCTGCCCCACTGTGCTGCCCCCTACTGTGTTAAAGTGGGTTACAACGAGGGAAATTCAAGGAACATGGGGTCTAACCAAGGACCAGGGAACAACCAAGGTACTTCCTTGCATAAAACAAGGCTAATAAACCAAAACTGTCAGAATTAATTGGATATGAAGGTATTCCAAAGTTTTGCAAATAAATCAAATAAATGCTGGTTCTTATTAAAAAATAATCCTTTCTTCAGTTGTCAGGTCATTTCACAGGGCGTAGGATCATCTTGGATTTAGTTTCCAATTTGGTATTGACTTGCTCTTGCCAACACTACTAATATCGCTATGTTTTGGAGACTTGTTTTTAAGTTTTTGAATCACCACTTTGTGAGCACCAGTCTGTTGGAAGAATACATCTAAAAAACAGCCCATTTATTCAACTTAAGTTGGAGGCAGAGGGTCATCTAAATGTTAACAGTTGCAGGGACCCTAAATCTGAAGACCAAAGTGGAGTAGATTTTGCAGTTTACATAACCCTTGGATGGATGATCTTGGAACCATGGCAGCTTTAGAGAGATGTGCTCAGTAAATATTCTGGAGGATTGGAAGAAACATATGAGAGAATGGCGGCACAGTGGTGCCCTGCTGTCTTCGGAGTGTGGGAGGAAACCGGAGCTCCTGGGGAAAAACCTACGCAGGTCACGGGGAGAAGGGACAACTCCGTACGGACAGCACTATCTCTGGCACTGTAAGGCAGCAACCCCATCGCCACGCCACACTGCTGCCCATAACAGGTTTACTTTGAAGAAGGGTCTCGACCCGAAACGTCGCCTATCTCCTTCGCTCCTTAGATGCTGCTGCACCCACTGAGTTTCTCCAGCTTTTTGTGTAACCCACAGGTTTACTTTAGTTTAGTTTAGTTTATTGCCACATGTATTACGGTACAGTGAAAATCTTTTCATTTCGGGAGGAACTGCAGATGCTGGTTTCAGCCGAAGACTGAAACGAAATTCTGGAATAACTCAACGGGTCAGGCAGCATCTCTGGAGAAAAACAATAGGTGACGTCTTGGGTTGAATGGTTCCAGGGTGGCACGGTGGCGCAGCAGTAGAGTTGCTGCCTTATAACACTTAGACCCAGGTTCGATGCCAACGACGGGTGCTGTCTGCAAGCAGTTTATACGTTCTCCACATGATCGCGAGAGTTTTCTCCGATCTTCAGTTTCCTCCCACACTCCAAAGGTTAATTGGCTTTGTATAAATGCAAAATTGTCCCTAGTGTAGGGTAGTGTTAGTGTGTGGGGATCGCTGGTCGGTGCAGACTCGCCAAAGCGCCTGTTTCCGCGCTGTATCTCTAAACTATCCCAACATTTAAGAAACAGTTAGACTGGTACATGGATATGACAGTTTTGGTGGGATATGAACCAAACGCGGGCAGGTGGAAATAGTGTAGCTGGGACATGTTGGCCGGTGTGGGCAAGTTGGGTCGAAGGGCCTGTTTCCACGCTGTATCACTCTATGACTACATGAGTCTAACCAAACTAAACTAAACCACAATCTCAAACTGATGGATCTTCAACTGGGCTTAAGGCCACAAAGTGGTGATTAGAATTTGCTTATGAAAGATGTTCAGAAGGTATTTGTGTTATAAATAGGCCGTGATAAGTTCTCCTGTCACCAACATCTGATCAATGTGCAACACACATGGCCTTAGCAGTCAACATCACTTTGTCAGCGTTTATTTTCAATTCAAAAATAAACTTCATCCATACAACACATATACAAGAAAACACAGATATACCTACAAGGCATGGTTTTGTTTGCATTCACAGAGTCACCAGTCTATACATTCATGTCGCCATATTTGCCCTGCTATCAACTAGATAAATTCTATGTATAAAACATCAAAGGGTGTGAGAAGGAACTGCAGATGCTAGTTTAAACCAAAGATAGACTCAAAAAGCTGGAGTAATTCAGCGGGACAGGCAACATCTCTGGAGAGAAGGAATGGGTGATGTTTAGGGTCAAGACCCTTCTTCAGACCCAAAACATCACCCATTCCTTCTCTCCAGAGATACTGCCTGAATTCCGAAGGTTAATTGGCTTCAGTAAAATTGTAAATTGTTCCTGGTGCGCGTACTATAGTGTTAGTGTAGTTAGCGGCGATCTCTGGTCGGCACAGACTCGGTGGGCCAAAGAGCTTGTTTCTGCGCTCTATCTCTAAACTAAACTAAAAATAGGTTAGTGGTAGGAGAGGGAAACAGTTTGGGCTTTGGGTCACTGGTCGTTCATCAAAACTTTATCTGTGTCTGATGAAGGATTAATACAACTCTATTCCCCTCTCTGGAGATGCTGCCTGACCTGAATATCTCCAGGACTTTAAAAATATATATTTTCACATTAGGAGAATTGTTAGTAAAAGAAAACACACACTTAAAAAGTACTTTCATATGCTGAAGACTTTCCAAACATTACCCCAGCCAATTAACAGTTTGGAAGTGTGGTTCATGTATCATTTTGAGGAGCAAAGTTGTCAGTTAGAAAATTCCTACGCAGTGCCATAAGTGGTCTAATAACTAATCTTACTGTGCAGGAAGGAACTGCAGTTGCTGGTTTAAAAATGCTGGAGTACCTCAGTGGGACAGGCAGCATCTCTGGAAAGAAGGAATGGGTGACGTTTCGGATGAAGAAAGGTCTCCACCCAAAACGTCACCCATTCCTTCTCTCCAGAGATGAAACTTACTGAAAACATAGAAACATAGAAAATAGGTGCAGGAGTAGGCCATTCGACCCTTTGAGCCTGCACCGCCATTCAATATGATCATGGCTGATCATTCAACTCAGTATCCTGTACCTGCCTTCTCTCCATACCCCCCTGATCCCTTTAGCCACAAGGACCACATCTAACTCCCTCTTAAATATAGCCAATGAACTGGCCTCAACTACCTTTTGTGGCAGAGAATTCCAGAGACTCACCACTCTGTGTGAAAAATGTTTTCCTCATCTGGGTCCTAAAGGAATTCCCCCTTGTCCTTAAACTGTGACCCCAACATCGGGAACAATCTTCCTGCATTTAGCTTGTCCAACCCCTTAAAGAAAAGTGAAAGACCTGGATAGAGTGGATGTGGAGAGGATGTTTTCACTAGTGGGATAGTGTATGACTAGAGGACACAGCCTCAGAATAAAAGGATGTAAGATTAGAAAGGAGGTAAGGAGGAATTTCTTTATTCACGTGGATTCCGAACTGGCTTGCTGGCTTATTGGACAGAGGCTTGTGGTGGAAGGCCAATATTCAGGTTTTTGTTTTTAGTTTTAGAGATACTGCGCGGAAACAGGCCCTTCGGCCCACCAAGTCCGCACCGACCAATGGTCCCCGCACACTAACACTATCCTACACACGCAAGGGACCAAGCCAACATCTTTGGAGTGTGGGAGGAACCCAGAGCTCCCGGAGAAAACCCACGCGGTCACGGGGTGAGCGTATGAGCTCCATACAGACAGCACCTGTAGTCAGGATCGAACCCTGGTCTCTGGCGCTGGAAGGCGGCAACTCTCCCGCTGCACCACCGTGCGTGAAGAGAGGATTGGATAATGTATAAAATAAGCAAGCACACATTGGAAGATAACTTAATCCAACTAATTCTATTAAAAGCGATAAACTTTCATAATCACTGGTTGTATTAAATCTTCAACAAAAGAACAGGTTTTGAAATTGATTCCTATCCACTTCAATATCAGATAGCAAATGTACATCTTAATGAATATGTGGATAAATGGGCATGAAAAATTGATTAGATAAAGGTGTGTTGAGAAGGACTGGTTTAGCAAGACCTGAGCTAAAGGGCTTTATGATAGGCAGAATGAAAGATCACAAAGGATTAATGAGAGCTCTTAAATATAGCCTGGCCTCCAGCATTAAATGTATTATTGGTTCCAGGTCAAAAAATTATACAACAGGCTAGATGGGTAGATATTATTTGGGACCAGTCTACACGGAACTCATGATTAGTAAGTTACTGTTGGATACCAACAATGATTACACGGCTTGGCCAACATCAGGATAATAGTTTAGTTTAGTTTAGAGATACAGCGCGTAAACAGGCCCTTCGGCCCACCGAGTCTGCACTGACCTGCGATCCCCGCGCACGAACTATCCAGCACTATCCAGCACTCGGGAGATTTTTTACATTTATACCAAGCCAAATAGCCTACAAACCTGTACGTCTTTGGATCGCGGGAGGAAACCCACGCAGGTGACGGGGAGCCCGTACAAACTCCGTACAGACAGCACCCGTAGCCAGGATCTGCGCCACCGTGCCGCCTGGAATATGCACCTGAATATCCAATCTCATGCAGTTTGTCTGAGAAAGAGTCAGTGTCATCAGTTCGTAAAATCAGGGAGCAAAATCTGGCCATTCGGCCCATAAAGTCTACTCTGCCATTCAATCATGGCTGATCTATATCTCTCCCTCCTAACCCCATTCTCCTGCCTTCTCCCCATAACCCCAGACACCCGTACTGATCAAGAATCTATCCATCTCGGCCTGAAAAGATCCAATGACTTGCCCTCCACAGCATTCTGCTGGAGATAATCCAAAGTGTAACTGATGAAATAATCCTGCTCATCGCAGACATGTTTTGGCTGGGTCTTTGTTCATATCCTGTGCTCCAATTTTTATCAGCAAATGAACGACAGAGCTTGGAAGATCCTTTGGCTGAAAGTATAGGAACTGGAGACTGCAGGCGTTTGCATCTCACTCATGGAAATAAGAGACATCAGACCTGAGCCAAGATTCACATAATACCATTTTACAGCATCATGTCTGCATCTTTATTATATCAGTCATCTGGAAATTCTTATTTGAATACATTGAATATTCAAATTACCTTAATTGGTACACGTGACACTAAATTGAATCTTAAGTGAGCTAAATTAACTGAACCATCCTACCAACAACTAGAGAATAGTCCTGAGCTGCTATCTTCCTCATTGGAGATCCTCGGACTGTCTTTGATCGGACTTTACTGGACTCTATCTTGCACTAAACCCTGTTCATGTTATTCCCATTATCATGTATGTGTACAGTGTGGTGTCGTTCCACTGACCGGTTAGCATGCAACAAAAGCTTTTCACTGTAACCTTGGCACACGTGACAATAAACCAAACACAACTCAACTCTAGTAAAGGAAATGGGGCGGCACGGAGGCGCAGCGGTAGAGTTGCTGCCTTACAGCACCAGAGACCCGGGTTTGACCCTGACAACGGGTGCTGTCTGTACGGAGTTTGTGCGTTCTCCCTGCGACCGCGTGGGTTTTCACCAGGTGTTCAGGTTTCCTCCCGCACTCCAAAGACGTACAGGTTTGTGGGTTAATTGGCTTCGGTAAAATTGTCCCAAGTGTGTCGGACAGTGCTAGTGTTCAGGATAATTGCTGGTCGCCGTGGCCTCAGTGGGCTGAAGGGCCTGTTTTCGCACTGTATCTCTAAAGTCTAAAGTCTAAAGAAATGACTAAGTACACTGTTGAAGCTTTATTTTATAAACAGAAAACTATGTGAGCAGATGATCTCTTGTACCCTAACTTATACAGAAGTTTCCTAATTTATTCTGATGTTTATCATTCTATTTACTGATGGCACAAGACCTTAAGAAACCACGTTTCAATCTTGGTGGATGCCTACCCTTTTCAGGCCCGATCGTTGCTTCTCTTCCAATTGTCTCCAGCAGCTTCTGTTCAAAACAGAAGTAAATGTTTCACATTGGGGCGTATGGTGACGCAGCGGTAGAGTTGCTGCCTTATAGTGCCAGAGATCCGGGTTCGATCCTGACTATGGTTGCTGTCTGTACGGAGTTTGTACTGACAGGACCACGTGGGCTTCCTCCGGGTGCTCCGGTTTCCTCCCACACTCCAACAACGTACAGGGATGTAGGTTAATTGACTTTGGTAAAATTGTAAATTGTCCCTAATGTGTGGAGGATAGTGCGAGTGTGCGGGGATCGCTGGGCGGTGCGGACTCAGTGGGTCAAAGGGCCTGTTTCCGCGCTTTTATAATCTAGACTAAAATAAGCCAAGAAATACCAAGACTACAGAGGATCAGTTCTGAAGAAGAGACAAGAGACTGTGCGTCTACCCAATCTATTCCTAACATGATTTTGTACACCTCTTTAACATCACCCCTCAGCCTCCTGCGCTCCAAGCCTGCTCAACCTCTTCCTACAGGTCTCAAAAAGGGTCTCGACCCGACCCGAAACGTCACCCATTCCTTCTCTCCTGAGATGCTGCCTGTCCCGCCGAGTTACTCCAGCATTTTTGTATCTATCTTTGGTTTAAACCAGCACCTGCAGTATCTTCCTACATATCATGCCCAATATGTGCAGCGAGGAAAGTTATCTTCCTTAGACATATTGCGCTGTCCTCATTAAAACACATTCGAATTTATTGTACTTGCTCCTCATACAGCTGATGAATAACAATAGGTGAAGGGAAAAAGATTTAATAGGAATCCGAGGGGTAATTTTTTCACACAAAGGATGGTGGGTGTATGGAACAAGCTGCCAGAGAAAGTAGTTGAGGCTGGGACTATCCCATCAGTTAAGAAACAGTTAAACATGGATAGGACAGGTTTGGAGGGATATGGGCCAAGCGCAGGCAGGTGGGACTAGTGTACCTGGGACATTGTTGGCCGGTGTGGGCAAGTTGGGCCGGAGGACCTCTTTCCACACTGTATCACTCTATGGCTCTGTGAATCTATTGTCACACAATTCTCTGCCAATCTGGGCTTGAATCAGAACATCATCAATAAATAAACCCAACACGGCTTCGATGAAAGACACGTTATTTTTCCAGCAATTATTTCAATGCTTGAATGCACACTTCCTAAACACAAGATTGGATGCTGTTAGTTTTCCATTTCAATTTGCCCCAGAACAATGTTGTTAAAACCAACATGATCAGGAGAACAAAACAAAAAGATTCACCGCTGGGCCACAAATGACATTTTCTGATTTAAACTAAAAAAAAAAAATCCTAATTTTAATTTATTCCTATCTTCTCATTTTGTTCTGAAATCTTCCAAACAAATCTGATTCCAAACGGGATATGGTATCTACTGAGGAACCCCTGCTTCACATTCCTATTGGTTTGGCATAGGTGATGATAAGGCTTGTCCACATTTGGTTCCCTATTCTGCAGGTTGAGTTGGGACCCAACGAAAAAGAAGATAGACACAAAATGCTGGAGGAACAGCGGGACAGGTATCATCTCTGGGTTGACACAAGTGTTGGAGAAACTCAGAGGGTGCAGCAGCGTCTATGGAGTGAAGGAAATAGGCAACATTTTGGGCCGAAACCCTTCTTCAGACTGATGTAGGGTGGAGGGGGTGGGGAGAAGAAAGGGAGAGGAGGAGCCAGAGGGCTAACGGAGAGCTGAGAAGGGGAGGAGACAGCAAGGGCTACCGGAAATTGGAGAAGTCAATGTTTATGCCGCTGGGGTGCAGACTGCCCAAGCGGAATATGAGGTGCTGCTCCTCCAGTTTCCGGTGATGCTCACTCTGGCCATGGAGGAGGCCCAGGACAGAAAGGTCGGATTCGGAATGGGAATCATCTCTGGGTAGAAGGAATGGGTGACGTTAGGGGGTCGAGACCCTTCTTCAGACTGAGAAACCTACAAAGGTGTTTTACTGTCACATGTGCGAAGTGCAAACGCACAGTGACAGTGAGGTTCTTTTCTTACAAACAGCCCAGTAGAGTATTACCATACCATCCCCGATTAGTAATGGTAGAGAAATAGTCTACTGAGACCGCATGCAAGAGGCGCCATGTTTTGCCGCCATTTTTAAAGTCCAGCCCACGCTCCAGATGTTATGAGCGGAGTCCGATTCAGGCGAGGCCCAGGTTTCTGCGGCCATCGCATTCCTTGGTCGCTGCTTATTCTTTCCATAGACAAAGTCCCATCATTCTACTAGCACATGCTGCACTTGATGCCAATTTCTCTTTTCCCATCGTTTAAAGGCAGTTGAGTCTGATGAAGGGTTCCAACCCCAAACGTCACCTATTCCTTTTTTAAAGGGATGCCCCCCTGACCCGCTGAGCTACTCCATCATTTTGTGCCTATTTTCAGTATCAACCAGCATTTGCTGTTCCTTCCTAGACATTTGGGTCTGAGGTAATGGATTATAAATTCCCTTTCATCAAATTCCTCTTTGTACTGTACTTTACGAGACTCGAGTTTGTCCAAAACCAATGCACCAGGAAGGATTTCTCCTCAAACGAAACCCAGTGATTCTCACCTCTCTCAAGATCAATCCAAAGTGTCCATCTTCTTTAGTTTTTACTGCCAGCTACTTTTTTTGACTTCTTTTTGTCTTGAAGAACATTCTGAAGATGTCTGAAGAAGGGCCTCGACCCGAAGCGCCACCTATTTCCTTCTCTCCAGAGATGCTGCCTCACCCGCTGAGTTTCTCCAGCATTTTTGTCTACCTTCAATTTTTCCAGCATCTTTGCCTCCTTTCCATTTCCCCTTCGAAGTCTATCGCATCACCGTTTAAGAGAACAATTGGGGACTATAACATTTACCCATGTCAACATTTAGTTTACACACCTTGACACATCTTTATTGCATAAATCAAATCACCAAAGAAAAAATTATCTTATTCAAATAAGATTCACCGTGAGCGGCACGGTGGCGCACCAGTAGAGTTGCTGCCTTACAGCGCCAGTGACCCGGGTTGATCCTGTACGGAGTTTGTACATTCTGAGGATATGGGGAGAAGGCAGGAACAGGGTACTGATTGTGGATGATCAGCCATGATCACATTGAATGGCGGGCGGTGCTGGCTTGAAGGGCCGAATGGCCTACTCCTGCACCTATTGTCCATGCTCCACGTGACCTACGCGGGTTTTCTCCGAGATCTTCGGTTCTCTCCCACACTCCGGAGGTGTACCGGATTGTAGGTTAATTGGTTTGGTATGAATGCTAAAGTTGTCCCTGGTGTGTGTAGGATAGTGTTTGTGTGCGGGGATCGCTGGTCTGCGCGGACTTGAAGGGCCTGTTTCTGCGCTGTATCTCTAAACTAAACTAAATTAAATCATGACCAGTTTTTGAATTTGTAAAGTACAACTCACTTATGAAGAATTAGCTCAAGAACTACAATGATAATGCTCCTCCTGATCGTATTCGTTTAAAACCAAGATCATTTATCATAATGTTTGCAATCTTCTTTAGGTTACACCTGATCAATAAGGCAAAATTCTGGTGCAGTGTTTAATTTGTTTTGTTACTCAATAAAATCCGACCTTGAGCAATAAATTACTAACAGGTTTTATTAGGTTTTAAAACAAATTAAAAAGAGCCCTGTTGCTTTCCAAACTGCATCTTGGAGATTCCTGATCTTGCAGTGAAGGTTAGTCAATAGTCTTGTTGGCAGAAGATTTACAGAAAAACACAAAAAGGCCCCCACCGACTCTCTGGGCAAAAAAAGTGCCCGTACATCTCCATTAAACATTCCCCCTCTCGCCTTATAGCCAGGTCCTCTAGTGTTGGATATTCCCACGCTGGGAAAACGCTTTTGTCTACCGTATCTATGCCTCCCATATTTCTACGAGGCCTCCTCTCAACCTCTGATATTCCAGAGAAAACAATCCAAGTCTCTCCAACCTCTCCTTGCAGCTGAAACCCTCTCATTCTGGTAACCCTCCTTTCCACCAAAGCATCCACATCTCTCCTGTCGTGGGGCGACCAGTACTGCACGCCATGCTCCAAATGTGGCCCAGCCCAAGTCCGATAGAGACTGCTTGGAGAGATGTGTACGACATCAGCAACACAAAGCTGATCTGCAAACACTTACAGGTTTAATCTGGAGTAACTCAGCGGGACAGGCGGCATCTCTGGAGAGAAGGAATGGGTGATATTTCTGGTCGAGACCCTTCGTCAGAGAGATGCTGCCTGTCTCGCTGAGATTACTCCAGCAATTTGTGTCTATCTTCAGTCTTATTGGCAGCATCTGAAGGTGGCTTCCACACACCTCCTCCAGCCAGCTCCTCCTTGCCGGATGGCAGAGGTGGTTGGGGTGCCCAGAAATTTTATGGACCTAGGCTCATTTAATTCACCCAGACCCATGTCCCACCAAATCAATATGAAGTTTAAGAAGATTGCGAAGATCAGAACGCTATTGGTTGCCCAACCCCTTACAACCCAGCGGTATGAATATTGATTTCTCTCATTTCAAGTAGCCTTTGAATCCCCCCTCTCTCTCTCCCCCCCCCCCCCCTCCCTCCCCCCCCCCCAGCTTCAGATGTCACACGAGATCCTTCTTCCCTGTGGCTATCAAACTGCACAATCCCTCCGCCTTCTGTCGTGGGGTAGACTGACCCCCCCCCCCCCCCCCCCCCCATCTTTCCACATCTTCAATCCTTTCCACTCGTCACTTTAATTTCATGTTTCATGTATTTTGTGTTTTATAACTGTTGGCAGATCACTTTCCTGAGATAAATAAAGTTCTATCGTATAGTTCTGTATTGTCTGTAATTCATTTTCACCCAGCCCACAGCTAACAATGGCCTGTTTCCATTATCATCTTTACTTTTTTGCACACCTTTCATTCATGTGTTCTATATCTCTTTATATCACCGTCTATATCTCTTGTTTCCCTCTCCCCTGACTCTCAGTCTGAAGAAGGATTTCGACCTGAAATGTCACCTATTCCTTTTCTCCAGAGCTGCTGTCTGACCCGCTGAGTTACTCCAGCTATTTGTGTCTGTCTATGCTTTAGTTTAGTTTGTCAACATGTGTACTGAGGTACAGTGAAAAGCTTTCGCTGCGCGCTAACCAGTTAGCGGAAAGACAATACATGATTACAATCGAGCCATTCCACAGTGTTACAGATACATGATAAATGGAATAACGTGTGTGTGCGTGTGTGTGTGTGTAGATAGTGTTAGTATGGACTTAGTGGGCCGAAGGGCCTGTTTCTGCGCTGTATCTCTAAACTAAGCTAAGCAGGAGTAGCCTGAGAAAGAGTCCACCACTAAAACGCAATGAGCTCTGTGGTATCAGTTCCAATATCTCGATCCTGACCACGGGTGATTGTGGCTGTCTGTACGGGGTTTGTAAGTTCTCCCCGTGACGGCGAGGGTTTTCTTCCCACGCTCCAAAATCGTACAGGTGTGTGGGTTAATTGGTTTTGGGTTTGTACACTTGGTATAAGTGTAAATTGTCCCTCGTGTGTGTATGCGTGTGTTAATGTGCGGGGACGGCTGGTCGGTGCGGACTCGGTAGGCCGATGGGCCTGTTTCCACATTGTATCTCTGAACTGAACTAAGTCTGGTGTAACAGTAATCTCAGCCGACTCGTAGAAGTATTCCCACAGTCAGCAACCGAGAGTTTTCAGCTAATACTTTAAACATTTTAATCAGCGCTAATTAAAACATTTAAACATCTGCATTCAATTAGGTGAAATATCAAACATTGAAATTTTAAATCCGTTATATATCTGAAATAATTACTCAGAGAAATAACAATCTGAGCATGCAAAACTAGGCATTCTAGTACATTAGAAACACACTTCCACGTCACGCACACCAGACAATATTATAGACACAAAATGCTGGGATAACTCAGTGAGACAGGAAGCATCCCTGAATGGAAGGAATGGGTGACGTTTTGGATCCCAAACGTCACCCATTCCTTCTATTTGGAGACACTGCCTGTCCCACTGAGTTACTCCAGCATCTGCAGTTCCATCCTTCACATTTCAAGTATTGTGTTCAATTTTGGTCGCCACCCTCTAGGAAGGATGCTGTTAAGCTGGAAAGAGTGCAGAGACGATATGAGGATGTTGCCAGGACTTGAGGGCCCGAGCTATAGGGAGCGGTTGTGCGGGCTAGGTCTTTACTCCTTGGAGTGCAGGAGGCGGAGGCCAGATCTTATTGAGGTGCATAAGATCATGAAGGGGATAGATGAAGAGAATGCACAGAGTCTTTAACCCAGAGTAGGGGCATCTGAGAATCAGAGGATATGGGTGTAAGGTGAGATAGGAAAGATTTCATGGGAACCTGAGGGACAACTTTATCACACAGTGGGTGGTAGGTACATGAAATGAGCTGCCAAGGGAGATACTTGAGGCAGGTACTATAAAAATATTGAACAAACATTTGGTCAGGTTCATGAATTGGAAAAGTTTACAGGGATCTGGGCCAAACATGCACATATTGGACGCTGGTGAAGATGGGGCATCTTTGTACGCATGGGTAACTTGGGTCGAGCTGCCAGTTTACACACTGGAAAGCTGACTCGACACCAGAATTATTTGGTAAATAATTTTTATTAACATTTTTATTAACTCAACTGACCTTCCTTTTTTTACGGTGGAGAAAAGGTGCAGCAGAGGACAGCGTTTAACCATTGACATCATTTTTTTGATTTTGTTTTGCAGAGATGCCAAACGTGGCTAAATCCCAAAGTTGTCTCGAGTTTCACAATGTGACAGTGAGAGTAAAGGGTTTTGCCATCAGTCCCACTGAGTGCGAGCTGACCAGCGATCCCCGCACACTAATGCTATCCTCCGCACACAATTTACAAAAATAACTATACCACGCTAATTAACATACAAACCTGTACGGCTTTGGAATGTGGGAGCTCCCGGAGAAAACCCACGCAAGTCACGGGGAGAACGTACAAACTCCGTACAGACAGCAGCCGTAGTCAGGATCGAACCTGTGTCCCTGGTGCTGAGAGGCAGCAACTCTACCGTGCGCCACCTCGCTCTTCTCTGCACAGTACTTAAGTTGAGTGGATCAGGTCTTTCAATCCTTTTCATTCTCTCTGTGTGAATTATGTTAAGGGCCTGTCCTACCAGCATCCGACTCCATGCGGTGAGTGCGACCAAACCGGCAGCGGGGGCCGCGCAGAGGTTGGGTGAGTCCCTGTACAGGGCCGTTCCCAACAGCATCCGACTCCATGCGGTGAGTGCGACCAAACCGGCAGCGGGGGCCGCGCAGAGGTGGGGTGAGTGGCGCAACGTGGCGCAAAGTGAGGCGAACTTGGAGCGAAGTCTTAAAGGTAAGTTCGCCAGGACAGAGAGGGACACACAGAGAGGGTCACAGAGGCACGACGTCGATGCGGTGTGTAATGCGTCGAGGCGACTGCGAGCCGACAAGCCGTTGCCGCGCGGAATTTTAGAACATGGTCAGTTTTTCGGAGCCCCGCGCGATGTCGGAACGAACTCCGCACAATTGGGACCGGCCCCGCGATGCCGGACGGCTCAAGCGACCACGTTAGGTCGCGCTCGTCGCATGGAGTTGCATGCTGCTGGGACAGGCCCTTTACAGTTGGTACAGCTGAGAGAATGGAGCAGCTGGGCTTGTACGCTCTGGAGTTTAGAAGGATGAGAGGGGATCTCATTAAAGATTGTTAAGGGCTTGGACATGCTAGAGGCAGGAAGCATGTTCCCGATGTTGGGGGAGTCCAGAACCAGGGGCCACAGTTTAAGAATAAGGAGTAAGCCATTTAGAACGGAGATGAGGAAACACTTTTTCTCATAGAGAGTTGTGAGCATGGAATTCTCTGCCTCAGAGGGTGGTGGAGGCCGGTTCTCTGGATGCTTTCAACAGAGAGCTAGATAGGGCTTTTAAAAATAGCGCAATCAGGGGATATGGGGAGAAGGCAGGAACGGGGTACTGATGGGGGATAATCAGCCATGATCACATTGAATGGCGGCGCTGGCTCGAAGGGCCGAATGGCCTCCTCCTGCGCCTATTGTCTATTGTCTATCTGGGGACCACTTTGTGTGGGGTCTTGCACTGAGATTAGTTTGTCACATTCCTGGACGGCTTCAAAGGTTCCACCCACAGCCAACAACTTTATTTGTTTTATTTCGTAAGTCAATATTTTAGCTTAATTTGATTGATTCTTGGACAAGTTAGCCACTTGCACTGAGAGAATAATCCCAAACAAAATGAGCTGTCACTTGGCAGGGAATTAATGATGCTGCATTCATTTATCAAAAGGCAAGTTGTGTTTCACTAACTTTGGTAAGTCGCTTGCTGAGGTTATGGAGGGGGCAGATGAAGATTATGAGCTTGATGTATATTTTCCTGCAGATATTCCCCAAAATACCAATGTAGGATTACTTATGCGTGATTACATTTTGGTTCCGATCCAGTCTCGGGTAGCCCAATCTCTTAAGTAATAACAGCAACAGACAGGACTAATCATGTTGGGTACACAAAAGGCTGGAGAAACTCAGCGGGTGCAGCAGCATCTAAGGAGCGAAGGAGATAGGCGACGTTTCGGGTCGAGACCCTTCTTCAGACTAATCTTGTTATCCATCAGCCAGCCTGATCGGGGCAAATATCGTGAGTGCAAAAGCTAAAGCAGTGAATGTATCAGAACTCTGAAATTAAAATGTAATGGGGCGGCCAGAACTGCATGCAATACTCCAAATGCGGCCAAAACCAGAGTCCTATAGAGACTGCAAAAGGGGTCGTGTATTTTACACACAACACTCGCACTTTTCTGATCTGCAAACACTAACAGGTTTCATTCTTCTTGTTTGTTAATTATTCTTGCTATTGAGGGAGTGCAGCGTAGGCTCACCAGCTTAATTCCTGGGATTGTGGGACTGACATATGATGACGAATGGATCAAATGGGCTTACATTCACTGGAAGTTAGAAGGATGAGAGGGGGTCTTATCGAAACATGTAAAATTCTTCAGGGATTGGACAGGCTAGATGCTGGAAAAATGTTCCCGATGTTGGGGGAGTCCAGAATCAGGGGTCACAGTCTAAGAATAAGGGGCAGGCCATTTAAGACTGAGATGAGGAAAAACATTTTCACCCGGAGAGTTGCGAATCTGCGGAATTCTCTGCCACAGAAGGCAGTGGAGGCCAATGCACTGGATGTTTTCAAGAGAGAGTTAGGTTTAGCTCTTAGGGCTAATGGAATCAAGAGATATGCGGAAAAAGCAGGAACAGGGTACTGATTCTGGATGATCAGCCATGATCGTATTGAATGGCGGTGCTGGCTCGAAGGGACGAATGGCCTCCTCCTGCGCTTATTTTCTATTATTCTACGTTTCTATGTTTCTAATCTATTCATTTGTTTGCGGGTAAAATAGCAGACATAATTGCAGACACGTGAGCGTGTTTGAGTTGATGATTGGAGGGGTTCACACCACCTGCAAAATGCTGCCTTAGCCCATCCTTCATTCACCACTCCTCATTTATCCTCGATAAGTACCGTCACCCAAACAAGACAGACCTAAGATAGGCACAAAATGCTGGAGTAACTCAGCCGGACAGGCAGCATCTCTGGATAGAAGGAATGGGTGACGTTTCGGGTCGAGACCCTTCTTTTGACAGAAGGGCCGGTTCCACTTGCCGATTTTTTCAGCGACTGTCAGCATCATTGACTGACGTATCAGGTCAGCTAAAAAAGTCATGGCGTGACGACGTATGGGCACGTGGTGTCTCCTCAAGTGTCGGAATTTCTTTTGTCGCCGCTCAAAATCTTTCGGCGACCCTGATACGTCAGTCAATGACGCCGGCAGTCTCCGAAAAATTTGCCAAGTGGGACAGGACATTGAGAGTCAAGGGGTAGGGGAACGAGAGATATAGACAGTGCTTAAGGCAAATGAATGGGAGATACAGTATGTAGAAAGCAATGATAATCAAAGAAATGTAGAGGCCACATTATCGGCTGAGGGATAGGTGGGATAGGGAACGGTACAGACAGACATTTTCACACCTTACTCTGCATATCCCTAGACTCCCTCTCCCATGACTCTCAATCTGAAGAAGGGTCTCGACCCGAAGCGTCACCCATTCCTTCTATCCAGAGTTGCTGCCTGTGCTGCTGAGTTACTCCAGAATTTTGTGTCCATCCTCGGAGTAAACCAGTATCTGCAGTTCTTTCTGCACAGGCTGCATCGCAGTGCTAATTTGTTTTCACTGAAATTGTATTAGGAACATTATTTTCTGTTGTAACAGCATCAATCTTATCGGTTCGCTGAGAAATTCCTTACAAAAGAAGAATGTCAAAGTGAAGGACAAAAAGTCATCAATTTTGAGCTTTATGGCAGCTATCATTTCTATCTTTGCAGCTCAATCAAAACACCTCTGCATTACAACGTATCTGCAACGTTTGATCAAGAATGGGTACGGGTCCACCTCCGATTTTCCGGCACCCTCGGTTCCAGAGCCTTGCCGGGTTATCCATTTTGCCGGACCAACAGAAGTCACGGCATTGGGGGGGGGGTGGGGGGGGGGGGGGGGGGGGGTGGGGGGGAGGGGGGGGGCTTTGAGATACCGGCTCGCAAGGATAGGCGCGGACGTCGGCGGCGGGGAGGGGTCTGCCAGCTCCGGGCGGGCCGCAGTTCCTGAGCCCCGGCTGCAGGGGGGGAGGGGGGCAAATTCAGTTCAGTCGAGTTTAGTTTATTGTCACGTGTACCGAGGTACAGTGAAAAGCTTTCTGCTCTCGTTGCATGCTCTCCAGGCAGCAAAAGACAATGCATGATTACAATCGAGCCATTCACGGTGCACCCGCCGGTCGGCAAAGAAGTACCGATGAGGTTGAGATCGGCCGCCTCACTCAGCCTAGAGGTTGCGTGTTCGTTGGTGGTGGGATGGGGGGGATTTTTGTCCGTATCAAAGGGGTGGCAGGACTACCAGTTGCTAGAACAACAGTTCCATGAAAAAACAGTGCGCCTGCCCAATAACGTGTTCTCCCATCTCCACCTCAGCTGCCGTGAATTAGATGCACGTCTCGTCAGCTTTCTCGGTCGGGCCACGTGAAACTAGGAGATTATACACGTATCAGTGCACAGATTAAATATAGTTTGTTTTTTTAAATTAAATGTTTGCCTGGGCCATCTGTTCAGCTTGGCCCGTTCCACTCATCTGTTTCACCGTAACAGATGTGATCGTACAAACTCCGTGCGGGCAAGCGCCCGTAGGCAGGATCGAACCAGGGTCTTTGGTGCCTCTAATGCTGCACCATCGTGTCACCCAAACAAGAACATCAAACTGAAGATCACTGTGTGGTTTTAGCCCGAGTGGACTATTTAATTGCAATCACAATAATACTTTATTAGCCAAGTATGTTTTGCAACATACGAGGAATTTAATTTGCCAAGTCAGTCACACAAATAAAAACCAACAGAACACACAACATAAACATCCATCACAGTGACTCCTCCACATTCCTCACTGTGATGGAAGGTGAAAAAAAGTTCAAATCTCTTCCTTTCTTCGCTCTCCCGCGGTCGGGGGCCTCGAGCCCTCCTACGATGGGACGATCTTGACTCCCATAGTTGGCGCTGTTTTGGGCCCCCCTCGTGGGGGGCGATCCAGCTCCTGCATCGGGGGGATGTCAGCTCCCCCGTGCCGGGCGATCGAACCCCGTGCCGGGGCTGGTCGAACCTTTGCGTTTGTCGGAGTTCCCGACAAGCCTCTCCCGAGACTGCGAGCTCATGATGGTATGTCCGCGGGCCACGGTTGGAGCGTTCCCAGGAAATGGATCAGCTCCGATTTTTACTTCCACGCGCCCAAGGTCAGTCCGAGGTGGCCTCCAGCTCCATCGATGATAGGCCGCAGAGCAACCGGAAATGCGACCCGGAAACATCGCGTTCCGGCAAGGTACGGAAATGAAAAAAAAAGTTTCCTCCCCACCCCCCCCCCCCCTCCCCCCACATAAAACAAACCGGAGAACATTTACACAAACTTATAAAAAGCACAATTTTTTAAAAAAAAGACGAAAAAACGAACTGACTGTTGGCGGGGCTGCCAATTGTTCAGCGCCCCTGAACACATTGCAGTAGGGGATGGTTTCTGGTCATTGGAAGCATGTTTACAGACAGCAGAACAAACACCTCTCCTTGGACTTGTAATCCCATGCATTGAGATGCTCAGTGTGCTGGTTGTATGTGGCTGCCTCAAGCTGTACATTTTTGGGCACCGTGTTATAGGAGCGATGTTGTCAAGCTGGGAAGTGTGCAGAGGTCAGAGAAAAGTTACGAGGATGTTGCCAAGACTCGAGGACCTGAGCTGTAGGGAGAGGGTAGACACAAAATACTGGAGTAACTCAGATGGACAATAGACAATAGACAATAGGTGCAGGAGTAGGCCATTCGGCCCTTCGAGCCAGCACTGCCATTCAATGTAATCATGGCTGATCATCCACAATCAGTACCCCGTTCCTGCCTTCTCTCCATATCCCCTGACTCTGCTATTTTTAAGAGCCCTATCTAGCTCTCTCTTGAAAGCATCCAGAGAACCTGCCTCCACCGCCCTCTGAGGCAGAGAATTCCACAGACTCGCCACTCTCTGTGAGAAAAAGTGTTTCCTCGTCTCCGTTCTAAATGGCTTACTCCTTATTCTTAAATTTCGGCTCAACGTTTCGGGTCGAGGTGTGAAGAAGGGTGCCGACCTGAAGCGTCACCCATTCCTTCCATCCGGAGATGCTACCTGTCCCGCTGAGCTACTCCAGCATCTTGTGTGCTACTATTCCTGTTCTGTAAATAAGGACATTAATTTGGGAAGAAAAATAAATCACAACCCGCTAGGGCCTAATGCGAGGTAGTTCATCACTGGAGTCCGATATCTTGCTCTGTACAGGCAAGCACAGGAAAAATTAAACGGTTGTTTTATATGACATTAGAGCCAGGAGACTCTAACTAATCATTTGTAATTGAGATCCCAATGGGAAGACTGCTTCCAAATGGCAACAAAGCTCCATTCTTTATGCCACACATGAAGCTGGAAGGAAAGGGACCAGAAACCTTTCCCTACTGCAACATGTTCAGTGTTTAAATAGTCCACTCGAGCTGAGACCTCACTGTAATCATCAGATCGATTTTCTCTTCTTCCGATTTTTGGGCAGCACGATGGCGCAGTGGTAGATCTGCTGCCTTACAGCACCAGAGACCCGTGTTCGATCCTGACTACGTTTGCTTGTCCCCAACGGAGTTTGTACGTTCCCCCTTCAACCTGCGTGGGTTTTCTATGAGATCTTCGATTTCCCCCTCATATCACTTGAATCCTACGAATCAAGATCCTAGCCCTCTCCACCTTAAAAGTATCCATTGACTTGGCCTCCACAGCCGTCTGTGGCAATGGATTCCACAGATTCACCACCCTAAAGAAATTCCTCCTCATCTCCTTTCTAAAGGTACGTCCTTTTATTCTGAGTCTGTGCCCTCCGAGGCGCTGGATTGTTAGAGTAACTCCCCAAATTTGACTAAATCACTTGATTGTCACCCTTGTTTATTCAGGTTGATACTCTTACAAATCAATCTCCACTTTAGACAATAGACAATAGACAATAGGTGCAGGAGTAGGTAATTTGGTCCTTCGAGCCAGCACCGCCATTCAATGTGATCATGGCTGATCATCCACAATCAGTACCCCGTTCCAGCCTTCTCCCCATATCCCCTGACTGCGCTATTTTTAAGAGCCCGATCTAGCTCTCTCTTGAAAACATCCAGAGAACCTGCCCTCTGAGGCAGAGAATTCCATTGAAAATATCCATTGACTTGGCCTCCACAGCCTTCCATGGCAAAGAATTCCACAATTATCCTCTTGCCCGGTCCAAATCCATTTTACCTTTGGTTGGCCCAGTCACGTTAATGACTCGTGGGTTCTCCCCAAACCAGAGAAAAGGTCTTATGAATCTCCCAGTGAGAGGTGAATGCCAGCCTCCAGCAATACAAGCCAGCTCTAATGTATACCAGTGCTCCACCGTGTGGCTTCCTGCCTCTATCTCCAACCAATTGATCACACTTGCTGGAGGCCATGAAATAGGCGGCAGAAAGTTAGCACACAACCTGAATCGCTAATAACAAGCAGAGCTCGAAAAGCGTCTGGACCTGATGGCATACCTGGTCGTGTTCTAAAAACCCGTGCGGACCAACTGGCTGGAGTTTTTACGGACATTTTCAACCTGTCACTTCAACCTGTGATAGGGTTAACATATGATGCCATCAAACGCTCACCATATGTTAACCCTATCATCCCTGGGCTTTTTCTCGTAAACCGCCTCTGGACCCTCCCCAGAATCAGCACATCCTTCCTCGGATATGGGGCCCAATACTGCTCACGATGCCAAATGTGGTCTGACCAGTGCCTTATAAAGCCAAAAGGACATGTGCCACTTGGTGATTTTTTCAGCGACTGCCGGCATCATTGACTGACGTATCTGGTCACCGAAAACGTCGTGGCGTGATGCGGCGTGACGTGGCGTGACGTGGCGTGACGTGGCGTGATGCGGCGTGACGTGGCGTGATGCGGCGTGACGTGGCGTGATGCGGCGTGATGCGGCGTGACGTGGCGTGATGCGGCGTGACGTGGCGTGATGCGGCGTGACATGGCGTGATGCGGCGTGACGTGGCGTGATGCGGCGTGGCGTGGCGCGATGCGGCGTGGCGTGGCGTGATGCGGCGTGACGTGATGCGGCGTGGCGTGATGCGGCGTGAATGCGACGTGATGCGGCGTGATGCGGCGTGGCGTGATGCGTGATGCGTGGCATGTGATGCGGCGTGACGTGGCGTGATGCGGCGTGTGGCGTGATGCGGCGTGATGTGATGCGGCGTGATGCGTGGCGTGATGCGTGATGCGGCGTGCGTGATGCGGCGTGATGCGGCGCGTGGCGTGATGCGGCGTGTGGCGTGATGCGTGATGCGTGACGTGGCGTGATGCGGCGTGATGCGTGGCGTGGCGTGGCGTGATGCGGCGTGATGCGGCGTGGCATGATGCGGCGTGACGTGGCGTGATGCGGCGTGATGCGGCGTGACGTGGCGTGATGCAACGTGATGCGGCGTGACGTGGCGTGATGACGTATTGACGCACGGTGTTTCCTCAAATGTCGCAACATTTTTTTTGTTCAAAAGGTTCAGATGTTTCGGCGACCCTGATACGTCAGTCAATGACGCCGGCAATTGCCGAAAAAAATCGCCAAGTGGGACAGGCCCTTTAGCATTACATCCCTGTTTTCACATTCTAGCCCTCTTCCACTAGTGGAAACATCGTCTCCACATCGACTCGATCCCGGACAGAGTCTGATCAAGGGCATAAGTCTGACCCGATGCCAAACAAAAAGCAAAACATATCACGACTGCTCGAGATAAGGACAACAAGTGGTGAAAATGGCACGGCAATTAACGAGGGCCCCGAGCAAACGACATCAGGCGTGGGAAGGTTGGCATGCACCGAAGCTGAGAAAATGGCAAACGTCAAATAAGACATGACATTTAATAAAAACTACTGACCTGTCAGCCAAACAAGTCTGAAAAGATGAGAGGGAGATTAAGGAGACCTTTGATCATATCTAATTATCAGGCCTGTTCATGAAAAACTGTTGATAGGTTGAGAATTGTCTATCAGAAGTACTGATCTCCGTGAGTATTAATATATTGATTTCTCTAACCTCAAGTAACCCTTGCTTTCCCTCTCTCTCCGTCCCTCCCAATCCGTTCTCCGACAACGTTTAATTGTCCTCCAGAGTAAATATTACTGACTGTATGCGTCTTTGCCTCCTTCCCCTCAGCTAACAATGTATCATTCTACATGATCGTCTTCCCCTTTGATCTCTCTTTTTCCCACCTCACCCTTCCATGTCTCTATAACTCCCTCTCCCCTGACTCTCCATCTGATGAAGGGTGTCGACCCGAAACTTCACCCAATCCTTCTCTCCAAAGATGCTGCCTGATCCGCTGAGTTACCCCAGAATTCTGTGTCTATCTTCCATGGAAGATGTTGTCTATTCATTCATTTGTTATTTTTTAATGATATGTTCCTTCTTATTAATGTCACGCGTACTAGCGACAGAAATGGTCTGCAAATGTTCTATGCTTCCGGGGGGGGGTGAAAAGAAAAATCTGCAGCCATCAGCTAAAGCTGCCTCCCGTAGCCAAAGGGATTAGATTTATTTTAATGTCATCGGCTTAACGTTCTGCACCAAATAATGTCATATTTATCGCAAGCTGTATTCAAATTTACTGCAGCATTCACTTGCACACAGCACCTGCTCCGAAAGACTGCACAAGGTCACGCCAGGCAGTGCGAAGCGTTTCAGTACATGATCCAACCATAGCCACTGAATGCTGATGCAGGATCAATTAAAGATTCGCAATGTAGACGTGCCACTGGTTCCCAGAGTGGAGCCGTTTGCCTGAATTTCCTCACCAATTACTGCTGTATCAATCAGCCGCTCTGATACTAGACTGTTGAAATAGACTCTGCGGGTACATACACTTTGTTGTTAGTCCATTTCCAAGTCCCACTCTTACTTCAAGCTAAATAGCTGGCACTATATAGGGCCTGTCCCACTTGGCGATTTTTTTCGGCGACTGCCAGCGTCATATCAGTGTCGCCAAAAGATTTTGAACATTCCAACAACGCTGCGTGAGGAAGATCCTGAAAACTAGCTACAGAGACCATTAAGAATAAGGGGTAAGCCATTTAGAACGGAGACGAGGACACGCTTTTTCTCGCAGAGAGTGGTGAGTCTGTGGAATTCTCTGCCTCAGACGGCGGTGGAGGCCGGTTCTCTGGATGCTTTCAAGAGAGAGCTAGATAGGGCTCTTAAAAATAGCGGAGTCAGGGGATATGGGGAGAAGGCAGGAACGGGGTACTGATTGGGGATGATCAGCCATGATCACATTGAATGGCGGTGCTGGCTCGAAGGGCCAAATGGCCTACTCCTGCACCTATTGTCTATCGTCTATTGTCATCTCCAGGGACCTTAAATGGGAGGCCATCCTCAACTCCATCAGGAGTCGGCAACCTTGTTCAGCATAGGAGCCAGGAACCATGTCTGTGAACGGATGGCGGGCCACATCTATCGCCATAGTGTGACACTTGGTGGTTATTTTCGCATTAGTTTTCACGTGTTTTTCAATTAGTTGGCTGCAGTTACCAGGTTGGCTCGCCTGCCCCGGGAACTGGCTGCAGTGCCCAGGTCGCCCGCGTGCCCCGGGATTAGCTACAGTTCCCAGATAAGCTCGCGTCCCCGGGACTGGCTACAGTTCCCAAGTCGCGAAAACGAATTGAATTAAAAATATGCCTGCAGGCCTGAGGATTTCGGGTTACGGGCCGAATCCGGCCCGTGGGCTGTAGGTTGCCAACCCCTGGACTACACAGTCTAAAAAGGCCCAACTGAGGATGTACTTCCTGCAGCAGTTGAGGAAACACAATCTGCCACAGGCAATGATGGTCCAATGCTACATGGCCATCATAGAGTCTGTCCTCACCTTCTCCATCATGGTCTGGTTTGACTCAGCCACGACATCCGGAGGCTGCAGCGAATCGTCCGATCAGCTGAGAAGGTTGTTGGCTGCAACCTTCCCCCCCATCAACAAACTGTACACTGCACGGGCCAGGAAGCGAGCGGGCAAGATCATCTCTGACCCCTCTCACCCTGGCCACAAACTCTTTGAATCACTCCCCTCTGGAAGGTGACTCCGGACTGTCAAACCCGCCACAGCCAGACATAAAAACAGCTTTTTTCCCACAAGTAGTAGCTCAACTTAATAACCAAAAGCCTCCTTTTGCTCTGGTATTTTATTTCAATCTGCACATGTTTAAATGATAATGTTTTATTTTTAATTGTCTACTGTATATCGTGTTGCTACTTGCGAGCAAAGCACCAAGGCAAATTCCTTGTATGTGTACATACTTGGCTAATAAAATGTATTCGATTCGATTCAATTCAATTCAATCCAATTCAATTCATTCATTCATTCAGTCAAACTTGAAACTGGTCAATTTTGAAACACCACCATGGTATGTCCAATTAATTGCAAAAAGGACAAGGTTGAATTAAAGCCTGCACATAACCCACAATTCGAAGATCCATCAATGCCAGTGCTACAAATGCATCTTCAACTGGCTTCTAATGCACTTGGCATTACAACGAGATAGATGGATCCTTAAATACAAGTTGCAATAAATTCTCCATTTTCTTTGGGAAGCATGAAGGGCAAGATTACAAGATTAAATGGCGAGAATTTCATTTTTATACACATTAATTGAACTTGTATTTCAAATTTAGAGTCATTAACAATACAGTGGACAGACAACCTTTTTAACAATTCACCTCCACAGCAGTTTCGCCAGCTGCAGAGAGATTTAACTGCGGAATATTATGTTTAGCAAGGACTTAAAATGCCCTGCCAAAAGAAATTGTGCGAAAAAAACTGACTGGAACACCGAATGTACCTGATGAATCCAATCAGTCTTGTAAATCAGACCAGCTTCTAAGCTTTTAAATTGCTAAGACGCTTTTCGAGTAGGCAACAAATATTTGATGCTATTCATCAATATCTGGAGAACCGTAAAGATACTGGAGGTTTGGATGGAGGCAACAGATTACACACAATTCCATTTTTGAAGCGATTCTCAGATTAACTGCAAGGGAGGTGGAAGATTAAAATCAAGGGAAGTTTATGAAGATAATTAACCACGGGAGACCCTAACTGGAGCCAGAAGGCAAGGTCTTACAAAAGTGAGGCAGATATATTCCAAAGCTTATAATATATGGTTAACCTACCCAAAAAGATAAGTGTTGGCCCCGACACATATCTTTGGATGCAGGTTCTGAAACAATTAATGCAACATGAGAAAAGACAGAGCAATTAACAGGACACGGGGAAATGTTAGGTATAAAACTTGGATTATATTTGGTAGGATTCCTACGCAGAGACAATGTTAGGCCAAATATCGTCTGAATTCAGGGAGAAAAAAGACCCATGGTCCTCATGAATATTCACTCAAAGCAAGATCAATATTCAAAGCCATGTGGCATTATTGACATAAAGGAGTTGCAACAGGATTGTGAATCGCTCAGAATATTTATGATATCCAAGTCACGGTGGAAACAAACTTAATATCACACGCAAATTTTTTTTCAATGCGCTTTTCAATGGGCAACATATTCCTTAATTAGACACATAAAGCTGGAGTAACTCAGCGGGACGGACGACATCTCTGGAGAGAAGGAATGGGTGATGTTTCGGGTCGAGACCCTTCTTCCTTCTTCACAGCCAGAGGACATCCACACGGTCACGGGGAGAACGTACAGGCAGCACCCGTAGTCAGGATCGAACCCGGGTCTCTGGCGCTGGAGGTCTGGACAAAAGTGCCAACTCCACACACGATTGAACCTGGGTCTCTGGCGCAGTGAGGCAGCAACCCCACCAGCTGCAGCTCCGAGTCTGCATCCAATCCGCAACAGTCATTTCTAGCTTCTTGTCCCCCTTGCGAGCTGCACGACATCGCACGACGGCTCTGCGATTTATCCACCATCCTTCATCATTTCCACATGGTCTCATATATCAGCCACTGATCCATTTCTATTCCGGCACTGGGACCATTGAATGATTTACAATTGATAAAAATTCCTGTCCCAATTGTAACCTAAAATGTCAGCTCGCATTTTAGAGCAGCAGCCGCCGTTTCAATCACAGCTGTGAAGCTCGGAGAGCGACAATGGAATGTGACAGCTCGCATCGTTACAATTTTCACGTTAACATGATGAGCCTCAAAGCAGTGCTTAGGACAAGGTCAGATGCAAGATTCCAGCAGGAGTGCAGTGCACAAACCCTTACAATGAGAATCAACAATGAAGCTACAGGAGCTAATTTCAGGAGCAGCACAAACATTCAACATGTTCGCCAACGCTCTCTCACATTGCAGCCCTGTCAATTCCCAGAGATAAGTCTCCCTATTTGGACAAGTTTTGTTCAACTATTCCTTATCTATCCCACCATATTGACAGGCAGTACACGGGGAGGTTGAGCAGAAAGCATTGTGTCCTTGGTATGGAGAAACTGCAATGTTCAGAACGCCTCCGTCACACAAGTGTTTGGCGACCAGAAATTCACAACAATGACATGCATCCTTTTGCCGGTCTACAAAACGCTATCCTACGCAACGGGGACAATTTACAATTAACCTGCAAACGTGCACGTCTTTGGAGTGTGGGAGGAGCCCCATGCACCCGGAGAAAACCCACATGCTCACGGGAAGAACATACATACTCTGCGCAGACAGCACCCGTAGTCAGGAACGAACGCGGGTCTCTGGCGCTGTCAGGCAGCAACTCTACCGCTACGCCACCCCCGCCACCCCGGAGATTGGCCTAATTCTGCGTCAATCTCGCTCAACTGATGCAATCATAATAATTGAGGTGCAAAAAGTCATGAGAGGAATAGATCAGGTAGACTATTCTCCAGAGTCAGGGAATCAAGAACCAGAAGGCATCGGTTTAAGGTGACGGGGGAAAGATTTAATAGGAAACTGAAGGTTAATTTTTCACAAAAAAGGGCGGTGGGTGTATGGAACAAGCTGCCGGAGGAGATAGTTGAGGCAGGGACTCTTGCAATGTTTAAGAAACAATTAGACAGGTTTAGAGGGATATGGGCCAAAAGCAAGCAGGCGGGACTAATGTAGATGGGGCATGTTGGTTGGTGTGGGCAAGTTGGGCCAAAGGGCCTGTTTCCACACTGCATGAAACTCGACAGTTGCAGAACCATGTCTCAAAAAAATCCAAAGGATGAAAACAAAATGCAGACAAAGCAACAGTACAGTGCACCAACTTAATGCCCGTAAATTTACTTCAATACCTCAGGACCAAAAACAGACGGACTTTTACAGTGAACCTCTATCTACGGCACAGAGTTGCTGCCTTACAGCGTCAGAGACCCGGGTTCAATCCCGACAACGGGTGCTGTCTGTACGGAGTTTGTACGTGCTCCCTGTGACATGCATATGTTTTTTTCCGGGATCTTAAGTTTCCTCCCACACTCCAAAGACGTGCAGGTTTGGAGAGCTAATCGGCTTGGTCCATTTGTGAAACGTCCCTAGTGTGATAGTGCTAGTTTAGTTTAGTTTTATTTCGAGATACAGCGCAGAAACAGGCCCTTCGGCCCACCAGGTTCGCGCTGACCAGCGATCCCCGCACGTTAACACCATCCTACATCCACTAGGGACAATTTTTACAGTTACTAAACCAATCAACCTACAAACCTGTACGTCTTTAGAGTGCGGGAGGAAACTGAAGATCTCGGAGAAAACCAACGTGGGTCACGGGGAGAACGTACAAACTCCGTACAGACAGCACCCGTAGTCTGGATCGAACTCGGGTGTCCGGCGCTGCAAACGGTGTAAGGCCGCCACTCTACCGCTGCGCCACCGTGCTAATGTGCAGGGATCGCTGGTCGGCACTGACTCGGTGGGCCGAAGGGCCTGTATTCACGCTGTATCTCTAAACCAAACTATGATGTGCTCGCGCTGCAGCTGAAAGTACACCTGAACATTTTTGTTCCTGGAACACCTTCCTGGTGCGTTTTCATAACCACTGCAAATTTTACTTAATACATGAAAAACAGGTGAAAACTTGCATTTCTATCTTCAGTTTAATTATGCTATAAACGTCTCTGTGCAGAAATGTCAGATTTCTTTCAAACACCAAGTAGGCATTCAAGGTAAAATCAATTTAACATTAGTCTGCAAAGCCATATGCTCCTTTTTTTCTGCTAACTGAGCACTAAATAGAAAACAGAATACTAAAATGCCCGATGCTTCATTAAGTATGCACCTTTTTCATTTCAACTACATCAGTTCACAAGTGTATAGGATCTTAGCAGAATTAGGCCATTTGGCCCATCAAGTCTACTCCGCCATTCAATCATAGCTGATGTAGTTCTCCCTCCTATCCCCATTCTCCTGTCTTCTCCCCATAATCCCTGCCATCTGTCTGTCTGTCTGTCTGTCTGTCTGTCTGTCTGTCTGTCTGTCTGTCTGTCTGTCTGTCTGTCTGTCTGCCTGTCTGTCTGTCTGTCTATCTGTCTATCTATCTATCTATCTATCTATCTATCTATCTATCTATCTATCTATCTATCTCTCACTGCCTTAAAAATTCCATTGGCATGGCCTTCACAACCTTCTGTGGCAATGAATTCCAAAAATCCACCACCCTCTGAAGAAATTTCTCCTCATCTCTTTCCAAAAGCCACATTCTTCAATTTTGAGGCTATGACCTCTGGTCCTAGAATCTCCTACAAATGGAAACATCATCTCCACATCCACTCTATCCAAGCC
This sequence comes from Okamejei kenojei, assembly GCA_035221665.1. Lineage (NCBI taxonomy): Eukaryota > Metazoa > Chordata > Chondrichthyes > Rajiformes > Rajidae > Okamejei > Okamejei kenojei. The sequence goes on from CM069163.1 coordinate 27,270,518, forward strand.
TTTCACTAATCTGTAAGTTTCAATGAGGTCCCTCCTCATCCTTCCAAACTCCAGCGAGTGGAGGCCCAGCGCCGTCAAACGCTCTTCATATTTTAACCAATTTGAGTGACGGGTCCAATTTATTTCTCTCCTCAAAGCAAGGAGTAATGAAGGAAACAAGCAAAGGTGTGTTCACGCCAGATATGTGACATAAATGACGTTGATGTTTCCCTTCAAGTTAAAAGAGCTTGAGTCCTGAGTCACTATGAGGAGCTGTCAGCTCTAGACCAATCAAATATTCTTGGTCAATCAAATAATTGAACAAATCTCAAAAACATTTTGACTTTAATGATTCTTTAACGACATAGAACGATTCAATGCGGTTGAAAGAGAAGGATAAGGTCATAAGGTCTTGTGATTGGAGTAGAATTAGGCCATTCTGCCCATCAAGTATACTCCACCATTTAATCATGGCTGATTTATCTCTCCCTCCCATCCCCATTCTGCTTCCTTCTCCCTATAACTCCTGACATGGATAGATCATATGAAGAAAGACTGGATAGACTCGGCTTGTACTCGCTAGAATTTAGAAGATTGAGGGGGGATCTTATAAAAACTTACAAAATTCTTACGGGGTTGGACAGGCTAGATGCAGGAAGATTGTTCCCGAGGTTGGGGAAGTCCAGGACAAGGGGTCACAGTTTAAGGATAAGGGGGAAGTCTTGTAGGATCGAGATGAGAAAAACATTTTTCACACAGAGAGTGGTGAATCTCTGGAATTCTCTGCCACAGAAGGTAGTTGAGGCCAGTTCATTGGCTATATTGAAGAGGGAGTTAGATGTGGCCCTTGTGGCTAAGGGGATCAGGGGGTATGGAGAGAAGGCAGGTACGGGATACTGAGTTGGATGATCAGCCATGATCATATTGAATGGTGGTGCAGGCTCGACGGGCCGAATGGTCTACTCCTGCACCTATTTTCTATGTTTCTATCAGCCATGATTGAATGGTGGAGTAGACTTGATGGGCTGAATGGCCAAATTCTGCCTCTATCCCTTATGACCTTGTGGGGTTTCCGGGTGCAGTGCTCAGAGATCAGTACAGGTGTTAGGGGTTATGAGGGGAATGGGGTTGAGAGGGAAAGATAAATCAGCCATGATTGAATGGCAGAGTAGACTTGATGGGCCGAATGGCCTAATTCTGCTCGTAGAAATTTATGACCTTATGATTCTTGCGAAGACATTAAGGGGAATACTGGTGGAAGAGTTTGAGCAGTTTACCTTTGAGGGTCCATTATAGCTGACATGGTCCTTGCAGAATAATTGCATCCTGAGATCCCACACTGAGCAAAACCAAAATCAAAATGCAGCATTAAATGCAAAAGGAGGTGAAAGAATGATTGCCGTCTCTGACCTGAATGGAAGACAGATGTGTGGGGGGAGAGAGTGTGTGGGCAGTCTGTCAAACATTGCCAAAGCCATAGAAAGTTAAGCGCACAGCATAAGATCTTCAATCCCAGGCTCTGATGATGTCAGAAAGTAGGGCCAATTATACTTGCACTCAATGAGGATGCTTAACTCTCTGAAAGCAGTAACAATTCCTTCCAGAGGTAATTATAGGTAATAAAGGTGAGAATACTTGGCACCAAAGGGCAAAAGGCTGGTGGATGTATGGAACGAGCTGCCAGAGGAGGTAGTTGTGGCAGGGACTATCCCAACGTTTAAGAAACAACCAGACAGGTACATGGATAGGACAGGTTTGGAGGGGATATGGACCAAACGCAGGCAGGTGGGACTAGTGTAGATGGGACAGGTTGGTCAGTGTGGGTAAGTTGGGCCGAAGGGCCTGTTTCCACGATGTCTGACTCCACAACTGCTCAAAAAAACAAAAACAATAACTGGCAGCTGTCGACAATTCAAGCTATAATAAATGCACATATTTTGCAAGATATCGTTTTGATGAAACATAAAATTAAATACGTTTGTTGGAAGGAGCAGCAGCACACGTCTCTCTCTGATCTACTGTGGCTGCCCTGGGAGTAGAGTTGCAATTTGTTCATCTGATATTTTATAATCCCTGGGAATAGAAAGGTCATGTCCGAGCTGCTCACACCAGAGTTATTTCAGAAAAACAGAAGTACATTGGAAAGCAGCGGTGTTGAGACTGAGTAATGTAACAGCACGCACAATTAAGATGTTCCGCTCCCCTGATGATCGAAGGCACGGTGGCGCAGCGGTAGAGTTGCTGCCTTACAGCGCTTGCAGCGCCAGAGACCCGGGTTCGATCCCCACTACGGGTGCTGTCTGTATGGAGTTTGTACGTGCCCCCCGTGACCTGCGTGGGTTTTCACCAAGATCTCTGGTTCCCTCCCACACTCCAAGGACGTAGAGGTTTGTAGGTTAATTGGCTTGGTATAATTATAAATTGTCCCTAGTGTGTGTAAGATAGTGTTGATGTGTGGGGATCGCTGGTCGGATCGGACTCGGTGGGTCGAAGGGCCTGTTTCCTCGCTGTATCTCTAAATTAAACTAACATTTTGTACCAGATTATCAACACCACACCAGGTATCAAATGTTACATGCTGCAGCGTATTATATTTCCATCCATTTTGTTTGTAGTTTCCCCAAACAACGCTGCTTGATGAAGGTCCTGACTAGCTACAGAGACCACATCACAAACGAGGAGATCTACGGGGAAACGGCAACAACGCCTCTCATCCTGGACATAGAGGGACGCAGGATGAAATCGGCAGGACGCGTTCTCAGAACGTCACCAGGACGTGCAGCTAAGATAGCAATGACATGGCAACCTGACGGAAGAAGGAAAAGAGGCCGACAAAGACTCACATGGAGGCGAACATTCCAGGAGGATTTGGAAGCCCGGGACCAAAGATCTATGATCTTTGCCCGGGACGCTAACCTAACGAGGGTGGAAGACGTCGCACATGACCGAACAGAATGGCGAAGGGTTGCTGCCCAATGCACTCAACAGTGTGGGAGGAACTAAGTCTAAGTAAGTAAGTTTCCCCCAGGGTAAAGAGGCATGGAATAGATTGGATAGTGGAGTACACAGTCTCTGGCCCAGAGTAGGGAAATCAAGGACCAGAGGACATTGGTTTAAGGTGAAGGGGAAAAGATTTAATAGGAATCTGAGGGATAACTTTTTCACACAAAGGGTGCTGGGTGCATCGAACGAGCTGCCAGAGGAGGTAGTTGAGGCGGGTAGTTGAGGCAACATTTAATAAACAGTTAGACAGGCACATTGAAGTCCAAGTCCAACGGGACTATAACGACGTTTAAGACAGGTACATGGATAGGACAGGTTTAGAGGGATATGGGCTAAAACACAGGCAGGTGGGACGAGTGTAGATGGGACATGTTGATCGGTGTGGGAAAGTTGGGCTGAAGGGCCTGTTCTCACGCTGTTATGACTGGCAATGGTGCATGCTAACTCTGATATGACTTATTCCTTGAGGTTACATCTCACGATATCCATTGCGTTTTGTAAATGTTAATAGATGTGCCCTCTGAAGTCTCAACAGGGTACTGGGAAGCTATGGGGCGAATAGTCTCCTCAGGTGCAAGGAGCAGTGCAGACAGCATGAAAATGTACTGTAACCTCAGCCAACTGCATCATACACCACTCAACCACACTGCTAAGCATGAGAAGGCATTTTGGCAACGTTAATTAAGGAAAGTTTTTTTAAAAACTGAGAAGGTTTAAAAAAAGGCCATCAATTTCCACATTGATGGAATTAGTGTATTTTTGGTTTAGTTCAGAGATACAGCACGGAAACAGGCCCTTCGGCCCACCGAGTGTGCGCCGACCAGCGATCCCCGCACACTAACACTATACTACACGCATTAGGGACAATTTATAATGTTACCAAGCCAATTAACCTACAAACCTGTACGTCTTTGGAGTGTGGGAGGAAACCCGAGATCCCTGAGGAAACCCACGCAGGTTACGCGGAGAACGTGCAAACTCCGTACAGACAGGGCACGTAGTCAGGACGGAACCTGGGTCTCTGGCGCTGTGAGGCAGCGACTCTACCGCTGCCTCATCATGGTACGATTTTCTTAATGGACAGCTAAAGGTGAGACTGGGATAAATGATTGAAAGTTCGCACCCAGTGGGGAATATAAATACTGTTAATCAAATAAAAGTTGGATTAAAAAAAATGTGAATGCCAGTAAAAGTGACCATGAAGTTACCAGATTGTAAAACCCCACAGGTTTGCTCATATCCTTTGGGGCCGTAAATCTGCTGTCTTTTGATAGTCATAGTCATACAGCATGGAAACAGGCCCTTCGGCCCAACAGGCCTGTACCTGCCAACATGCCTCCAGAGATGCCTCCTGTCCCGCTGAGTTACTCCAGCATTTTGTGTCTATCTTTGATTTAAACCAGCACCTGCGGTTCCTTCCTACATATTACCTCGTCCTGTTCCTTTTCCTTAGTTTAGTTTAGTTTAGTTTAGTTTAGAGATACAGCACAGAAACAGGCCCTTCGGCCAATGCCCAATTACCAATTTACCAAGCCAATTACCCTACAATCCTGTACACCTTTGGAGTGTGGGAGGAAACCAAAGTTCTCAGAGAAAGTCCACGCAGGTCACCGGGGAGAACGTACAAACTCCGTACCCAGGACCGATCCCGGGTCTCTGGCGCTGTAAGCGTTGTACGCGCTGTAAGCAGTAACTCAACCGCTGCGCCACCGTGCCGCCCTACAAAGCTTGTGTTGCCTGCTACACATACACGTCACCATACATAGGTATCACTATCCATAAGCACTCGCACACATTTTTACTTAAATCTGCAGAAAAACATCAATTTTTTTTCCATCGAAGTCGATTGAAAAATCTATTGATCAGTTTTCAGGGACTTCACCTCTCGCAAGTTTCTATCTTCCTCGTGTATTTGCTGCTCATACAAGTTCCATGGCAGCACCACCATTGTGTAATTTATTTAAGGTATGCATGCTTATACCCCTGGTGAATTTTCAATCAGATTGCACCTCAGTTGGTTCAGATAAGTCTTGCTGGAAACTAACTCAGCAGTCAAGTCTGCAAACCTATTCTCAAGAGTTCTCATTAAAATTGGACCAACGGGCCCAAAGATGTGCTGGTGCCTAAGGTTTCTATTTCTCTTGTGCTAATTAAGAACAAGAGGGAATATAACACAGAGCTGCATTATATTTGGTTATTGGAAATGTTACCTGGGGTTTGCGCACTGAGTTATTGAATTGATAATATGCTGAGGCTTTGTAACGGGCCTGTCCCACTGTACGAGTTCATTCAAGAGCTCTCTCGAGTTTAAAAAAAAATCAAACTCGTGGTAAGCACGTAGAATGTACGTGGCGGGTACGTCGGAGCTCGGGACGTCTCTTAGCGGCTCGTAACGCCAACGGCAGGTACTCGGGAAACGCGGTAAGCTCGTGAAGACTCGTGAAGATTTTTCAACATGTTGAAAAATGTCCACGAGAGCCCCGAGTTCCTACGAGCGGCCATTACCATAAATCTACGCGTTCGAGTTCGAATCGGGGGAAACTCGGGAGAACTCTTGAATTAGCTCGCACAGTGGGACAGGCCCTTTAGGCACTGGTCAGACTGCAGGTGGAATACTGGGAGTAGTTTTTGGTTTTCTGGCATTTTAGTTTTTGGTTTTCTGGCATTGGAGAGGGTCCGGAGGAGGTTTACGAGAATGATCCCAGGAATGGCTGGGTTAACCTATGACGAGCGTTTGACAGCACTTGTAGTTTATCAGGATGAGGGTGGACCTCATTGAAACCTACCGAATATTGAAAGGCCTGGATACAGTGGCTTTGGAGAGGATGTTTCCACTAGTGGGAGAGTCTAGGACCAGAGGCCACAGCCTCAGAAAAAGAGGACGTACCTTATTTACAAGACCCTCCTCTTTGTCTACAAAGCCCTCAATGGGCTTGCACCCACCTACATTAAAAGTCTTCTCACCCACTACACCACCTCCAGGTCCCTCAGATCGGCCGACTTGGGGTTGCTGAATGTCCCGCAGTCTAGGCATAAGCTCAGGGGCAACCGCCCGCGCCTTTGTGGTCGCAGCTCCTAGACTGTGGAACAGCATCCCCCTCCCCATTAGAACATGCCCCCTCCATCGACTCCTTTAAGTCTAGTCTAAAAACTTACCTGTTCTCCCAAGCCTTTCCTGACGTCCTCTGAGCGAGGGCTATTTGTATATATGTATGTAGCCTGCTTGTGTAAACTGCTCTTATAGCAAATGTAAAGCACTTTGGTCAACGAGAGTTGTTTTTTAAATGTATAATATATAAATAAATGTGACTTGACGACTTTGGAAAGGAGATGAGGGGGAATTTCTTTAGTCAGAGTGTGGTGAAGCTGTGAAATCCATCACCAAAGAGGCCAAGCCAATGGATATCTTTAAGGTGGAGATTGATCCCTAAGGGTGTCAGGGATTATGGGGAGAATGCAGGAGAATGGGTTTGGGAGGGAAAGATAGTTCAGACATGATTGAATGGCGGAGTAGACTTGATGGGCCGAATGGCCTCATTCTGTTCCAAGAACATTAGAACTGGTGCAGGGAAACATGATAGTCATTTCCTCTTTGCTCCCCCCCACTGGATAACTCATCGTGAATGACTGACTGACCGCCGTGATGGGGGGAACAATGGAGGACCCAGGGTGAGGGGACCGCTGTGGGGAGGGGGGGGACGGGGACAAACAGAGGAGCCGGCGTGCTTTGTAACTTTGTCAGCGCCGTCTGTGGCCACTATTTGACAATACAGTATTCCATTCCATCAATTTTCTCCCTAGGTTTGTCCACACTCTCACCCCCACCCTCCTCAACATTTTTCTCATCTTCGACAGGAGCTGACTCCATTCCAGAATTAATTCCACCACTGTGACGATTGTCTGTTCCCTGGTGCCCATGTCCCAGGCGCGAGGCAGGCAGGTGGCTGACTCAACCACTGTAGGTAGATGTCAGGTCACAGTTACCCTGTTCCCAAACTTGTCTGAGGGAGGGTCTCGAACCAAAACGTCACCCATTCCTTCTCTCCAGAGATGCTGCCTGTCCCGCTGAGTTACTCCAGCTTTTTGTGTCTTTTTTCAGTGATACCACACTGAAAAATGAAGTGAATTACAACTTTGGTTGAGTTTAGTTTAGAGGAACAGCACTGAAACAGGCCCTTCGGCCCACCAGGTTCGCACTGACCTGCGACCCCCACACACTAACACTATCCTATACAAACTAGGGAAAATTTACAATTATATCAAGCCAATTAACCAACAAACCTGTACGTGTTTGGAGTGTGGGAGGAAACCGGAAATCCCGGAGAAAACCCACGCAGGTCACAGGGAGAACGAACAAACTCCGTACTGACAGCACCCGTAGTCAGGCTTGAACCCGGGTCTCTGCTGCTGTAATGAGGCAACTCTACCGCTGCGCCACCGTGCACTCCTGCGAAAACAATGTGAACATCACCTGCTCACATCCCATCACCAGGCAATCACACCCACACTACTGTCGGGATCGTTGGTAGATTGCAGCTAAATGCACAGGGCGGCACGGTGGCGCAGCGGTAGAGTTGCTGCCTCACAGCGCCAGAGACACGGGTGCGATCCTGACCACGGGTGCTATCTGTACGGAGTTAGTACATTCTCCCCGTGACCGCGTGGGTTTTGTCCGGGTGCTCCAGTTTCCTCCCACATCCCAAGACGTACATGTTTGTAGGATAATTCGCTTGGGTAAAGATTGTACATTATCCCCAGAGTGCGTAGGATGCTAGCGCGGGTCAACGGGGATCGCCGATCAGCGCGGACGCAGTGGGCCGAAGGGCCTGTTTCCACGCTGCATCTCAAAACTGGGGTCAAGGAAAGAGCGTTCACGTCACGGCCCTGTTTCCACCAATCTTTCCGCCGCCAGGCACAAGAAGCGAGAGCTCTGGCTGAACAACTTCTAATCTTGTGTGTGGACTCGATAAGAAGAAGATCTCAAAACTAAACTAAATTAAACTAGAATCTCTGTGAATGTGTCAGAAGGATCTGCAGATGCTGGTTTACACCGAAGATAGACACAAAATGCTGGAGTAACTCAACGGGACAGGCAGCATCTCTGGAGAAAAGGAGTAAGCAAAATGTCTACTATGCACCGGAAGGAAAAGACACATGAAGAAATTGTATTTTGGCACAAGTAATTTAATGGCAAACGAAGTCATCTCATACCATCAAATATTGATGAAACATGCAGGAAGCTGCCAGCCTATGATCCAAATATTTCTGCTCAAATCCTGTCACCCACCAGGGGTCTGAAAAACTGGCCAAATACTTGGGCACAATGCTGATTAAGTAGGTGCTATCTACTCCTCAAGATGAAAATGAAATCCTGATCAAAATGCCTGTCCGATTGGAAGACTACACTTTATACTCCCGCTTATACCCGTGTGATAGCAGCTGCATTGAAGCCACATTCTCAATTTACTCAAATGCCGGACAAAATTCACGGACACTTGTCACACAATTGTTTAGTGTTAGTTTGAAGAAACAGGCCCTTCGGCCCATTGAGTCCGCGCTGACCATTGATCACGAGCACTCTCCTACAATTTACAGTTCCTACCGACGCCAATTAACCTACAAACCTGCACGTCTTTGGTGTGTGTGGGAGGAGACCAGAGCACCCGGAGAAAACCCACGCAGGTCCCAGGGAGAACGGACAAACTCCGTGCAGACAGCACCCGTGGTCAGGATCGAACCCGGGTCTCTGGCGCTGTGAGGCAGCAACTCTAATAGAGCTCAGTGCACAGCTGTATCCCATTCCCGTTAGCACAGTGGAAAACAAGAGTTCCACGAGGGCAGTATTACATTTGTCCTCTGCCAAAAGGCCTCTTTGTCACAAGCCATTGAAGTGACCTTTAAATAGCTCACATCCTAATTGATGAGAAACTCAAAGTAAGGCCAACTTCAAGGCACAAACACTCGGCAGTAAAGATTCAACCCGACACGGTGGGATTATTAAAGGAAAATGCCCACCTCAGTTTAATAGCAGAAGCTGCTGCAAAACACTGAGAGGGTCAGGCACCATGGGTGACTGAGAGACAAAGTTAACATTCCAGATCAATGGGCTCTCAGTAGAATGGATCCATTGAGTATTTTCAGTACCATGTTGGTCCAGTATTTTGTTTCTCTTTCAGACTCTCTGTAATTGCAGCTGTTTTATTTTTCATTTGCTGCATTAGGTTCATCAATATCTTCCCACTAATTACTGGCTGCTACTCAGTTGAGGGAAGGATGCGAGCCTGGAATAAGGATGGCAGATTTCTTCCCCCGAAGTGCACCAGTGAACCCATTAAGTTTTCACAACAATCCAGCTGTTTTGTGGTCATGCTTACTCAAGAGTCCATGGGATTTTAAAGCTGGGTTGTTTAGTGTAGTTTAGAGATAGATACAGCGCAGAAACAGGCCCTTTGGCCCACCCACCAGCGATCACCCCCCTCATTAACACTATCCTACACACAATAGGGGCAATTTACACATACACCAAGCCAATTAACCTACAGATCTGTGCGTCTTTTGTGTGGGAGGAGACCAAAAGATCTCGGAGAAATCCCACGCAATGTCACGGGGAGAACGTACAAACTCCGTACAAACAGCACCTGTAGTCAGGATTGAACCCGGGTCTCTGGCGCTGCAAAGCGCTGCAAGGCAGCAACTCTACCGCTGCGCCACCTTGCCGCCCCAGTTTAGCGATACAGCACAGAACCAGGTTCTTCAGCCCACTGAGTCCGCGCCGACCAGCAGTCCCCGTACACTAGCACTATCCTACACACACACAAGGGGCTATTTACAATCTTGCCCAAATCAATTTGCCTACAAAGCTGTACGTCTTTGGAGTGTGGGAGGAAACCGGCGCGCCCGGTGAAATCCCACGCAAGTCACGGGGAGAACGTACAAACTCCATACAGACAGCACCCGTAGTCAGGATCTAACCTGGGCCTCTGGTGCTGTAAGGCAGCAACTCTACCGCTGCACCACTGTGTCGCCCCTATCTATACCTACAATAACTTACTGGGATGCTGTAGTTATATTTAACTTATTTCCAATTCCACATCATAGTGGGTTTTGAACTCAAGTGTCTGTGGAGTCCAGGCCTCTGGATCACTTGCCGGATGATTTGACCACTGTCGTGCCTCATCAAGCTAAATATGGAATGGTACAAATTTGTAGAAGATTTAAAAATAGATAGAAGATGGACACAAAAAGCATGAATAACTCAGCGGGTCAGGCAGCATCGCTGGAGATAAGGAGCAGGTGACGTTTCTGGTCGAGACCCTTCTTCAGACTGAGAGTCGGGGGGAAAGGGAATCGAGAGATATCGACGGTGACGTAGAGAGATATAGAACAAATGAATGAAAGATATGCAAAAAAAGTATTGATGATGAGGGAATTAGGCCGTTGTCTGCTGTGGACTGGGTGAAAACAAGTTACAGACAATGAGACTCACCTGAACAACAACTAGGGTGGGGGTCAGGGGAGAGGGGAAACTAGAGGTGTGAAAAGGTTTAAAACAAATCAGAGCCGGCACCGATGACGAAGGAAAGATAGAGCACACAATGGTCCATTGTTGGCTGTTGCCTTGCAAAAACTTATCTGGCACGGTGGCGCAGCGGTAGAGTTGCTAGCTTAATCTATGAACCACTGTTGTTTGTTATACTATTCTTACACCAATGTAAAGCACTTTGGCCAACGAGAGTTGTTTTTTAAATGTGCTATATAAATAAAAGTGACTTGACTTGACTTGACTTACAGTGCCGGAGACCCGGGTTTGATCCTGACCGCGGGTGCTGTCCGTACGGAGTTTGTACGTTCTTCCCGTGACTACTTGGGGTTTCTCCAGTTTCCTCCCACACTCCAAAGACGTGCAGGTCTGTAGGTTAATTGGCTTGGTAACATTGTCAATTGTCCCAGGGTGTGTAGGATGGCGTTAGTGTGCGGGGATCGCTGATCGGCGCGGACTAGGTGTCTCCGCACTGTATCTCAAAACTAAACTACATAATCTGCGATATGTAACTTGTACAGTTCCTTCCTTCATTCAAATATTATACATGACAGGAATAATTTTTAGTTTTTAAAACAGTGTGAATCATTTCTGCATTTCTGCCCCATGCAATGCAAGAGAAAAAAACACAATTAATTCTCCACGTTCTCTAATTTATTGTGAATACAAATTTCACTGGTCATGCCCTCCTGAATATATCAGCTTTAAGAACTGACATTGCCACCTGAATGTTCATTAACAACCTGGAATAGACAACGGAGAGCAAACTCTATATTTATTGACCTGATGTGTCTGTGCAGTGACAGCAATTGTTACTGGTACCTTTGTTCATCAACTCTGCTAAAATTAGAAGCATTTCCAATTATAGCAGCACAAGGTACAACTGGTTCAGTCATCTCTTGTTCAGTGCCTTCTCCACAGCTGTGGGACTCAGCTCTTTCTCCCAGGTTAAAGGACCTGTCCCACTTTCATGCGATCGCGTGCGTTTTGGCGCAACCAACCGGAAATGGAGGTTGTGCTAAGTTCGCGCTAAAGTTCGCGCGTGACGTCATTTACGTCATGCTTACAAATCAGCTAGGCAGGAGGCGTGCCGACTGAATGTGGGCATCGCACGGCGTCAGGCGGTGACGTCATCACACAATGCCACGGCGGGTGGTGATGTCATCACGCAACGCCACGTGCTAGGCGTACACCGTCAAAACACTGCGTACGCCATCATGACGCTGCGTACGATGTCAAGACGCTGCGTACAATCGCAATGCGCCTGTGTGCGTACGCGGGCCGACAGGCCGTTGGCGCGAGAAGATTTCGGCCATTACAAGAATTTCGGAGCCCCACGCTATGTCGAGACCAGCCCCGCACAACTCCCCGCTTCAAAGTGGGAGCGGCCCCGCGCGGCCATACGGTGCCCGTACGCCTCAAGCGACCGCGAGGCCGCGTAATTTGCGAGCCAAGGTCCCATAAGTGGGACAGGCCCTTTACTGCTGTGTAGTTGTATTTCTTCACAATCAATGAGGCTAACAATGTGGTCAGTGTCCAGAACCAGGGGTCACAGTTTAAGAATAAGGGGTAGGCCATTTAGGACTGAGATGAAGAAAAAAAAATTTTCACCCAGGGTGTTGTGAATCTGTGGAATTCTCTGCCACAGAAGGCAGTGGAAGCCAACTTGCTGGATATTTTCAAGAGAGAGTTAGATTTAGCTCTCAGGGCTAACGGAATCAAGGGATGTGAGGAGAAAGCAGGAACGGGGTTCTGATTTTGGATGATCAGCCATGATCATATTGAATGGCTGGGTGCTGGCCTCGAAGGGTGCCACTGCTCCAGTGAGGGAGGAAACCAGAGCTCCCGGAGGAAACCTACGCAGGTTACAGGGAGAATGTACACGACAAGTACCCGTGGTCAGGATCGAACCTGTGTCTTTGGCACTGAAAGGCAGCAACTCTACCACCGCACCACAGTGCCTCTTGTGGAAAAAAATGACAATGAGATGTTGCAAAAACACCAGCAATTGGACTTTAGGCGAGCTCCCCCTCCCCTCACCATCAACAACACCACAGTCACATCTGTGGAGTCTTTTAAGTTCCTGGGAACCATCATCTCCAAGGACCATAAGTGCGGGGGGGGGGGCTACCACCGACTCCACAGTTAAAAAGGCCCAACAGAGGATGTACTTCCTACGGCAGCTGAAGAAGCACAATCTGCCACAGGCAATGATGGTCCAATTCTACACGGCCATCGTAGAGTCTGTCCTCACCTTCTCCATCGTGGTCTGGTTGGGCTCAGCCACCAAGCACGACACCCGGAGGCTGCAGCGAATCGTTCGATCAACTGAGAAGGTTATTGGCTGCAACCTTCCCTCCATTGATGAACTGTACACTGCAAGGGCCAGAAAGCGAGCGGGCAAGATCATCTCTGACCCCTCTCACCCTGGCCACAAACTCTTTGAATCACTCCCCTCTGGAAGGCGACTCCGGACTGTCAAAGCTGCCACAGCCAGACGTAAAAACAGGTTTTTTCCACGAGTAGTAGCTCAATAACCAAAATTTTGTAGCCTCATTTTGCTCTGGTATTTTGTTTAATTCACATGTTTCATCAATAATGTTTTATTATTAATGTTTAATGTTTTATGCATCATTTTTAACTGTCACTGTATGTCACGTTGTCATTTGTGGGTCGAGCACCAAAGCAAATTCCTTGTATGTGAATACTTGGACAATAAACTTATTCATTCATTCATTATTGCTGATCATTGTCTTTGAGTTGGCAGTAGCAAGACAATGTTGTTATGAAATGTTCTTTTAAATAATAAAGGCTGCAGGTTTGTGAGAGGCTGTCGAACAAGTTTCACCAAGTGGTGGCATGGTAGAGCTGTTGCCTCACAGCGCCAGAGACCCAGGTTTGATCCTAACCTTGGGTGCTGTCTGTGCGGAGCTTGCACGTTTTCACTATGACCGAGAGGTTTCCTCTGGGTGCTCTGGTTTTATCCCAAGGACCTGCGTGTTTGAAGCTTAATTGGTTTCTCTAAATTTCCCTCGTGTGTCAGGAGTGGATGTGAAAGTGGAATAACATAGAACTAGTGTGATCAGCATGGACTCAGTGGGCCGAAGGGCCTGTTTCCATTCTGTATCTCTAAACTAAACTAACGAGAGTGGGTTTCATAGAGACCTCCAGTGGAGCATTAGAGATGGACTGGCTGAGTGTCTCAAAAAAATATACAAAGGCCTGCTGCTTAATTTGTATCCTTTTCATTTCTTCTTCTTCTTGCGTATGGCGTGCACAGCCTAAAGTTGTAAGACAACTTGTACTATTTGATCTTCTGTCTGTGCACGTCGCGTTAATTGCATTAGTTGAAACAGAGTGGACCACGTGAAGGTTGCAATTTCCCACCCCATCCCATTCATTTAATCAGCAATTATAACGAGAACTTACTGTTCCGAAGTTTGATCGTTATTTTACTAGGAGTTACGATGAGGGAATTACGTGAAGAGCCCGCCTCACGCCTTGGGTAACGTCGGCATACATTCAAAGCAGCGGCCATGAAAAACACAGAACACCAAAGACGGAGTAACATAGTAAGGCTCATAAAAAGACTTAGAACCACCATTTGGATCATTTATTTTACGAGGGTTGGGAGTGGAGGGCACGTAAATCCCTCATCGTAACTCCTCGTAAAATAAACGATCAAACTTCGAACAGGTAAGTTCTTCGTTTAAACTTACTATTTTACTTCGGAGTCACGTGAGTGACTACGTGAAGATTTTTAAAAGCTTTTCCTGTTCTTGTGTTGGTTTTTTGATGTCGTAGAATTAATCCGTACGACAGTCCGGCTAAGTATAACACATACATGAAAACCATACAAATGTTATGATCTTTTTCACAATTAACTTTTTTAAATGGTTTGAAAGACCATATAAAATTACCCTCCTTATATATTTGAGGGAAAATGATTACAAGTGACAAAAGATATCAGTGACTACACAACAGATTATAGCAATTAATAGCAATTAATAGCAAACAATGCAGGTGATTATAGTGCTCCCAACACCACGACGTGTCCAAAGCTTGTCAATAGTGTGAACAGGTTGTTGTAAGAACTTTTTGAAAAAGTTTCTTTCTTTACTCCACCCTGCGATTTTTAAAATATGCTCGAGAGTACGACCCGCCCCTTCGCCGCGGACGTAGCTGCCGCCCTGGTGGAGAGATTTGAAGACATCAGTGTCTACTCCCGCTAAAACCAACACCTGTTTCAACCATTTTGAGATAGTTTGAACTGAACTTTTGTGTGTGGCTTTTGTGCGTAAGCATAATGTCTTTTCGTTTCCTCGAAAAGTGCCCGTAACTTAATATATTGGTTCAAATGTCTAACCACACACAAAAGCAGGCTCAATATGAAAAGCTTGAAAGGTTACCTTTGTTCCAATCCTCCTGGTTCTACTTTGTTTGATCAGATCGTAAACATAGAACACAACGTTATCTGTAGTCACATGCATACAGTCTAAACGCAACATTTGTAAAGTTTGCACTGTTTGAGCTGAGACCAGTGACATTAACATGACCAATTTCAATGTTAAACCTATCCAATGGCAACCCTTCAATTGGAGTCCATTCTCTAAGTAGAGCAAGTTACAATGCTCACATCCCAAATTTCTGTATATCTAGGTTTTGCGGATTCATGTGAAAAATTCCTTTCATGAATCGTGATATCAATGGATGCGACCAATGATTTCTCATCAGTCATAAGTCCTAAATAGGACGACAAGCACTGCGTGCAGTGGTTAATGGCACTGTAACTTAAATGTTGCTCAAAGTGCAAAATTGGCAAGGAATTCCAAAACATGAGTAACATTCACAGAATCATCAGAAATATTTAACTGTGTGCAAAATTCTTCCCATTTCTTAATATTTTCTATATTGTTTTTGTGTGCTATCTCGCCATGATGCGCCAATAACTTCCATAGTTTTGTCCGACAATCCCAGTTTCCTGTAGTGGTCTGGTCAAAACCTGCAGATTAATAAATTCATATATGCATACAATGGTAACCTTCATTTGTTACTGGATTAGTCAAGATATCACTACAGTTAGGAATCTGCATATACGGTTCATTTAATCATATTCAGCAAACTGGGAACCAAGGTTGAGTTGGCCAATTTTGGCACTACCAACAATCGGAAGCTGAATCTTGCTCTATTTTCTCAAGCATCTCTGAATCAGAGCAAATGGTGGAAAAGCATAAAAGAACATCTTTCCCCAGTGTAATGAAAAAGCATCTACTGCGACTGCGTCCGGATCGTGTTCCCAAGACACATAATGAGCAATTGAAGATTAAGCCTGGATGCAAACAAATCAATTTCTGGCAACCCAAATCGCTAACAATATTCTTAAATATTGCTGGCTTAAAGCATCCATTCCGTATATCTTTAAAAATCCTGGACCTTTCATCTGCTACCACATTGTCCTTACCTGGAATATAGCTTGCTGAAATCCATATCTGCCGGCCAATACACCATTGCCATATCTCTTGACCAGACAATCACATGATACTGATCTAACTCCCCCCATGTGATTAATGTAAGCCACAGCCGTTTTTAAATTGTCTAACTGTATTAACACATGCAGACCTTGTTTAGCACAACAATATGCTTTAAGCCCATAAAAGGCCCCCAATAATTCCAAATAGTTAATACCAAACTCTTGAAGAAACACTTGTTCTTTAGCTTTCCATCTACCTCCACAACTGGAGATAAATCTGTAGCCCCCCATCCGAGAGCACTACATCTGTTTGTAAAACCATTTCAGGCTGTTTAATCATGATATTCTTAGCAGCTTGTGGGACATTTTCAACCCACCATTGCAATTCCAATACTGCTTTCCTTGTTAATTGCATAGGCCTGTCAAAGTGACCTGCCTTATCTTTAAGAGCCCTTACTTTGTCCCTTGAAGATTTTGATAATGTAATGGCCCAAATTCCACTGCCGGAAATGCTGCCACCAGTGTACCAACGACTTTTGCCACTTCTCGGATGGAGGGATAAGGTTTGTGAATGAGGTAATTACACATTTGCAAAATATCATTTGCCTTCTTTGCTGGGAAAGTAACTAACATAGTCACTGAGTTAATTACAAACCCCAGAAAATTAATTGATTGAACTGGCTGCAGCTGGGACTTAATTGGATGAATTAAGAATCCAAGCTCTTCAAACAAAGCTTTAGTAACTGAAATTGAGTGCTCAGCTGACTCTTGACTATCGTTAATAATCAGAATATCATCCAGATAAGCCATTACAATGTGTTTCTGTGCTCTTAATTGGGCTAAAACTGTTTCAACAGTTTTGTAAAGAGTCTAGGAGCCGAACTCAATTCATTTGGTAAAGCTTTGAACTGCCATAATTGCCCCTGCCAATAAAACTTTAAGTATCTCTGAAAAAGATAATGAATTGCTACAGAATAATAGGCGTCTTTCAAATCAATCTTAGCCATATAACAACCTGCTGAAATCAGATATTTTGCAGTACTGAATGTCTCCATCTTAAAATGTTTGTATTCTACAAACTTATTTAGATCTGTAAGGTCTAGAATAATTCTACAACCACCATCTTTCTTATCTCTACGAAATATATTAGAGACAAATTGATGCTTATGTTCACAAGTTTTTTCAATTACCCCTTTTCCGGATAATTTGTCAATTTCCACATTAATCTCCATTCTTTCTTCTGCAGAAAACACATAAGCATAAGCAGGTTTATTCTGTACAGGAGGATTGACCCCTTCTTTAAAAATAATAATAGCTCCCGAAACTGCTTGTAATATAAATCGATCAGAAGTAATATTAAGCCAGGCATTATAAAACTTTTGCAATCTCCCTCCAACTGGAGATTCATCCACAGTTTCTTTAAGGATAGAAGTCTTTAATACCTCTCCATAAGAGCGTGATGGTCTCATCTTTCCCGAATGCAGGGAAGTACTGGCCTGCGCAGCACGATAATATTTTCGTGACAAATTTCTGCCTCTGTAACGAAAATCAAAACCCCTTCGGGCCGAAAACGCTCTTCTTTGTCCAAAGACAAAAGGCTTAATAGTGCTAAAATATTTAGCTTCTTCATCCAACTGTTTCAGCTGTTTTGGCAGATTTTCTCCAAACAAATACCCAGGAGCTTGAACTCCACTTTCTTGACACAGGCTTGCAAATCTAGGGTGAAATATGGGCCGAATCGCCATTTTCCTCATGCAATTGATCTCATAAAATGAATTGCACAATAAGCCCAAAGTATCTTTTTGAATCTTTTCCATTTCCAGATTCTCCATTTGCCTGCCATATGCCGTAATGGCAGCAGAAAATAATTTTAGCACCTTTTGAAATTCACTTCTTGGGCTCTCATACTTGGAGTCATAGACGCCCATACCATCGGATTCACGTAGGCACTTCCAATGAGGCACAATTGCCTGGTGCTTTATATGATTCTGATAATTCATTCATCACAGTATTGTGAAGCTGGTGAAGATACCATATAATTTATATTGGCAGCTAGGTTTTCTTCATAGCCTCACCACTTCCTTCGGGTATAGCAAAATCTTGTGCTATCCCAGCACATCAAGCCTTTTCTTTTTACTTTGTGGCGTGCTTTCAAAAGCCATTTCAACTTTAGCAGGGTCTGCCTTCTGCAGCCCTAATTCCATCGGGATATCATCCCATGAGACTTCTTCCAGCCCAAATCGTGGGTCTGGAGTATCATATTCCCAACTTGGCCCACAGCCATATTCATCATATTCAAACCCCTCAGGGATTTTTTGGATTCATGTGGGTACTTTGACCCTTGTCTCATAATATTTTTTGGAGAACTTTCTCCATATGCTCCATTTTTAGCCACATAGTTTTATTGTCTGGAGGTCTTTCAGAATCAGAATCATCAGAAACCACGGGCCTCACAGCTTTCTTTTTGCTTTTCTTAGGATCATTTTCCTCCGTGGTTATAATTTCTGGAGAATCTGGAAATTCTATATCGGGTAAATCAGTGGCCAGCGGTATCGGAACCGGGTCCCTCTAGGTTCGCGTCCCGTATATTACTTTCACCCCGGGAGGCTCTCTTCACCCGCGAAACCTTCTTTCCCCGATTTCTCCATTTTTGTTAAATTATCTGTGCTCAATCAGCACGCTAACGTCTAATTTTTTACTTTTACTTTCGATGCTGGAGCCACCCAGCGTAACTTGAAAACCGCCCCGATGTAAGTTCACTTACCTGCGGGCCGTTCCGACCGCTGCGAGGAGCTGCTCCTTACCGCAGCTCCTCCTTCCGCCGTCAGCGTTGACGTCATGCCGTTACCAGCGTGAGGCGGGCTCTTCACGTAGTCACTCACGTGACTCCGAAGTAAAATCAGCAATTATAATGGATGTTGACATAATTTGGGCCACAGTTTCTGCCCATTACCTGAGCTATATCGGTGTGTAATGTATAGTTCATAACCATGTTTTCATGAAAATTACAATCCTTAATATTCCTTCAAAAATAACATCAAAGATGCATCGGAGAGTGGAAACCTTGGTAACGTAGCAGCAACCGAACGAGTGATATTGCCAAATTGTAGTTTAATGGAGAGGCAGACACTCAGTTAGTAGTGTCTGATGTGATGCAACATGTCCCTTTTTCAACGTGTCTTTAGTTCAGCAAGTGTTGATGTTTCATGTGTGTTTGGGCAAGCAATGTAGAGTTGTGGTTTTGCCAAGTGACATCTAAAAATGTGTCTATCAGGGGATAGGTCACATTATCGACTACACACCAGCTATGAACCTGCAAAATAGAAAATACAGGATAAAGCGATGGTCCAATATAGGCCGGCACAGTGGCGCAGTGGTAGAGTTGCTGCCTTACAGCTCCAGAGGCCCAGGTTCGATCCTGGTTACGAGTTTGTACGTTCTCTCTGTGACCACGTGGGTTCCCTCCTGGTGCTCTGGTTTCCTCCCACATCCCACAGATGTGCAGGGTTGAAGGTTAACTGGCGTATGTAAATAGTCCCTAGTGTGTAGGATAGACCTCGTGTAAGGTAACTGTGGTCAGCGACGCTTTGGTGGGCCGAAGGGCCTGTTTCCACGCTGTATCTCCAAACTATCTAAATTGTAATATCGATGTTACAAACCTATTAAGTTATCCACATCAATGAATTTAACATGTGTGCACAATACTTTGAAAAAGTATTGCCTCCCACAATGAGAATGACGGTTCAATGATTCAATGATCCTTTATTGTCACGTATACCGAGGTCCAGTGAAATTTGATTTACCATACCGTCACACCAAAAAAACAACAAGATACAAAACTACATAGTGATTAAACATAAACAGCCACCTCTGCGGCGTGTGAGAATCCCAGGGCACACAGCAGAAGCCAATGTTCAATATCCAGTCCACACACACGCACGTTCCTTCACCGTGATGTGACCAGAGTTGTACCGACCGCTGTCACTCTCTCTGCAATCCCTGTCCGCCCGAACAGTCAGAAAGCCGTCCGCACTCGCGCCAGACTCCGGGATGTTCTCATGGTGCGATGTCCCCGCAGACACCGAGATCACTGCACTCACGGCGCTCCCTCCGAGTCCCCACCAGCGCAGCAGCAACGTCCATCTTGCTTTCCGGCCACCTCACATTCCCCACTGTGATGGAAGGCAAAAATCTTTTACCTTCTTCCTCCTTGAAGTGAAGAGTTTTAAATCAGGTCTTAAAACAACAGGCTCTGGTGGGTTACATTGGACCCAGCAGGTTTGGCCTCTGGAATTTCCTCCAATTTTGATCCCAATCCTGCATCGCTCCTCTCCAAGTCTACATGATCACTGTTTTCTAGCTTTACTCTGCGGAGATAGAATTTCAATCCTGATGCCCATGAGACACAAATAATCAGATTACCAACACTTGTAGGTTATTCCAAACACGAAACCTAATCTGCCCTTTGTCACAAAAGCTGCTGAAGCTGCTTCAAGGAAAAGACGGCTTGGAAGTTTAGTTTAGTTTAGAGATACAGCGTGGAAACAGGCCCTTCGCTGACCAGCGATACCCGCACATTAACACTACCCCACACACACACTATGGACAATTTACACTTATACTTAAGGGCCTGTCACACCAGCATGCGTCTCCATGCGGTGAGCGCGACCTAACGTGGTCGCTTGAGCCGTCCGGTCTCGCGGGGCCGGTCCCACTTCGATCGCCGGAGCCGTGCGGAGTTGTGCGGAGTTCGTCCCGACATCGCGCGGGGCTCCGAAAAACTGACCATGTTCAAAAATTCCGCGCGGCAACGGCCTGTCGGCCCGCAGCTGCCTCGACGCATTACGCACCGCCTCGACGTCGTGCCTCCGTGACCCTCTCTGCGTGTCCCTCTGTGTGCCCCTCTCTGTGTGCCTCTGTGTGTCCCTCTCTGTGTGCCTCCGTGTCCCTCTCTGTGTGCCTCCGTGTCCCTCTCTGTTCTTGCTCCAACTTCGCGCCACTCACCCGACCTCCAAGCGACCCCCGCTTCCGTTTTGGTCGTGCTTGCCGCATGCAGGTCGCATGCTCATGGGACAGGCCCTTAAGCCTATTTACCTACAAACCTGTACGTCTTTGGAGTGTGGGAGAAAACCGAAGATCTCGGAGAAACCCCACCCGATCACGGGGGAGAACACCCAAATTCCGCGCAGACAGCACCCGTAGTCGGGATCGAACCCAGGTCTCCGGTGCTGAAAGGGCAGTAAGGCAGGAACACTACCGCTGTGCCACCGTGCCACCCTAAGTGAATGTATCTCTGATCTTTAGCAGTTTCATACTGATAGACAGAATACCTGGACTATTAACTGTAATTTCTAATCCTAATCCAACATGCTTGTAAATCACATTTTTAAGATGTCAAATAGCACAAGAGGTGCAAGGCCATTGTATGCAGATGCCGAGAAGTTTCTTCAGCTGAACAACTTCTAATCTTGTGTGTGGACTCTATAAGAAGAGACCACATCTTCCAACGTTCTTTGTTCCTGGGCGTTTGAGTTGCCAAACCAGGCCGTGATACAAGCAGTCAATATACTCTCTACTGTACAATCTGTAGAAGGTCAAGAAAATATTCGTTGACAAAAAAACAAATTTCCTCAATCTTCTAAAGTTGTAGAAGCATTGAAGGGCTTTCTTTATGAATGCATCAATGTGCTGGGTCCAGGACTGATCTTCAGAAATAAGCACATCCAGGGATTGGAAGTTATTGACTCTCTCCACCATCGTCCCTTCGATGAAGACAGGTGGTGGATCCTTGACCTTCCTCTTCCAAAGTCAACAATCAGTTCCTTGGTTTTACTGACATTGAGAGGAGGTTTATTGCTCAGGCACCATATGCTCGGTCGATCGACCTCCCTCCGACACACTCACTCATCGTCATTCTACAATTCTTCCAACGATGGAGGTGTCGTCAGCGAATTTGAAGATGGAGTTGGAACTGTGTGCGGCTACACGGTCGTGAGTATAGAGTGAGTAGAGCAGGGGGCTGAGCACGCAGCCTTGACGTGCTCCAATGCAGATGGTTATCGAGGAGGAAGTGTTGCTGCCAATTCGGACAGGCTGTGTTCAGTTGATGAGGACACTGAGGATCCAGTTGCAGAGGGATGCGCAGAGACCTAGTTCCGTGAGATTGGTAACCTCCAACACTTGTGTCGGAAAGAACGGCAGATGCTGGTTTAAGATGATGGTCCTTCCATAAGCAATGATTCCGTCTGATGCACCTACCTCTTCCCCATTGCGGACATTGGACTTTGTCTCTGAAACTGATGCGCTACAATTCACGGAACTATGGGTGGGAAGGAACTGCAGATGCTGGTTTAAATCGAAGATAAACACAAAATGCTGGAGCACCTCAGTGAGACAGGCGGCATCTCTGGAGAGAAGAAAGACTGAAGAAGGGTGTCGACCCGAAACGTCACCCACTGCTTCTCTCCAGAGACGCTGCCTGTCCCGCTGAGTTACTCCAGCATTGTGTGTCAACCTCCAAGACTTTGTGGTTTGTTCAAGATTCCAGCATCCGCAATCCCTTGTCTCTCTCTTCCTGGGGAATATAATTAGACCTGCAGACCCCATCGGAAAAGGAACGTCAGTCCCTCCCACATCTTCGCCCGAGCAAGACAATTTAAGGGCCAAAGTTCTGATTTTCATCGTCAATTAGCAACCAAACAAATTGAAATTATATGGCCAATGACATTGAAGCAATCCAAGGGTGAAGAGTTTTTAATTATGAGACATTATTGGAATTTCTTTACAAGAGAATATCTGTGGTTACAGTGATTTAAGTCTTTGAATATAATGACTTGGGATTAAATGTTTATGACCACACAAAAACTATAATGTCAAACTAGTGTTATAGTACCTTGGAGAGCTTACGTCTTATAATAAAATTTTGATTATTTTCCTATCTCTGTTCTTGGTACTCTGACAAACTACCACTTTAAATTAAAAGTACAAAAAGTTTAGTTAGGTTTAGTTAGGGGTTACGGGGAGAAGGCAGGAGAACAAGGTCGAGAGGGAGAATGGCGGAGTAGACGTGATCAGTTTCAATTTAGTTTTGTTCACTGTCACGCGTATCGAGGCACAGTGAAAACCTTTTTCACTGAACCTCTGATGGGCCAAATGGCCTAATTCCGCTCCTATAACTGATGAATTTATGAAATTTTCAACTCATTGTTAAACCACACATCGAAAAGATTTGGGGCGTGAGACTTATCACAATGGTTACATGCCATTAAACCAGGGTACAGCTCAAGCGACATCAGAAAGTACAAGACATTATTCAAATTTAATTTACTTGACGTCCTATAAATTGGCATCAATGCTTGCCGCGTTCTAAAGGGCCTGTCCCACGGCGGCGACCTAATTTGTGCGTTTACAATTGTTTGCACTCGACTCAAACTCGCAGCACGGCCGACACGAGGTCCTTGGAGGTCACTGTAACTTCATGCTCGAGGGAAGTTCCCGCATACTCGCAGCCTCAGTTTGGTCGAGGAAACATTTACAGCATGCTGAAAAAATTTCAGCGAGTAAAAATTGGTCGGTATGGTTCTTTTGAACTCGTAGTGCAGTGGAGTGGGGTCATTAAGTAGTTATAGGCAGTCGAGGGCAGCCGTAGGCAATCTCCTTTGCTGACCGGGCATTTTAATTGGCTCATTGGAGTTTTCAGAACCAAGGAAAACTGACCGGTAATGTTAAATGCCCATTAAACTTTATTCAAAGTTGTCTGGCTTCTTAAAAGTGTCTCCACTCCTTCCCCCTCCCCCCCCTTCTCCCCCCACCCCCCCTTCTCTCTCCCCTTCTTTCCCGCCCTCCGCGCTCTCTAAAGGACTTACCATACACTGTGCCAGCCGTCTTTTACCTTCCTGTTCATTGCGTGTGTGGATTTCAGACAGCGCTCCCCTGCTTTCCCTGGCCCCCGCCTATGTGGTGCGTGCGTGCGTGCGTGCGTGTGCTGACGGTCGATCCGGCTCGCGGTTTTATCGCTGGCGGTCGATCCAGCTCGAGGTTTTTCAGGCGAGTGCCCTCGAGCTTGAAGGTCGAAGATAGTTGCTGTAAAGTCGCGTTAGTGGGACAAGCCCTTAAGACTGTTTGTAATTCTCTTAATGCCCCTCTAGTTGGCACGCCCCCGGTTTCAATTATCTTTCTCAACGGAAAAACTGCAAATCATTATTGGGTCAATGCCCCTTCTTACAACTATATAACAGAGAGAACTGTTGGTGTACTAGCTGTGTATTACCACTCCACAGTCCAGTAAGTCAATGTAAGGCAACATCCTGGGCCTGTACTCACTGGAGTCTAGAAGAATGAGGGGGGACCTCATTGAAACGTGCAGACTAGTGAAAGGCCTGGATAGAGTGGATGTGGAGAGGATGTTTCCGCGAGTGGGCGAGTCTAGGACTAGAGGTCAGAGCCTCAGGACATTCTTTTCGGAAGGAGATGAGGAAAAATGTATTTAGGCAGAGGGTGGTGAATCTGTGGAATTCTTTGCCACAGAAGGCGGTGGAGAATGAGTCAATTGGTATTTTTAAGGTAGAGATAGATAGATTCTTCATTAGTACAGGTGTTAGAGGTTATGGGGAGAAGGCAAAAGAATGGGGTTAGGAGAGAGAGAGAGAGATAGATGAGCCATGATTGAATGGCAGAGAAGACGTTGGGCCGAATGGCCTAATTCTACTCTTCTCCCTTAGGACCTTATGATCCTTGGCTCTATGAGAAACTGGGGTTGCAAGGTAGCGCAGCTTTTTGTACAGGTTTTTAGGTTTATTGGCCTCAGTGAAATTGTCGCTAGTGTGTAGGATAGTGCTAGTGTACAGCGATCGCTGGGCAGCATGGTCTCGGTGGGCCGAAGGACCTATTCCCGCTCTGTATCTCTAAACTAAACCAAACTAAATCAAAGGCTAGTCTTTCTAACCAACGTCTGGTCCAAGGTTTTTGGACATTAATGGTGAATTCTTGCTTAGAGCTTTAATTTTTGGAAAGACCCCACTGTTCAAGGAAAACATAACATGAAAACCACATCACAATGTTACTTCAATTCCAAAATAATTCAATTAGAAATCGATCATATTTGATCAATGCTAATCCTCTCAGCTTAATTTAGTTCATTTTTGCTTAACATGCAAGCAAGCACATTATTCTTCCATTGCACATCAGTTTTGAAACGCATAAAGACACCAAACAAAATGTAGAATGTGACAGTTTAAAAAATGAGAAAACAAAAATATTCTTTGCGACTATTACTATTTTTAATTTTGATACAACTCTTATTTCACTTAGTGATACTTTACAATATTTTTTTTATTGTATTACTTCAAATCTCATTATATTCAAAGGATATTTTGAAATATTCAAATTTTGGTTGATAACAGATCGGAGCCGGTGACCAAGGAAAGAAAGGTGGGGGTGGAGCCAACAAAGGCCCATTGTTGGCTGTGAAGGGGTGATAATGAAGGGAGATATAGAGGCCAAGAGTGGACCAGCTAGCCACCAAGTTCAGGACTGCACCAGAAGCTCTTCCAAGCACGGAAATTCCATACTTGCTGGCACATCCGTCAGGATGTGTGGGAATCTGCCAGTGCCTTAGCTGTAAAATCCAACTCATCGCTTTCCATTATCAGGGCACTACGTGACACAGTTTTGCAACCAAATGCGTCCCCATGCATCTCAGGAGAATTCCCGCAAACGACGAAACTGCCATCCACCACTTTTTCAAATAACACTTCAAATTACTCACTTTCCGCCACATGGCCACCAGCTAAGAATATGCGCTTCATTCTCAAAGCAATCTGATATCATCATTCAGCAGGGGAACAAAAACCTTTCATAAAAGACATTTACTTTTGGGATACACGTTGTCCTACAACTTTAGGACGTGCACGCCATACGCAAGAGGAAGAAGAAGACTTTCATAATTATTGCAGAGTAATGAATGAACACAAATTATTTCTCTAATAATGAATCCTAGTGATTCTTCTTTCAAATATCACATCAGCTTAGGCTTGTGTACAAAATCATTTGGATTTTTGATCAGACCCGGATAAATCATCAGATGGCTTATTTTGTTTTTGAAAATATTGGCACCTAAATCTTTCTATCCATATTTGGTGCAGCAAAGGATTGCTGTAATTCACTCCTGTGTCCAGTCAATGCACCTCGTCCATAATTATAAACCAAATTAGTGACATTTACATTCTACATTTACATAATGGGTGGCACAGTGGCGCAGCGGTAGAGTTGCTGCCTTACAGCACTTGCAGCGCCGGGACCAGGATTTGATCCTGACTACGGGCGCTGTCTGAACAGAGTTTGTACCTTCTCCCCGTGACCGCGTGGGGTTTTCTCCGAGACCTTCGATTTCCTCCCACACTCGAAAGACGTACAGGTTTGTAGGTTAATTGGCTTGGTATGATTGCAAATCATCCCTAGTGTGTGCAGGGTAGTGTTAATGTGCGGGGATCGCTGGTCGGTGCGGACACAGTGGGCCTGTTTCCGCACTGTCTCTGTAAAACTAAACTAAATCACTAGCCTGTTTACCCTCGTCCCCTTCTCAAATTTGCTGGGTTAAAATGTAAGTCCTAGTTGCATGCAAGGCTTGCAACTGCAGTTGGGAAGAGGGGTAGTGTTTACAGACTTTCCTTTGCTGTCACAATAGATAATCATCAGGCAGCGTTCAAGACAATGGAATCGCTTTGTCTCTGATCATGACCGCAGAGCCATCGTTGCGCCATAAGTAGGTCCAAGCCGCCACAAGTTGTCGGCTCATGGTTCAGTCAGGGATCACGGCATTGATCTCTGCAGAGAGATGTTCCTGCAAGCACTCTGGAACTAATGATCTCCAGTGCGATGCAGTGCAGTGAACTGCCGGGCAAGTGGGATCAAAGAGCAAAACATCGATGCACAGTCATGGACACTGTGGCGCACAAAATGGTTGGGACATGATAAGGAGCTCGCTCTGTGTTCACTCGAGAATAAAAATAAACAGGGTAGTAGTTTGTCAAAGAGGATGTACAGTGGAGAGCAAACTGACCGGCTGCATCGTGGCCTGGTTCGGCAACTTGAACGTCCAGGAGCGGAAAAGACTGCAAAAAGTTGCGACCACTGCCCAGTCCATCACCGGCTCTGACCATCCCACCATCGAAGGGATCTATCGAAGTCGCTGCCTCAAAAAGGCAGCCGACATCATCGAAGACCCACACCACCCTGGCCACGCACTCGTTTCACCACTGCCATTGGGAAGAAGGTAGAGGAGCCTGAAAACTGTAACGTCCAGGTTCAGGAACAGCTTCTTCCCTGCAGCCAACAGGCTATTAAACACAACAACAAATAAGCTCTGAACTACAACAGACTATTATTATTATTACACTATATTTGTTCATTTATTGAGCATGTGTGCATGAGTATATACACACACTGAATTTTTTTTTCTCCAGTTATGTATTATGTTTACATATTCTGTTGTGCTGCAGCAAGCAAGAATTTCATTGTCCTGTCTGGGACACATGACAATAAAACACTCTTGACTTTCTTGACCAGTTTGTACTTCACTGCTCCGGTCTCTACAGTAAGATGAAACGTCCATTGCGCACATTGACAACTGAGTCTAATGTGTTCAGTGGTTCAATAATGCTCTATTGTCACATGTGCAAAGTGAAATTCTTCTCTTACAAACAGTTCTCACCACACTGCCCCAGTTGTGCAGAAATAGTCTACTGAGCCTGCGTGCAAAAGGCGCGATGTGTAAGAAAGTACTGCAGATGCTGGCTTAAATCGAAAATAGACACAAAATGCTGGAGTAACTCAGCGGGATGGGCAGTGTCTCTGGAGAGAAGGAATGGGTGACATTTTGGGTCTTTTTAGTATTTTAGTTTTAGTTTTAGAGATACAGCGCGGAAACAGGCCCTTTCGGCCCACCGGGTCCGCGCCGACCAGCGATCCCCGCACATTAACACTATCCTAATCCCACCAGGGAAAATTTTCACATTTACCAAGCCAATTAGCTTACATAGTTGTACATCTTTGGAGCGTGGGAGGAAACCGAAGATCTCGGACAAAACCCATGCAGGTCACGGGGAGAACGTACAAACTCGTAACAGACAGCGCCTGGAGTCAGGATGGAACCCGGGTCTCCAGCGCTGCATTCGCTGTGAGGCAGCAACTCTACCGCTGAGCCACCGTGCCGCCCTGCTTCGCCCATCCAAGACCCATCTTCACCCATTCCTTCTCTCCGGAGATGCTGCCTGTTGCGCTGTGTTACTCCACCATTTTGTGTCTATCTTCGATTTGAACCAGTTCTTTCCTACATTTTGACTGTTTAATAGTCAGAGACTCTAGAACCACCTTTTCGCTGCAATTACAGCTGCAAGTCTTTTGGGGTATGTCTCTACCAGCTTTGCACATCTAGAGACTGAAATTTTTGCCCATTCTTCTTTGCAAAATAGCTCAAGCTCAGTCAGATTGGATGGAGAGCGTCTGTGAACAGCAATTTTCAAGTCTTGCCAGAGATTCTCAATTGCATTTAGGTCTGGACTTTGACTGGGCCATTCTAACACATGAATATGCTTTGATCTAAACCATTCCATTGTAGCTCTGGCTGTATGTTTACGGTTGTTGTCCTGTTGGAAAGTGAACCTCCGCCCCAGTCTCAAGTCTTTTGCAGACTCTAACAGGTTTTCTTGCAAGATTGCCCTGTATTTGGCTCCATCCATCTTCCCATCAACTCTGACCAGCTTCCCTGTCCCTGCTGAAGAAAAGCATTCCCACAGCATGATGCTGCCACCACCATGTTTCACAGTGGGGATGGTGTGTTCAGGGTGATGTGCAGTGTTAGTTTTCCGCCACACATAGCATTTTGCATTTAGGCCAAAAACTTCAATTTTGGTCTCATTAGACCAGAGCACCTTCCTCCACATGTTTGCTGTGTCCCCCACATGGCTTGTGGCAAACAGCAAAGGAGACATCTTGTGGCTTTGTTTCAACAATGACTTTCTTCTTGCCACTCTTCCATAAAGGCCCGATTTGTGGAGTGCACGACTTATAGTTGTCCTGTGGACAGATTCTCCCACCTGAGCTGTGGATCTCTGCAGCTCCTCCAGAGTTACCATGGGCCTCTAGGTTGCTTCTCTGATCAATGCTCTCCTTGCCCGGCCTGTCAGTTTAGGTGGACGGCCATGTCTTGGTAGGTTTGCAGTTGTGCCGTACTCTTTCCATTTTCGGATGATGGATTGAACAGTGCTCCGTGAGATGTTCAAAGCTTGGGATATTTTTTTATAACCTAACCCTGCTTTAAACTTCTCCACAACTTTATTCCTGACCTATCTGGTGTGTTCCTTGGGCTTCATGATGCTGTTTGTTCACTAATGTTCTCTAACAAACCTCAGAGGTCTTCACAGAACAGCTGTATTTATACTGAGATTAGATTACACACAAGTGGAGTCTATTTACTAATTAGGTGACTTCTGAAGGCAATTGGTTGCACTGGATTTTATTTAGGGGTATCAGAGTAAAGGGGGCTGAATACCTTTGCATTATTTGTAAAAAAAATTGAAAACCATGTATCATTTTCCTTGCACTTCACAATTATACGCCACTTTGTATTGTTCTATCACATAAAATCCCAATAAAATACATTTACATTTGTGGTTGTAACATGACAAAATGTGGAAAAGTTCAAGGGGTATGAAAATGTTTGCAAGCCACTGTACCCGTTTGTTTACCAACGTGGTCTAAGCTAATTCATCTCCGTACGAAAGAAGATAGCTTCACTTATCATTTCATGACAGTAAATGGCTTCACTCCCTCAACTACCCCCTCCGGCAGCTCGTTCCATATACCCACCACCCTTTGTGTAAAAAAGCTACCTCTCAGGTTCCTATTAAACCTTTCCCCCTCACCTTAAATGATGTCCTCTGGTTCTCGATTCCCCTACTCTGGGTCAGAGGCTCTGTGCGTCTACCCGATCTATTCCTCTAATGAATCTGTGAAGAAAAATGTGATTATATTACAGTGTCTGGGCATTATTCCGGTGGAATAATTCCAGTGGCCAAGCTTATGTTCAGCTCAAAATAATAGGAAACCCATCTTAAAAGGAAGCTTTGGGCAGGATGCAATACAACTGCTGATTCAGGATCAATATACATGCACAACATGTGGCAGGTTTAATCTGATTCATTCCGGTAAAAAAAATGTTTCAAGCATCTGGAAGCTGAAATGGACTACTGTCGAGAAATGTAATCTCATCACATGCAAAACCCAGAAATGCCAGCAGTTCAATGTCTTCTTACCAGCATGACAAAGGCCAATGGAAATATGGGGTGGTCCACAATGTAACTCACCCTACAATCATTTAGAGATACTGATTAAGTTTCACCCCTTTCTTAGTGTTGATTGCATGGACAGTTTTAAATAATGCGAAAATAACGTGAATGCATCAAATTTAGACGTTAGACTTCAGAGATACAGCGAGAAAACCGGCTGTTCGACCCGTTGACCAGCGATCACCCCGTACACCAGCACTATCCTACACACTCGGGACAATTCACAACCTTACCAAAGTAAATTAATCCACAGCCCTGCACGTCTTTGGAGTGTGGGAGGAAACCGGAGATCCCGGAGAAAACCCACGTGGCCACAGAGCAAACGTACAAACTCTGTACAGACAGCACCAGTCGTCAGGATCGGACCCGGATCTCTGGTACTGTAAGGCAGCAACTCTACCGCTGCGCCACCGTGCCGCCCTTTTAGTCAGTAGAAGAAGTGTTTCTATTTGAGCTACAAACTGCAATCTATTTCCAGAAGAAAATCGTGGAAGCAGATGCAATAATAAAATGATGGCTAAAGGGATCAGGGGGTATGGAGATAAGGCAGGTACAGGATACTGAGTTGTATGATCAGCCATGATCATATTGAATGGCGGTGCAGGCTCGAAGGGCCGAATGGCCTACTCCTGCACCTATTGTCTATGTTTCTATGAAATGTGGTAATGTGCAGATTAAACACAAAATTGTGTGTTTTACCGTGGTTATCACTCAAAACCTATCATTTCTGTAACTAGGGGGGACGTTTCTGTTTGTAATAAACACAATCTCTTCTTTTCTGTTTGCCACCTATGAAGATTATCTCTACTTTCTTCATTAATTCAGTCCTGGATTTATTCCTTACAATGTTCTGAATCCCAAGTAAAAATCAATACACATATCACGCAGCTATTTCTGCCTATGATCGACTGTAAAAACAAAATGCCATAATTTAACCCAAAGCCAGTTCAGAAACGTATTCAATGAAGGTAAAGATAATAACACATAACCTTTCAACATAAAGGGAAAAGGAAACAGAACAGGATAGAATATGTGGCACAGCAGTAGAGTTGCTGCCTTAAAGCCCTGTCCCACTGTAGAAGTTCATTCAAGAGTTCTCCCCAAGTTTGCCCTGATTCGAACTCGGAGATTTACGGTAATGGCCCCCCGTAAGCACTCGGGGCTCTTCAACATGTTGAAAAATCTTCACTAGTCTTCCCGAGTTTACCTGCCATTAGCGAGTCTTCCCGAGTACCTGCCGTTAGCGTTACTAGCGTTAGCCGCTAAGAGACGTCCCCGAGCTCCGACGTACCCACTACGTTAATTCTACATGCTTACCGCGAGTTTGATTTTTTTTTAAACTCGGGAGAGCTCTTGAATGAACTCGTACAGTTGGACAGGGCCATTACAGCACCAGAGTCCCGGGAGCTGACTGTACGAACTTTGTGCGTTCTTCCCGTGACTACATGGGTATTCACCGGGTGCTCCGGTTTCCTCCCACACTCCGGAGACACACAGGTTGGTAGGTTAATTGGCTTCGTCAAAAAGTGCTCATTGTCCCTGGTGTGTGCAGGACAGTGTTAGTGTACGGGGATCGCTGGTCCCGGTGGGCTGAAGGGCCTGTTTCCGCTCCGTATCTCGAATCGAAACAGGCAGTTTTTGTAGATAATAAGGCTTTCTTCACAGGAATTAACTGGGTGTGCATTTTAATTTGGCCTCACCTTTTAAGAAGATTTGTGGAGTGATAGACCTGTTTGTTTACCAACGTGGTCTAAGCTAATTCATCTCCGTACCAAAGAAGATAGCTTCACTTATCATTTCGTGACAGTAAATGGCTTTGCTCCCTTTGTTGCTGACTGAACGGGTCAGGGGAAGCCAATTACCCTCGTGATTGATCTCCACGGATAATTGGCTTCCAGATGCACAACAGAACATGACACCCTTCTCCCAATCTAACATGCCTTCGTTGGAGATATTTAATTGGCTTTCAGCTAAAAGGGCATAGGGTAGCGCGTCAGCAGAGTTAATTGCAACTCCAGAAGAAAGAAGGCATGAAGCTCGTGGCTCCCGGCAAGACAACCTAAACATTTTTATAATGCTCCATTCTTCCTCTGTAACTTTGCTGAGATCAGACGTTCTTGGGTCTTGTTTCGATTTGGACTTAAATTTCCAGTGCCCAAAACCAACCCGCTTCTGGTCTCTGGAGGGGCAGTTTTCACGCAGGAGAATGGAGCCGTTCCCACGCTGGACTCAACAAAACATTCACACAGCGTATTAACGTGAAAGAACCATTGTGAACGTCAGCCATTGGTAAATCATATTCTGAAAAAGTCAAGTGGTAAAGGCTCATCAAACCCATCCTTACCACTTTCTATTGGTCTTCTTGATGGAATACAGGTCAGGGAGGAGAGGCGTCTGGAGAAGGGTCTCGACCCAAAACGTCCTGATGGTGAATCTGAGGAATTATTTTCCTCAGCAGGCTGTGGAGGCCAAGTTAATGGATATTTTTAAGGCAGAGATAAATGGATACCTGATTAGTGAGGGTGTCAAGGGTTATGGGGAGAAAACAGGAGAATGAGAGAATGAATGAATGAATGAATGAATGAATGAATGAATGAATGGATAAATGAATGAATGAATGATTGATACTTTATCGTCACATATACCCAGTGTAAGTAGGTACACTGAAATGTTTTGTTTCGCATACAGCCTAGGCAGTACACGTGTCGCCACGTATATGGTGACGCCAAAGTTACAAAAGGCAGTAATGTCTAATCTACTGCCTGTAGCCCTGAACCGTGGGGCTGAGAGGAATAGATAAATCCGTCATGATTGAACGGCAGCCTAATTCTGCTCCTATGACCTACGGAATGCTGTAACTGAACATAAATAGTAAGATTAAATGAGAACTTTCCAGTTTGAAGTTTGATCTTTATTTTATGAGGAGTTACGATGAGGGATTACGTGAAGACCCCGCCAGCACGCATGCGCGACATTCTTCAAAGCAGTGGTGTGAAATCACAGATACCAGAGTAGACTAATATAGTAAGATATGAGAGAACTTCCATACCAGTTGAACTTTATAATAGAGGGTTTTGGGAGCGGAGGGCACGTAATCCCTCATTGTAACTCCTCATAAAATAAATATCAAACTTCAAACTGGTAAGTTCTCATTTAATCTTACTATTTTACTTCGGAGTCACGTGAAGATTTCAAAGCTCTGTGATTTCATGCCCTGGAACGAGACCATGCTCACACACTGCCATTCTGGGAAGGAGGATGAACGTATTTCTCACACAACACTGTGCTGATAAACAATAAAGGTATTATTCATACCTAAAACAGTATGCCCCACATTGGGTAATTTATTTTACAGAACTTAAATTTTCCCTGCAAACGTCTCAGGAGCGGCCACGGGTTTATTATAAAGCATTGAAATGCGTTCATTGCTCCAACCCGCTGTGGCAAGGATGTGGTCCATAGGAACTCCCATCATCCTAGCGTCCGATGTAGATGCAGCCCTGGTGGAGTGAGATTTGAAACATTAGTATCCACCGCTTCACGTAATACCACCCTAACCATCTGGATATGGTTTGCACTGTGACCTTAGGTGAGGGTGTTTATGGCTTATTAGAAAGCTCTCTCCGTGCCCCTAAGTGTCTTGGTGACGCTATATATTGCAAAATATGTGTCACTATGCAGGCCCGACTATCTGCAGGATAGGCCAGCACTCTAATATTGGCCAGAGGAACCGGGTCAGTCTTGTTTAAGTACCCCTGTATGTAGCAGGTTATCTGCCATTTGTGACAGACATGACGTCCTATACTAGCTTGTGTAAGGACTGGACCCGTTGTGCTGATCCAAGTGCCATAATCATTCCCATCTAGGATGTTAGTTTGTCCAGAGTGTCTTCTCGTGGACTCACTCCTCGTAACATGAGATGGCATATCGTCCTGTCGGAGAGTCCGTATCCCAGAAATGGCCTGTTCAGAAACTGCAAATCAACAAGTTCATACAGTCATGGCACGGATAACTTTCCCGTCACGGGGTGTGCCAACCTCCTTGGCCGTTGTTGATCCAGATGCAGGGTTCTGAGACCATCTTTGTACTGTTGGGAACCATGGTACCCGTTGCGGAGTCTTGTTTAATTATTGTAAGACCCCTGATGAGGCAGAAGGGGAAAATGCATAGCAACCAAATCCCCCCCCCCCAATGCAGCGAGAAAGCGTCCATCGCTGCTGCCCCTGGGTCTGGTTCCCAAGCAACATATGTTGGTAGTTGGTGAATTAGTCTGGATGGAAAAAAGGTCGATATCTGGTGTCCCATACCGGTCTATAATATCTGTAAACACTTTCCGATCCAACATCCATTTAATGTTGTCGTTGAATTTACGTGACCTGGTGTCTGCCACTGTATTTAGCTTACCTGGAAGGTAAGTGGTTGAGATCCAAATCTCTTTCCCAGACATTTGCCAGATATTATTTGCCAATTTATCACATGATATCGACTTTATTTCACCCATATGATTAATATAGGCCACCACTGTGGTATCAACAATTTGTACCGTACATGCAACTGGTGCTCATCTGAGCAGTAGGCCCTGAGTCCATGAAATGCTCCCAGCATTTCTAGATAATTAATTCCTAGGGCTTTAAACAGGATAATTTTTGTGCACTCATCTGCCACCACAACTTGTGGTGGTATTAGTTGCTCCCCAACCTTTAGCACTGATATCAGTCTGTAGGGATATCCTAGGGATATATGATAGTGATGGGGTTAGAACAATGCTGAGCATTTCTATCCACCAGTTTTATTTTGATTTTGCTTTCCCTGGTAGTTGCATAGGCCTATTGAAATGGCCTGCATGATTTTTGAGAGCTAACATTTCCCTCTTCCAGGTTTTAATAATGGAGTGGTCCAATTGTGATGGTGGGAACGCAGCCACCAATTTCCCAATCACTCTTGCTCCTTGCCGAATGGATGGTTCCCTGATGCCAGTGAAGCTTTTGCGTACTCCCATCAAGTCTGTCACTTTGTTTGGTGGCAAGGTGATAGACATATGAACAGAGTCAATAGTGAACCCCAAATAATCCATGGTAGTGGAGGGTTCCAATTTTGATTTATCTGGATGTATGTTAAATCCCAGCTTTTGAAAAAAAAAATGTGTTGTGGCTGATACTGCCAATGTAGCCAGCTCCAATTTTTTACCTACAATGAGAATATCATCAAGGTAAGCCATGACGATATGGTTATGTTTCCTTAAGTATGCTAAAGCTGGTTTTAATAAATTTGTAATAGCCTGGGTGCTGATGACAACCCATTGGGTAAGGCCTTATACTGCCATAGCTGTCCCATCCAGATAAATTTCAGGTATTTACGATGATCCTGTGTGTGACAAATGTGTCTATTTTGAAATGGGCATACTGAACGGAAGTATTTAGTTCGGTCAAATCTGTAATGATGCGGCAACCGCCATCTTTTTAGTTTTTTATAATAATATTTGATACGAACTCTTGAAATTCTCTGAATGTTTTCTCAATTCCCTTTTGTGTTTAGTCTTAACAGTTCAGCATGGCCTGCTGGGGTTACACAAAAAGCTGGAGAAACTCAGCGGGTGCAGCAGCATCTAAGGAGCGAAGGAGATAGGCGACGTTTCGGGTCGAGGCCTGCTGTTCCCTCTTTTTGTGAAGTATGAACTTCCTGCTAGGCGTATGCTGAAATGGGACGGGGAGTTCGTATACAAATTCAATTTTGTAATTCTGAATACTTCCGAGTATGTAAAAGTTCAGAAGTAAAAGTGCAGCACACATGATGAAACAAGTGCAACCGTCCACCAACTTTTGATGAATCGGACATGCAATATTTTTATAGACAACCAGACCCACCTACCTCCATGGTTACCGCCGGTGTTGTGTGGGTTGTCTCTGCACTTGTTTCTTCTGGTATTGTGTTGCTGCGTTGTGGGGTTGGCGCATTTTCCATGAAGGCCGGGTTGGGCCATGATCTGAAAGACCGCTGTGCAGGTGGGCCGGCCTTCGAACTTTCACCACCAGATGGTCTTCCATAGTACCGATGTCTGGTGGGTGTGTAGGGGTGCTGCCGCTGTTGATAGTGGGTTTTAGAAGTGCTTGGCACCTTGATCAGGCCTATAGCCTCGGCTTCCTCATACAGGTCTTTCACCTGCTTCGGGAGGTCCCCCAACAGCAATATTGGCGCCTGTATACTACTTGTCTTGCATAATTCCGCACTTCTTGATGATGCTCTTCCTGTAACTGTTAATCTCCACTGAGTATTACACAGTCTGCTAGAGCATCTCGTAGCTCTTCAGGCAAATCAACCCCATCAGTTGTCCTGGTACTGCTGTGATTTTAGCAGCCAGCAGTTTCCTCTGGAGCTTCCCACCCTGGCTCCTTATAGATGGGATCCTGTTGCCCCAAATGGGGTTATAGATTGCTGGTACTTTAAGAGAATGGAGTTCTCTGGAGCAATGTATTTCCCAGCCGTAGAGTTAATGGCTTGCTCCTGTAGCTGGTTTGTAGCCATGTATTTTGTACTGGCTTGCAGCTTTGTATAGGCAGTCCTTCCTGAGTTGGTACAGCATGTGTTCCCATGCCCCACAATTCTTCTGCTGCTTTCTCTTCTGGCACCCCTGACAGCTGACTGTTCAGGCATTGCCCCTTCTTCAGGGTCAGCCCAGCTCTGACCCCTAATGCTCCCCTGCGAAGAGGGTGAGACATTTGGCAGTCCTTGAAAGGATCCTGCCGTGGGTCTGCGAGGAGACCCACTGTGACTCTGCCCCTGCATAAGCAGGTCACGCTGGAGCAACTGCTCCCCACCCGCTCCCGCGGGAAAGACGCCCGCCGTCGCTATCTGTGAACGGGAACGGTTGTCTTCAGGTCCGGACGCAGCCGAGTTAACGGTCCTGTCCGACTTCCGGGTGGTTTTGCCGCCGACCGCGGCGCACCTGCGGTCTGTAGCAGCGAGAAGCCGGCAGCTGCTGGCAGCACCTGCAGCTCTGGAGAGACGGCACGCTGCTGGCTGCTTCCACAGCAGCGGTATCAGCTGCTGCTCTCCCTTACGCGACTCCATGGTGCTTCCTCCTGAAAAAGAAATCACACCGAGTCGCCACGCTCACCAGAAAAGGTAAGACTTACCTTCAGTAAGGTTTGAAAACTTACGCTGGAGGAGCGGCGCTCCTCCCGACTGTCGCTTCCGCAATGCGTTCGACGATATGTCGCGCATGCGTGCTGGCGGGGTCTTCACGTAGTCACTCACGTGACTCCGAAGTAAAATAACCATTTAAACCCAACACTATCGTATCATCTTCGATAAATATAAAATGCTGGAGTAACTCAGCGGGACAGGCAGCATC
This sequence comes from Okamejei kenojei, assembly GCA_035221665.1. Lineage (NCBI taxonomy): Eukaryota > Metazoa > Chordata > Chondrichthyes > Rajiformes > Rajidae > Okamejei > Okamejei kenojei. The sequence continues at coordinate 27,308,206 of CM069163.1, forward strand.
TCCGGAACGTCACACATTCCTTCTATCCGGAGATGCTTCCTGTCCCGCTGAGTTACTCCAGCATTTTGTGTCTATCTTCGGTGTAAACCAGCATCTGCGGTTCTTTCCTTCACTATTGTTGCGTCCGGCGTTCTATCGATGAAGAAGCTGACAAACTATCTTTTTTGCTTGAATTGTTGCCAAACTATTAGTTGTATATGATTGTAGTTTTACAAAGTGTGAAATAAAGTCGTGCCTCAGAGGGCCTTCTCGCTTCTCGACTGACCACATGTTTTGAGCATCTGTGAAACTGACAGCTTTATAATTTGATTATCTTTACACAATACTGTTGCCTTCTGCTTTTGTAACATTGACTGCTTCATCACAATCTTCAAATGCACATTGAAAGGGATGATTTGTTCCATGCCAGTTGACACAACTTGTTAGTACAACAGTTGTGTCGGGTAAACAACTATTTCAATCAAATAGCCCAATATAATTGAAAATATTCATAAACATGAATCTTGATTTGAAGCTCATGGAACGGGCATTTTTGAAACTATTGGCCGTCACCATCAACATATTTAGTTTAGTGATACAGCGTGGAAACAGGCCCTTTGGCCCACCGAGTCTGTGCTGACCAGCAGTCCCCGCACACGAACACTATCGTACACACGCTGGGGACAATTTGCAATTATACCAAGCCAATCAACCTTTGGTGTGTGGGAGGTAACTGTAGATCCCGTAAAAAACCCACGGAGGTCACGGGGAGAAGGTACAAACTCCGTACAGACTCCGTGGTCAGGATCGAACCCGGGTCTCTGGCGCTGTAAGGCAGCAACTCTACCGCTGTGCCACCCCATGTCTGCTGCTAACCCTTTGTAATTATTCATTCAATCACTCAACGATATTATATTGTAGAATAATCATTTTAAGAGCTTGCCTGAAATAACAATAATTCAGGGTAACGATAATTAATCCTGTCCGTTGAAACGAGATGAAGGAAAAAAAAAATCTGATATATGTATCGAAGTTTCATGAATGCATTCCAGTTAGATGTTATTTATTTAAAAGCTAATCCATCTCCAAAGTTTTTTGTCGGTTAGACAGAAAGGACGAGTACTGGAATTCCAAATTGAAGTGGTGCTTGAGAAAGGAAAGCTGCTACAGATTTATTAAAATCACATTGAATAAAGAAGTTAAGCAATCAGATCCATCCCACTCAAGACCGCTATTTAATCAAATCTTTTTGATATGTAAAGCTTACAGCCTTGGACAAGTTGGATGCACAACCGTCTCTGTGACTTGGGTATTTAACTAGTCTTTGGTTGACAACCATGGCCTGTCCCACTTTCACGATCTTTTTTACTTGTGGACATTTTTCATCGAGCTAGAAAAACGCCCCGGCCTACTTGATGCCACGAGTACCTAAGACTAGCATCACGACCTACCTACGACCTACCCACGACCATGCTGTGGGTATGAGTCAAGGGCAAACTCGGCAGAGGTCGTGAATTAGGTCGTGAAAGTGGGACAGGCCCTTTGTGGGCCTGTTCCACTTAGGCGATTATTTAGGCGACTACAGGCCCACCGGGTCCACGCTGACCAGCGATCCCCGCACATTAACACTATCCTCCACCCACTAGGGGACAATTTACATTCATACCAAGCCAATTAACCTACAAACCTGTATGTCTTTGGAGTGTGGGATGAAACCGAAGATCTCGGAGAAAATCCACGCAGGTCACGGGGAGAACGTACAAACTCTGTACAGCAAGCACCCGCAGTCAGGATTGAACCCAGAACTCGGGCGCTGCATTTGCTGTAAGGCAGCGACTCTACCCGCTGCGCCACCGTGACCTGTTGAGTGTCAGCTGGGTCATTCACTCTTCTCCCTCCCTTCGCCATGATCCCAGAGCATATTTGGAAATTGAAGCTGCTGCTGAACATTACAGTTTCCAGACTCCTGTACCTTATTCCCGGTGGCAGGAGTGGAATGAGAGCATGGCCAGGGTGGTGTGGGTATGTGATGATCCTGGCTGCCATTTTGAGGCAGCGAGTCTTGTAGATCCCTTGGACGGTGGGGAGGTCAGAGCCTGCGAAGGACCGGGCAGTGTTCACCACATTCTGCGATCATCATCGTTCCTGGGCATTCTAGTTGCCGAACCAAGCCATGATGCATTCAGTCAATGTGCTCTCTACGCTACAACCTGTAGTAGCTGAAGAAAGTATTAATCGACACACTGAATCTCCTCAATCTCCTCAGGAAGCAAGGGGTATTGGTGATTTTCCTTTATGATTCGACCAGTGCGCTGGGTCCAGGACAGGAGAGCAACTGTGTTCAGGCCAGAACCTTCGATTTATAATTGAGCAGTATTTCATCCTCCTATTATGGCATGCTCTTTTATTCATAGACCGCATGATCTCCTTCACGCGTCTGTACAGTTTCACAGGAGCGTGTTGCGTGCTAATTACAACCTAAAACTGCATGCTCTATATACTCGGGGAGCAAACACAACAATGCACGTAAATATAGGTCCCACTCCACACACCTCAAAGGAAACCGTGCTGTACAAGTACATTTCCGTGCCTTCTGCAGAGGGGCAGTTTGCGTTGAGAAGTTATCAATTCAAAAGTATCGTGGAGGGCGAAGAGTTTAAGAAAGAACTGCAGATGCTGGAAAAAATCGAAGGTGGACAAAAAATGCTGGAGAAACTCAGCGGGTGAGGCAGCATCTATGGAGACATATTCCTTCTCTCCATAGCTGCTGCCTCACCTGCTGAGTTTCTCCAGCATTTTCTGTCTACCCTGGAGAGTGAAGTAAGTGTTTAGGTGGGTTTCTGTGACAACAAGGAATGCAATGCCCTAGAATGTGAATGAGTGCGGCAGAGAGTACTGCAATTTATTTTAGGTATAAATATCCCAAGAGATGGAGGTTACAAAGCAAGGCGTGGCACAGACATTCAGCTGACGGAGCTGCAATCCTGACTACGGGTGCTGTCTATGTGGAGTCTGCACATTACCCTGGGGGACACGTTTGTTTTTGAGGAAATGTTTTACCGTGAAGATTCCTTCTCTTTGCAAGCCCGCACAATGGTTATCTTCAGATACAGGTCCACCACCGATTTTCCGGGCAACTGATAGTCCGGACAAAATTATGAGAACACACTTGAAATCCCTCCTTGGAAGTTTCTCCCCCCCCCCCCCTTTCAAACATGTGGCGCCTAGGCCGGGTGAGGCCACCGATCTTGACCTAATTAAGATTTCTGCGGCCGGGGCTCTGGAGCCGGCAGATCCGTTCCCATAGCCGACTCCCAAGGCCGACTTTGCGGGCCGGTATCTCTGCCCCTCGGCAGTCTAGGCGGAACTTTCCGGTGCCATCGGGCACCTCCCGGAGGTCGTGACCTCTGTTGGTCCTGCAAAATGGGGTGCCGGGAAATCAGTGGTGGATCTCTAGTTTAATTTATTGATGCAAGGAGAATGGGGTGGAGAGATAAAGACAGATCAGCCAAGGTTGAATGGCGGAATAGATTTGAGGGGCCGAATGGCCTAATTCTGTGCCTATCACTTATGACCTTATGATAAAGTTCTATAGATAGCATATCAAACAAGAAATGTTCAATAAATTAAAAAAAACTATATTAGAGCAAATTAATATAAAAGCCTGGTCCCTAGTGCAGCTAAGAAGGCTTGTAGATCAAAGTGTAGCTGGTGTTTGTAGTGTTCAATAGCCTTATGCTTGTTGGGGAGAAGTTGTTCCTGAACCAGAGATTTAAGGCAGAGATAGATAGATTCTTGATTAGTGCGGCCGTCAAGGGTTAAGGGGAGAAGACAAGAGAATGGGGTTAAGAGGAAGAAATAGATCAGCCATGTTTGAATGGAGGAATAGACCTGATGGGCCGAATGGCCTAATTCTGCTCCTATCACTTATGACCTCATGATCTTGTAACCTCGAGGTCTTGGTAAGGTTTTTTCCTTTGTAAGGGAAACCTTCGTATCACAGTAGTTACATCACTTATGTACTGTTAATGCCTCACTCATTGGATATTCCAGGTCAGCGTTTCTTAATCTTTTTTACCCTTGCGGAACACTTGAAATCATTTTCATGTCTCAGGGAACCCCTACATAAAAATTATTGCATATCTTTATTTCTTTCTCTTTCATAAACTTAAAGTTCATAAGGCAAACACAATACACATAATCACACGCATCTCCTGCCCACAAACGGCCGCTTCACACTCGCGCTGTATAAACGTTGCTAAATATATCTCCTATGATAATTATACTTTTAAATGGTACAACAGGTTGAAGACTTTATTATAATACCCAGAATTTTGCAAGAATATGCTGTACGCGGATAATAAAATTATGAATATGAAATTAAACACAAAGGTGACTCGAAAAAGAATTTACGTACGTGTAGATTAACTATGTGAGCCTACCTTTATTATATCCATCACCACACATATTATGCATGCGGCACATTCCATATGTAGTCTAGATCTTCATCCCTACCCCGGACTATTGATAACAGCACTTCACCATCTCACGATCAGACTTGATGCTGTCAGCGGAGACGATAGCATGTCAATGTTTCCTCCGCATGCGTTACAGTAAAGAACCATGAGTTGTCACTCCTGTGTATGGGTCACATCACACAACAATGATTCGCCTATTTATCCCTCTTTCTCTCGGAACCCCGAGCGAGCCCCGGTTGAGATACGCTGCTCTAGCTATTGTGCTCTCCCCTGTTTCTCAGTGTAAAGTGAACTTCAAGTCAAGTTTTGACATTTCAATTCAGTTGTACATTTGGGAGCTTCCCGCAATATAAACGGCCCCGAGGTAGATAACGATGTGGGAATAAATGCTGCCAATACAGAAGATCCATGCTTTTGCTGAGAGAGCAACTTAATCAGAACCCTTGGCTTCATTCCTATTTATGTAATGCGCCATTCTCCTTTCAGTTTATACAGAGCAGGTAAATTGCAAATCCACTAAGGAGATTGTCAAGCTATTTAGTAGAAAGAAAAGGTTATTTGAAGGTAAAAATGAAGTAGCAATCCATAAACCTTTGTACGATGCACCACCACAGAAGGTTGGAATGAAGTGCATGTATCTCCACAATCTTCAGCACTACTCGGCATTGTATTCTGAACACCACAATGTATCTCTTCTCCTCAAGAGGTTTTCAGATGATCAAGATCCGATATTTCAAGATCAGACTAAAAGGACATGCCTTTAGAAAGGAGATGAGGAGGAATTTATTTAGGCAGAGGGTGGTGAATCTGTGGAATTCATCGCCACAGAAAGCTTGCATTTTTGTGAAACCTTATAATGTTCTTCAGAAATATCTTAAGGTGCTTCACACACAACCCATTATTTTAAAAGTGCAACAATTAGATGCATGCAGACGAATAATTGCTTGCTGCACTGATTAAGTAAACAGAGGGACAAATGGTCTATATTAAGTGTCAAGGGTGTTTTATTGTCATGTGCCCCAGATAGAACAATGAAATTCTTGCTTGCTGCAGCACAACAGAATAAGTAAACATAGTACATAACGGGAGAAAAAATAAGTTTAGTGTGTGTATATACACATGCACACATGCTCAATAAATAACAAATATAGTGTAATAATAATAATCGTCTGTTATAGTTCAGAGCTTAGTTGTTGTCGTGTTTAATAGCCTGGTGGCTGCGGGGAAGAAGCTGTTCCTGAACCTGGACGTTACAATTTTCAGGCTCCTCTACCTTCTTCCCGATGGCAGTGGTGAAACGAGTGTGTGGCCAGGGTGGTGTGGGTCTTCGATGATGTTGGCTGCCTTTTTGAGGCAGCGACTTCGATAGATCCCTTCGATGGTGGGGAGGTCAGAGCCGGTGATGGACTGGGCAGTCAGTGGTCACACCTTTTTGCAGTCTTTTCCACTCCTGGACGCTCAAGTTGCAAGATAGTCCACAGAAACACAAGAGCCTAGTAAAGGTTCCTCGTATGATGCAGTGTTTTGATTCACTGCCCAGCGGTGATTTATTGATGCACAACTTACTCCTGAAAATGGGAGCACTATCTTGCACGGTGGCCGTCCCCTGCACATCATCGTTCTTTTTGAACACTACGCATCTATTGCTCACTGTTGGAGTCAGCTGCAGACGTAGACTTTAACCCAAGGGTTAAGACCTACATGAGTTCAACTGGGCCTCTGGGTGGGCTGATGCCAGTAAGTTTGGCAGCAACAGATCGATCCGCTATTGTGAAAGAGCACACCTCCCGATTCTGGGGACAGGTTCTTCCAAGCAGTTGTTCGGCAACTGAACCACACTACCAAAATTGGAGCAGGGCTGAACTACTATCTACATCATTGGTGACCCTCGGACTATCTTTGTACGGACTCTGCTGGCTCAGTGTTGGGACCCCAGCTATTTACAATATACATTAATGATTTGGACGAGGGAATTAAATGCAACATCTCGAAGTTTGCGGATGACATGAAGCTGGGAGGCAGTGTTAGCTGTGAGGAGGATGCTAGGAGGCTGCAGGATGACTTGGATAGACTGGGTGAGTGGGTAAATGCATGGCAGATGCAGTATAATGTGGATAAATGTGAGGTTACCCACTTTGGTGGCTAAAACAGGAAGGTAGACTATTATTTGAATGGTGACTGATTAGGAAAAGGGGAGATGCAGCGAGACCTGGATGTCATGGTACACCAGTCATTGAAAGTAGTCATGCAGGTGCAGCAGGCTGTGAAGAGAGCGAATGGTATGTTGGCATTCATAGCAAAAGGATTTGAGTACAAGAGCAGGGAGGTTCTACTGCAGTTGTACAGGGTCTTGGTGAGGCCACACCTGGAGTATTGCGTACAGTTTTGGTCTCCTAATCCGAGGAAAGACATTCTTGCCATAGAGGGAGTACAGAGAAGGTTCACCAGACTGATTCCTGGGATGGCACGACTTCCATATGAAGAAATACTGGATACACTCGGCTTGTACTCGTTGGAATTTAGAAGATTGAGGGGTGAGCTCATAGAGACTTACAAAATTCTTAAGGGGTTGGACAGGCTAGATGCAGGAAGATTTTTCCCGATGTTGGGGAAGTCTAGGACAAGGGGTCCCAGTTTAAGGATAAGGGGGAAGTCTTTTGGGACAGAGATGAGAAAATCGTTTTTCACACAGAGAGTGGTGAGTCTGTGGAATTCTCTGCCACAGAAGGTAGTTGAGGCCAGTTCGTTGGCCATATTTAAGAGGGAGTTGGATGTGGCCCTTGTGGCTGAAGGGATCAGGGGGTATGGAGAGAAGGCAGGTACAGGATACTGAGTTGGATGATCAGCCATGATCATATTGAATGGCGGTGCAGGCTCGAAGGGCCGAATGGCCTGCTCCTGCACCTAATTTCTATGTTTCTATGTTTTACCTTGCACTAAACGTTATTCCCTTATCATGTAGCTGTACAGTGAATGGCTCGATTGTAATCATGTATTGTCTTTCCGCTGACTGGTTAGGACGCAACAAAAGATTTTCACTGTACCTCGATACACGGGACAATAAACAAAGAAGCATTCACACTGCGTCACTACAAATTGGTCCTTATGCGCAAGTGCCTGCTACAAGTTGTAATGCTGAGAACTATATTCTGCAACCTGTTATTATCCCTTCACTCTATTTATTGTATTTGAGTTTGGCTTGGCTGTTTTCAAGTACAGTATTATCTGATTTGATTGAATAGCGCGCAAACAAAAGCCTTTCACTGTACCTCGGTGCACATGCCAATATTCTGAGGGAGGTAGACGTTTCGTGTCGAGACCCTTCATAAGACTCCACCAGATTCTGGGGGGGGGTCTGGAGGAGCAATATGAAATATGACAAACATAATTTCTCCAGAAAAATTGAATGAGGTGGTACAGGCATTAGAAGGGTTGGACTTCTTCCAATTCATGATTTTTGCATCAAGAATAAAAGCAATGGGATCCACTTTTGAAGCTGGTTTCAATTCCCTTTTATCCTTTGAACAATCAATGTTTTCTTGGCATTCATCTGCAGCATTAGAAAAGTTTGTATGGCTTTAAAAGTTGATCTTAAGTTCTCTGTCTCCCATTCACTCCAGATAGTTCAGTTTAGTTTAGAGATAAAGTGCAGAAACAGGTACTTTGGGCCACCCAGTCCGCACTGATCGGTGATCACCCCCATACACTAACACTCTCCCACACACTTGGAACAATTTACAACCTTTAAAGCCCTGTCCCACGGTACGAGTTCATTCCAAGAGCTCTCCCGAGTTAAAAAAAAAATCAAACTGGTGGTAAGAACGGAGAATGAACGTAACGTGTACGTCGGAGCTCGGGGACGTCTCTTAGCGCTAACGGCAGGTTCTCGGGAAGACTCGCCAATGGCAGGTAAGCACGAGAAGACTCGCGAATATTTTTCAACACGAGAGCCCCGAGTACCGACGAGTGGCCATTACCGTAAATCTCCGAGTTCGAATCAGGGCAAACTCGGGAGAGCTCTTGGAATGAACTCGTACTGGGGGACAGGGGTTTTGCCACAGCCAGTTAGCCTACAAATCTGTACGTCTGTGGAGTGTGGGAGGAAACCGAAGATTTCGGGGAAAACGCACGCAGGTCATGGGGGGAGGACGTACAAACTCTGCACAGACAGCACCCGTAATCAGGATTGAACCCGGGTCTCTGGCGCTGTGAGGCAGCAACTCTACCGCTTTGGCGCCATGCACTACCTGTTCACATTCACCTCGATAATACACGGTTTTGCGTCTAGCGCTGAAGCTACCTTTTCTATCTATATGTAATTAATCCTGTTGCCAACAGGACTTGTGGAACTAACGAACTGCAGCCACACTTTCATCACTTAATAAAAGACTGGATCCCAAGTGCACGCTGCACAGATTCACAATGAGCATTTAAGTATCCTTTATTTAATCCTATCAACACTACTGATCAGCTCTCCAAGTTTACAATTTTCTAAATAATGAGCAGTTCACAGAGTAACAGGACAACAAAGCTATTTATCTTTTAGATGTTTGTTATTCGCGATAACAAGGTTTATGGAGACAGCAGAGGTGAAACAGCATCAGTGGGGGAACTGTCAATAGACAATAGACAATAGGTGCAGGAGTAGGCCATTCAGCCCTTCGAGCCAGCACCGCCATTCAATGTGATCATGGCTGATCATCCACAATCAGTACCCCGTTCCTGCCTTCTCCCCATATTCCCTGACTCTGCCATCTTTAAGAGCCCTATCTCGCTCTCTCTTGAAAGCATCCAGAGAACCGGCCTCCACCGCCCTCTGAGGACTGTCGTGAGGGAGGGGGGGGGGGTTGGGGAGAACAGAAGACACGGCATTGGGGAATTGCCATGAGGGGGTGGAAGGGGAGGGGGGGGAGAACAGAGGACAAGGCGCGGGGGACTTTGTAACTGTCAGTGCCCTTGATGTGGCCACTCTTTGCATACCTTGGGTGTGCTAAGCAAATAATTTCACTGTGGCTGAAGTATCAATTCATTCATTCATCCGAGTGCGATATAGGTGGGCAAAGTACTTATGATACAGAGTCATTATATGTCATAACAAATACTTTAATTCGTATACATACAGAGACCATCGAGATGAGTACTGTAGGCTCCGAATCATAAGTTAAAACCAAAAACAAACAGCATGCCGCCAGGTGACAGTGGTGTGTAAAAACTGACATGGATTATGGATCAGGTCATCAGCAGCAAAAGCAGACATGGATCAAGAGCCTTGGATGTGTTAGCAATTGGGATGATAAGCCTTTTTGTTAAAATTGAACGTATTCATCAATGATGAGAAATGAGGAACCAGCACTTGCTTACGAAATAATATCTTTCAACATTGAATCATCAAGCAAGCTGACTCTGCCCATGGGGATGTTAAGTCAAGATATGCAAGGGATGACACATATATTTAGTTTATTCTAGACGGGAGCATTTAGTAACGTTCCCGTTTAGCACTGGTGTCAGGGGTTATGGGGAGAAGGCAGGAGAATGGGGTTGAGAGGGAAAGATAGATCAGCCACGATTGAATGGCGAAGTAGACTCGATGGGCCGAATGGCCTAATTCTGCTCCGACAACTTAATGAACGTATGTCAACCAGTCACTAATTCTTACCGTAGCACAATTATGTGGCATTCACTATTGGAAAGAGATGTGAAGATGTAGATCAGAATTGGAATGTGAATTATAAAATCATGACCATTTAATTGGGAAAAACAAGTTATTTTAAGCATATTGTCTCGTTAGGATAAGACATAGAACTGACAAACTAATCGATAACTGTCTCGGTTCCCGATGTTTGATATTGAGTGCTGATTAATCAATTTGGCCTTTGACTGTGATAATGAACAGGATTCTAAAAATCTTGCCTCATCAATGATCCATGTGCAATGCCTTAGAGCAATTAGTGGCTCCGAAGACTTTGTTGTGATGTTCTTTCTACAAAACCTGCGCTGCTTGATGTGGAATTACAAATCTCCAGCACATCTTGTGTGAGCCAGAGTAATTTTTGTGTTCACATTTGTCTGCACATGTTTACATTAAAAGATGCAGTGTGGAAACAGGCCCTTCGGGCACCGAAACTACGCTAATCACCAATCACCCGTTCAAATCACACCATTCATTTCTCTAACTCTTGCTTTCCCTCTCCGTCCCTCCCCCACCCTAGTTCTCCGACTAGTTTCACTGTCCTCCTGATTAATTTTATTGTTTCTACGCTTCATTGTCACCTTCCCCTCAGCCAACAGTGAACCGTTGTAGACACAAAAAGCTGGAGAAACCCAGTGGGACAGGCAGCATCTCTGGAATGAAGGAATGGGTGATGTTTCGGGTCGAGACCCTTCTGCGGACATCCTGAAACGTCACCCATTCCTTCTCTTTGTCTATCTTCGGTTTAAACCAGCAACCATTGTACGTTGCTTGGAACATTGTCTGCATTAATCTGTCGTTTTCACACCTTGCCCTTCCATATCTCTAATTTCCCTCTCCCCCGATTCTCAGTCTGAAAAAAAAACATCACCCATTCCTTCTCTCCAGAGATGCTGCCTGTCCCGCTGAGTTACTCCAGCATTGTGTGGCTACCCATTCACACCAGTTCTATGTTGCCACTTTCGCATCCTCTCCCTATACTCAAGGGGCACCTGTCAGAGGCCAATTAACCTAAAAAATGCACGTCTTTGGCAGGTGGGTGGAAACCCACGCGGCCACAGGGAGAATGTGCAAACTCCACACAGACAGCATCCGAGGTGAGGGTCGAATAGGAGTCTGTGGCGCTGTGAGGCAACAGCTCTACCAGCTTAAAATAGTGTTGGCGACTGTGTGCCAACACTATTTTTTAACCCCAAAACCCATCAAATCAGCAGACTGAAATACCATGTGGAGAAATGGAAGTATTAAAAGGAGTATGGCGCAGTGACCCAGCGGTAGAGTTGCTGCCTCAGAGCGCCAGAGACCTGGGACGATCCTGACTACGGGCTCTGTCTGTACGGAATTTCTACTTTCTCCCCGTGACCTGCGTGGGTTTTCTCTGGGATCTCTGGTTCTCTCCTACACTCTAAAGACGCTCAGGTCTGTAGGTTAATTGGCTTGGGATAAAAATAATGAAAAAAATGGACCCTGGTGCGTGTAGGGCAGTGTTAGTGTGCGGGGATCGCTGGTCAGCGTGGACTCGGTGGGCCGAAGGGCCTGTTTCCACACTGCATCTCTAAACTAAAAGAAACTAGAGCATTAAAACCTTCTTACGAGGTGTTTAGAACATATTTGGAATAAGATAAAACATGGACATATCTGTACTTCAAAGTTTGGCAGATCAATTCCAGAAGGCACACCTTTCTTTTTCCAATTCTCCTGAGCAATGTTAAACAGATTTCAGTCTAACATTAATTCTTTGAACAAAAAACACAAAGTGCTGGAGTAACTCAGCGGGTCAGGCAGCATCTCTGGAGGACGGGGATAGTTGATGTTTCAGGTCGGGAACCTTCTCCAGACTCATTATTTTATTCAGGCGATTACTTCATTGATTCCATGTACACATACGCTGCAAGTGTAGAAATCCATGATTCCATTTTTTTTTGTTTGGGAAAATAAAACTCCATCCTTTTCACTTCATGCATAAAACAAAAATCCCTACTGTGTTGAGAACACACAAATCACAATTGCAAATTCAGCCTGCATTTGCTGAGCACATCAAGATTAAAATAAGTTGTTAGAAAGTGGCCTCAACATCGGGTGGCGAGAGCTAGACAACATCAGCCAGTGGTGTTGGGAAAAACTGCAGGTGCTGGTTTACTCCAAAGATAGACACAAAATGTTGGAGTCACTCAGGAGGGAAGGAATGGGTGACGTTTTGGGTCGAGACCCTTCTTCAGACTTTCTTCTGCTTCATCTATTTGGTGAATATATCTATCAGTTAGTTTAGTTTAGAGATACAGCGTGGAAACAGACCCTTCGGCCCACCGAGTCCACACCGACCAGCACATTAACACGACCCTACACGCACCAGGGACAATTTACAATTATACCAAGCCAATGAACCTACACACCATTGGAATGTGAGAGGAAATCGGAGCACCCGGAGAAAACCCACGCAGTCAAAGGAAGACGTGCAAACTCCGTACAGACATCACCTGTAGTCAAGATTGAACCCGGGTCGTTGGCGCAGTAAGACAGCAACTCTACCGCTGTGCCCGACCCATCTTTGCAGTTTGCACTGTGTTGATGAGTGTGTAAGAGGGAGAGATGCAGAGTGTGCCTACCTGTGACCTGGTCGAGTTGCTATCTCCTACCTGAGCTTTTAGGCTTTACCACTGCGGGCCGCTCACAGGCTGAAAATAACCCGCTTGTGCACAACTCCATTTATCAGTGACATCGTGAGCAGTGGATGCTGACTTTTAGGACTTGCCAAATAAACCTTCATCGTACGAGAACGTTGTAAAGATCATCCACTGCCTGTTTACTTTCTTTATAAGAGCATCTTATATCACGTTGGAATTTAAATGAACCCATCAACAGTAAAATACTAAACCATGAGAAAACAAAAACAGCCCAAACCTGCATAACACGGTTTCTTCTCGTCTCCTCTCCCCAAGCTCTCCAGTGTGCGGGTCACCTGGCTTCCAAAGTCATCGTCTCGGTTGCACGCTTCGGGCCGCAGTTGATTCTCCTCCTCGTCGCAGTCGTAGTCGTCCAGGATGGGGGTCTCCCGGATGGGCATGCCCACCACCGAGTTGTGGGCCTGTATCCTGGAGTTGCGGAAGCTGTCCCTGGCCTGCGGCCCCAGCAGCACGGAGGGGATGTAGTGGATCTCGTGGGTGGCCTCCGTGCTGGCGCTCTTCTGCGGCACCCGCCGCCGCTTGCACCACCTCCGCCGGGCGTAAAGCACCATGGTGAAGATCAGGATGAGGAGCAGCAGAGCAATCAGCCCGCCCTGTGTGGGAGGAAGACAAGAGGCGAGGGAGAGTCAGAGAAGGCGGGAGAATGGAGAGATAGATCAGCCATGATTGAATGGCGGAGTGGACTTGATGGGACCGAATGGCCTAATTCTGCTTCTGTTTTAAGAATTTATCAACACATGTTGAAGACACAAAAGCTTGATCGCACGAACCACCAGATTCAAGAACAGCTTTGTCCCGCCTGTTATTGAACAGACCTCTCATAAGATAAGAATGTATTCCCAATCTTGCAATGTATCTTGCGTGGCCCTGTTTTATTATCTGAACTTTCTCTGTAGCTATAAAACTGTATTCCTCACTCTATAATCCTTTTTTCTTTTTGCACTACCATTTGAACTCATGTTCGGTGTGATTTCTCCAGAGAGCGCATAAAACAAACTCTTTCACTTTCACTGGACCTTGCGACGTGTGATAATAATAAAGCAATTCCAATACCACCCTGATAGATATATGTCAACGCATGAGGAGCATGCATGTGGTATATGGGGTGAAGCTTTCACCTTTAGCACAGGTATCAAAAACTATTGAATAGAGGATATAGTTTATGGTCACAGATCAGAGGTGTAAGGGAAGGTCGGAGGAAGAATTTGTTGCACTCTAAGGATGGTCTTAATGTGGAACACACTGCATGAGTGGTGGAGAAAGATATAATAATAACTCAAGAGGTATCTCAACAAGTTCAGAAGTGATGGAAACAGATTTAGGCCATTCGGCCCATCAAGTCTACTCCCATTCAATAATGGCAGATCTATCTTTCCCAGCTCACCTGTCTTCTCCCCGTAACCCCTGACACCCGTACAAATCAAGAATCTCTCAATCTCCGCCTTCACAATATCCATTGACTTGGCCTCCACAGCCGTCTGTGGCAATGAATTCCACAGATTCACCACCCTCTGACTAAAGATATATCTTCTCATCCCCTTTCGAAAGGTACATCCTTTTATTCTGAGGCTATGGCCTCTGGTCCTGGACTCTCCCACTAGTGGAAACATCCTCCCCACATCCACTCTATCCAGGCCTTTCAGTTTGGTAAGTTTAAATAATGTTCCCCTTCATCCTTCTAAACTCCAGCAAGCCTGGAATCCTTGTGCTTTATGATTCAATAACTTTACCAAAAGTCAGATTTTTTTTTCTTTTTCTTAATTGCATGTCTCGCAAATCTCTAACATAATCCTGCAGTATCCCTTAACAAGATGCACAAACTGATTCCACAGCAAAAATAGTAAGACACGAAGTGCTGGAGTAACTCAATATGTCAGGCAACATCTCCGGAGAACATGGATACATAATGTTTTGGATCTAAACCCTTCTTCAGACTGATTGAAGTGGTGTAATAAGAAGCTGGAAGAGAGGAGGGGCAGGACAAAGCCCGACAGGTAAGAGGTGGATACAGGTGAGGGGGAGGGGTATAAAAGGGAGGGTTTATGAGGGGGTATGTTTATGACATGATGAAACTGGAATTTAGACGGATGAGAGGGGATCTTATAAAAACATACATAATTCTTAAGGGTTACACAAAAAGCTGGAGAAACTTGCAGCTAGGCGACGTTTCGGGTAGCCCTTCTTCAGGGATTGGACAGGCTAGATGCAGGAAAAATGCATCCAGAGCCTCCAATCTTTCTTGGGATTACCAGCAGTATCCAGGCTGGTGTGTTTAGTTTAGTTTAGTTTAGAGACACATCGTGGAAACAGGCCCTTTGGCCCACAGCGTCCACGCCGACCAGCGATCCCTGCACATTTACACTATCCTACACACACTAAGGATAATTTATCCATTTATACCAAACCAAAAAAAGCTACATATAACGAATGGAGCGTGGGAAGAAACCGACGATCTCGGAGAAAATCGACAGAGGTCACGGGGAGAATGTACAAACTCCACAGTCGGGATCGGACCCGGTTCTCTGCCGCTTAAAGCGCTATAAGGCAGCAACTTTACAGCCACTAATGTTTCTTCGTTATCAAAACATAGCGTATGGCATAAACTCCTTCTGATCATACCTTACGCATTTTACTTGAAGAAAACTCTTTCAACAGAGAAATATGATCTTGGGGGGTCAGATAATTAACACTGTCTGCGATTTGTGATTTAAGTTGTTAGCCTTTAATTAAAGTATGCACAGTTGTTGATACTTAAATATTTCAATGGAATTAAAAGTTATGATGTGGCTAAAACAAGGGCAGACAATTCTCTTCCAGTCATTTAGCACCAGTGACCATGAATGACTTTATTCTCAGTAAATGAGAATCTAAAGTGCGGCGCAGTGGTTGAGTTGCGGCCTTGCAGCTCCAGAGAGCCTGACTACGGGTGCTGTCTGTACGGAGTTTGTACGTTCTCCCCGTGACCTGCATGGGTTTTCTCGGGGTGCTCCCGTTTCCTCCCACACTCCAAAGAGGTAAGTTAATTGGCTTATTGGTATAAATGTAAATTGTCCCTAGTGTGTGTAGGATAGCGTTAGTTTTTCGTTGATCGCCGGTCAGGTTTATTTGGCTTGTGTAAATTGACTCTAATTTGCAGAATAATGCTAGTGTACAGGGTGACTGCTGATCACTTGTTCCATGCTGTGTCTTTAAAGCCTAAATCAGTCACCTCTGCACTTCCTGATAGAGACCAGCTATTGATTTAACACATATTGATCTGAAAATCTTCAATTTAATTTATATTTCTCTAAGGTCTTAACCCCCCTTGTCTCTTCAATCTCCTCAATCCATATCGCCCTCAAAGATGCGTTCAATTACTTCAAATTGGTGTCGAGCATCCCAAATTTAAGGGGTCAATCATAGCCTCTTACACTGCTACTAATGCTTGACGCTCTGAATTCTCTCCCGAAAATGCTTGCTTATTTTCCACCTTGCTTCAAGAACTTCCGTTTGCACTAGCTTTTAGCCTCTTATTTTAATCTTCTCATGCAGCTTGAAGTTTTTTTCCCCCTTCTATAATACTCCTGTCATGTTTAACTTGCGTTTGGAAGAATCCATCACACACACAAACTGCATACGGGTCTGCGGCAATTGGTAAAAAAGTGTAGATTTTCTAGATTAATGTTAGAATGTTCAGAGCACAAAAAAATGTTCATAGAACTGACCCACTCCCTTCAAACACCATCTCAGATAAATAAAATTCCAACTATCTAAAGCTTATGATTTTTTATTTATCAACAGTGCACATTTACTCACCACAATGCTGCTGTTTCATAGAAACATAGAAACATAGAAAATAGGTGCAGGAGGAGGCTATTCGGCCCTTCGAGCCAGCACCGCCATTCAATATGATCATGGCTGATCGTCCACTATCAATAACCCGTGCCTGCCTTCTCCCCATATCACTTGACTCCACTAGCCCCGAGAGCTCTATCCAACTCTCTCTTAAATCCATCCAGTGATTTGGCCTCCACTGCCCTCTGTGGCAGGGAATTCCATAAATTCACAACTCTCTGGGTAAAAAACTTTTTTCTCAGCTCAGTCTTAAATGACCTCCCCTTTATTCTAAGAGCTATTTCAGTTATGAGGCTGGATTTGGTTAGTGCAGTTTGGAGATACAGTGCGAAAATAGGTCCTTCAGTTGACAGAGTCTGCCCTGACCAACGATCACCTGTATACCAGTTCTATCCTACAACTAGGGAACATTTACAGAAGCCAATTAACCTCCAAACCTGCACGTCTTTGGAAAGTGGGGAGAAACCTGAGCACCCGGAGAAAACCTGAGCACCCGGAGAAAAGAGATCTTCGGTTTCTCCAAAGATACATGTTTGTAGGTTAATTGGCTTGGTATAAATGTAAATTGTCCCTGGTGTGTGTAGGATAGTGTTAATGTACGGTGATCACTGGTCGATGCAGACCCAGTGGGCTGAAGGGCCTGTTTCCGCGCTGGATCTCTAAACTACCTGACGGATAGCAGGGAAACGATGGGCTCAATGGCCTGCTTCTCTGCGAGATGACTCGATGGATAAAAAGATCAGCAAAGTCTAACAGATTTAACTTTCTGCCCTTTTTGCAAATTAAAAAAGTTTGCCGATTTTATTTTTGCAGCAACGCGTTACATTAGTGCTCGTCAAACGGACCCCGCATCTAATTGAACTGCAAATGATACACAGGCACAAAAGAAGATCTGTACATGCTTCAAAAGTCTTTTCCAGAAAGCAAGGAGGGTTTGTACACAGTGTATTCATGTTAAGTCTAAAGAATCGAAACAAAGAGGCACGCTCTCAAGTAAATTTAGCCATTCAAAGGACTTATCACAGCTAGCTTCCGCTCTGTCTGACAGTCTCCATTTCAAACTCGGCACCCTGCAAGATGCATAATTGCTTCCCCAGGCCCAAAGGAATTAAAAGATCACACTTTTGCTGTTCCGAGACTCTTCCCAGCAACAAACAAATCTCGGGGTGAAATTTTGAAAGCTTGAGTTGACTTTCTGCTGGCCTATTTTCATCAAATAGAGACTGACAAAGCCAAGAATCATTATGCCGAGATCAATAGTTCAGAGGATTAAATTGAAGTAATATGGCACCTCTAAATACAATTGCCACCACTCTTTTTCCTGCATCTTCCGTCCCTTCACGATGTCCCTTAATAGACACTGATACAAAAGAGGATTCATGGAAAGCTAACAGCTGCATTATCAATGTCTCTTTGGTTCATCGCATGAGGCAGAAGCTGAATAAATGTGATTTATTTACAACCATTTTCTGCAAAAGTTAAGGATTTTTTTGTCAGAATATTAGTTTAAAATCCACCGTACAGGGTATTACATTTCATCAACAAAACTTCATGACATCAAATGCTCAAAATATAACGCTTGTTAAGGGCGGTACGGTGGCGCAGCGTAGAGTTTCTGCCTCACAGCGCCAGAGACCCGGGTTCGATCCTGTCTGTACGGAGTTTGTACGTCCTCCCAGTGGCCGACTGGGTTTTCCCCGGGTTCCTCCCACACTCTTGAGACATACAGGTTTGTAGGTTAATGGGCTTGGGTAAAAATTGTACATTGTCCCCAGTGTGTGTTGGACAGTGCCAGTGTGCAGGGATCGCTGGTCGAAACGGACTCGGTCGGCCGAAGGGCCTGTTTACAGTGAGCTGAAGGGCACTTCTAGACATTTAGAAATATCTCTAAATCTCTAAATTTAGTATCTCTAAACTAAACGTTCAACTGGGACAAGAATGTTTATCAAAAACAGCTTGTGCAAATCCATGGTAGACACAAAATGCTGGAGAAACTCAGCGGGGCCGGCAGCATCACTGGAGAGAAGGAAAGGGTGCCAGGGACCCGGGTTCGATCCTGAATGCGCACACTAACACTATCCTACACACACTAGGGACAATTTACATTTATAGAAGGGTCTCGATCCCGAAATGTCATCCATTCCTTCTCTCCAGAGGCGCTACCTGTATGTCTTTGTACAGACAAGCACCCGTAGTCGGGATTGAACCCGCATCTCTGGCGCTTAAAGCGCTGTAAGGCAGAAGCTCTACCGCTGCACCACCGAGTATGATTATTGGGCTAGGTAGACCAAGATGCTGGAGAAACTCAGCGGGTGAGGCAGCATCTATGGAGCGAAATAAATAGGCAAAGTTTTGGGTCAAAACCCTTCTTCAGACACATCAGTCTGAAGAAGGGTTTCGACTCTGAAACGTTGCCTATTTCCTTGGCTCCAGCATCATGGAATAGGTGGCATTGTAGGTCGAGACACTCCTTCAGACCAATTTTTATAGGAGTAAGAAAGCTGGAAGGGAGGTGGGAGCAGGACAAAGTCTGGCAAGTGAAGAAAGGTCCCGACCTGAAACGTCACCCCTCCTTCGTCACCCCTCCTTTTTCTCCATAACCCTTCCTAATCAAGATCTAAACCATCTTTCCTACACAGAAATAAGTTCAACTTCCAGGAATGTATAGAGTGAGGGTAACTCTAGTGAGGGTACCCCAATAACCGCAGGTGCGACTTCGTATTTTACTGGTCACCAACACGGGGGGGCGCGGTGGCGCAGCGGTAGAGTTGCTGCCTTACAGCACTTGCAGCGCCAGAGTCCCGGGTTCGATCCCGACTATGGGCGCTGTCTGTACGTTCTCCCCATGACCTGCGTGGGTTTACTCCGAGATCTTCGGTTTCCTCCCACTCTCCAAAGACTTGCGGGTTTGTAGATTAATTGGCTTGGTGTAAATGTAAAATTGCCCCTGGTGTGTGTGTAGGGTAGAGTTAGCGGCGTAGACTCAGTGGGCCGAAGGGCCTGTTTCCGTGCTGTATCACTAAACTATTCAGCGCAGGTATGCAAAACAAACTGGAGTAAATCTGCGGGTCAGGCAGCATCTCTGAAGAGAAGGAATGGGTTGAGACCCATCTTCAGACTAGTGGGTTAGGGATAAGGGAAACGGGAGATATAGACAATGATGTAGGGATATAGAGAGCTAAGAACACATGATATTGGTCGCCGAAACATTAGTTTAATCGTTTCTCCTGAGATGTGTTGAGGGAAACAAATTTCAAACAATTCCATCTGTTGTTCCCAACATGGGATCGTTCTCCCCTGCCTGCGGAAGTATTGCCGGTACTTCACCTCAGCTGGATATTGTCAGAATCAATAACGTTTCAGATTTATTTGTCACCAGTGATTTTTGATCCTTTCAGCATTTGCAATCTGGTGCATGCTGAGTAATCAGCTTATCTGATCCGCGCAGCCTACAGCTTGCAAAAACCGAGAGATAGCCCACATTTCTCTCAGCCTGTTCTTGCCAAATAGAATCCAAACATCACTGCCTCAGCTATTTAATTGATCAAAATATCTGTTTTTTTCTGGTTCCTGAGCAACAGATCTATCTCTCCCTCTCAACCCCATTCTCCTGCCTTCTTCCCGTAACCCCTAATCAAGAATCTATCTATCTCCGGTTTAAAATACATCCACTGACTTGGCCTCCGCAGCCGTCTGTGGCAACATCCACAGATTCACCACCCTCCGACTAATGATACTAAGATACCTTACCGAGATTGTGCCTGATCTTCAATATGTAAATCACTTGATCTCGGAAGAATATTAAAACATATATAGTGATGATTATTTTAAAACTACTCTGAATATCCAGTGGGATCTGGGGGTCAAAATTCAAAAGATTCACTATCTTTTGAGTAAGAAAAACGTCACTTCATTTCAACTTTTTATTGCTCTCATAATTTTGAGATAGTTCTCATCTCCCAGGCAAGAGAAAGATCTGTTTAGTATCCCTCCTGCCAATATATTGTACCTTTTAATATGAGGAGCTAAACTCCCTTATCAACTCTTCTCATCTTTCTATCATTCTAAATAATCTCTCCCCATGTGAAAGCCCCCAGCTCCAGGAGTCAATGCAATAATTCTTTATTGTGTCACCCTCCGAGGCAGGTCTATCGCTCCTTAGACAAGAAGTGTGAGAAGGCACACAATAATCTTGGCTTTACCTCACCAAATCCCTGGACGAATACCACAAGCATCGCTCACGGTGTGGGAAGGAACTGCAGATGCTGGTTTAAACCGAAGATAGACACAAAAAGCTGGAGAAACTCAGCAGGACTGGCAGCATCTCTGGAGAGAAGGAATGGCTGATGTTTCGGGATGACTGAAGAAGGGTTTCGATCCGAAATGTCACCCATTCCTTCTCTCCAGAGATGCTGCCTGTCCCGCTGAGTTACTCCAGCTTTTCCTTCCGCCATGGTTCATTGTTGGCTGAGGGGGAAAGCATTGAGACTCTTCTACAGACTTGAGAATCAGGGGAAAGGGAAACGAGAGATATAGACGGTGATATATAGAGAGATATAGAACAAAAACATATGAAAGATGCGCAAAAAAGGAACGATGATAAAGGAAACAGGCCATTATTAGCAGTGGTAGACTAAATTTCTGAAGAAGGGTTTCGGCCCAAAATGTTGCCTATTTCCTTCGCTCCATAGATGCTGCCGCACCTGCTGAGTTTCTCCAGCAATTTTGTCTACCTTCGATTTTCCAGCATCTGCAGTTCCTTCTTGAACATTGTTAACATTGGGCCAGGTGAAAAGTCATCCTGTTGAGTCTCATTGTCTGTAACTCGTTTTCACCTAGCCCCAGCCCTAGTGGAAAGAACAAAGACTGGCGGTGAGAGGGGAAACGTTTTCAGGAGCTGTGCAAGGCAGGTTTTTGCACATAGATCGGTGGGTACTTTGCTATGTTCTATGAGTCTCCCGCCTTGCAATACTCAGGTTCTAAGCTGGGCTGGTACCACCAGGTGTATCAGGCTGTTGAGGTTGAGTTTCTGGTCAATGGCAACGCTCAGTATGTCAATGCTGGTGGACTTGGTGGGGGTCACACCACCACTGAATGTCAAGGGCAGGTGGGTAGACTCCCTTGTTGACTAAGGGCATGTCTCTGTTACAGCCCATGCCTGTAATCTCAGTCTCCCTGCGTGTTGAAGAGAAGCAGATGTACTGGAGCATTGTGCAGTTATCAGCCAACCACCTCATTCCTGGCAAGATATGGGGAAAGTCAGTGAGTAAGTTAATGTGGGAGGCACGGTGGAGCAGTGGTATAGTTGCTGCCTTACAGCACTTGCAGGGCCAGAGGTCCGAGTTCGATCCTGACTACGGGTGCAGTTTGTACGTTCTCCCCGTGATCGTGTGGGTTTTCCCCGAGATCTCCGGTTTCCTCCCACAGTCCAAAGACGTACAAGTTTGTTGGTTAATTGGCTTTGTGTGTGTGTGTGTAAATTGTTCCTTGTGTGTGTGTGTAGGATAGTGTTAATGTGCGGGGTGATCACTGGTCGGTGCGGACCAGGATGGGCCGAATGGCCTGTTTCCACGCTGCATCTCGAAACTAAACTAGACTAAGTAGAGATTTCTATTAGATAAATATTCATACAACTGCAAAATTTTAATTAAATTGGCTCATTACTCACAATTAAATCTAATGTGGCGTAGTGTCGTTTTGGTTCCTGGATTTATTGGATTAGAATTTCCCCAGCTCCCGCAGAAACGCATTACGG
This sequence comes from Okamejei kenojei, assembly GCA_035221665.1. Lineage (NCBI taxonomy): Eukaryota > Metazoa > Chordata > Chondrichthyes > Rajiformes > Rajidae > Okamejei > Okamejei kenojei. The sequence goes on from CM069163.1 coordinate 27,330,625, forward strand.
TTGCTTTGTGAGAGGACAAAAACGGTTTGGAAATAGATAAGTACCTGAGCCCTTACTGGATAAGATTTTCCAGCGCTAAGGCCCGTCTTCCGGAAGCCTAGCACCAAAGATCGGATAGGTCTGGAATAATTCTTTGGAATCGTGGGGTGGCATCTTGGTGTCGAGGTTGAAAGGTGAAAGGTGAAGGGGTCAGCTGCCCGTGATCACTGATGGCAATTTGGAAAGGGCTGTGATGGTTGATTGGTTGGAACTGGGTGGGTTATCTGGAAGAAAGGGTCTCGACCCAAAACGTCACCCATGCCTGTCCCGCTGAGTTACTCCAGCTTTTTGTGTCTATCTTGGGTTATCTGGAAGGTATTGCAAATCGTGAAGAAGGTCAAAGGTATACAAAGGTAAAATGCTGGAGAAACTCAGCGGGTGCGGCAGCATCTACGGAGCAAAGGAAATAGGCAACGTTTCAGTTCGAAACCCTTCTTCAGATCAGTCAAGCTCGGTAAGTGGGCCAAGGAATGGCAAATGGCGTTCAATTCAGATACATGCGAGGCGTTGCATTTGGGAACTCAAACCAGAGCAGGAACTTCACGGTGAACATGAGGGCTGCTGTAAGTCTGTTACTCCCTTCAACATAAGGATGTTGTTGCTGGATCTATTGTTAGTTTTAAGCCTGAGATTAACACACTTCCGCTAATCACACATATAAAGCTGCAAAGAATGATGAGAAACGAGGGCACAGATCCACTTTGATATCATCGAGTCATTAAATAACCTTGTGTTTTGATGATGACTTATTGTAACTACCTCGTGATGTTCTAACGGCCCCATCACAAAGTCTCTAATTAAAGATTTTACCATATCGCCCACCGCAGATGTTGAGCCAATGTTGATGTTGAGTTCATACAGCTGGAATTAAAGGCCGTTGCTTTAGGAAGGAGCAATTCTTTAATCAGAGGGTGGTGAATCTGTGGAATTCTTTGCCACGGAAGGCTGTGGAGGCCAAGGCAATGGATATTTTTAAGGCAGAGATAGATAGATCCTTGTGTAGTAAGGAACTGCAGATGCTGGTTTCAACCAAAGATAGACACAAAAAGCTGGAGTGATGTTGCGGGACAGGCAGCATCTCTGGAGAGAAGGAATGGGTGACGTTTCGGGTCGAGACCTTTCTTCAGGTTCAATAGATTCAATAGGATAGATTGTTGATTAGTAAGGGTGTCAGGGGTTATGGGGAGGAGGCAGGAGAATGGGGATGAAAGGAAAAGAAAGACGAGCCATGATTGAATGGCGGAGCAGACGATGGGCCGAACGGCCTAATTCTGCTCCTATCACATGTCCTTATCACCTTACAATTCTGTTTTCTCTTTGAAAATCAGTGTTACATTTGTTAATGACTGCTCAAAATGCAATGAATTGTGGAAGATAAAATAAAGCATTCCACTTTCACAACGCATCTCTCCAGCTTTGTAAAATATTGTTGCTTTTAATTACATTAATTTTTCTTGTACAGCAATATTAGCATTAATTCAGTTCATTATCCTCATTTGACCACCTAGGTCATTGTTTTTAGCAATAATATTTTTCATGCTTTATACTGTGCTGTCAGATCTAGAATTCTTGTCTCAACCATCTGCCATTTGACAATAGGCGATTTGTAAATAATCCATTATAATTTCCATTAGTCCATTATAATTTTTTTTGTTTAATTTAGTGACACGTCGCAGAAACAGGCCCTTTGGCCCGCCGCGTCCACGCTGGCCAGTGACCCCTGCACACCAACACTATTCTGCACACACTCGGGACAATTTATAATTTTATACCTGCCAATTAACTACTCTTTAGAATGTGTGAGGAGACCGGAGCGCCCGGAGAAAACCCACAGTGGGAACGTACAAACTCCGTACAGACAGCATCCGTGGTCAGGATTGAACCTGGGTCAGTGGCACTGTAAGGCAGCAACTCTGTGATAATATTTTTATTAAAAGGAATCCATCATTACAACGGTATTACAACTTTTCAAATACACAACCAACTTATTTCAATAAGTATACGAATGTTACGAATAGATCTTATAAGCTTCTATTTTATTTTTGAAAGTAGAAAAAGAAAAGAATAGATTTTAATCAATAAGAATGGTGATTAAATAATAATTTTGATTATAAAGAAAAAGAGAAAAGAGGAGAAAAAATATGTATATGTATATATTCTTGTTATATGTATTTAATTAAAATAAAGTATTATATAGAAAAAAAGAGAGATTATACTATGCATCTTAATAGTGAATAACACAATTTCAAATAGCGATATTAATGGAGACATGTATACAGATCAAAAAGAAAAACAGAGAGTTATTTTCATCTAATCCTGCCGGGTACCCATTGAGTTGTGATGCCACCCCTTCAAATATTCTGTATATGGAGACCATATCTGTTCAAAATAAGGCAGCAACTCTACCTGCCGCCCCTTGACATTTCTCTTGACATTTCTCTAAGAGGCCAATGCTTGTTCTGGGTCAATATGCTTTTAAATTTTCTCATTCTTCTTATTAATATATTGACTACTCATTGTTGATCTTAAAAATCCACCCAATCCCCCATTATAATGTTGCTGAGCTCAATACCATATTTCCATTCTCTTATTACACCCATTTATAACTTTGTAGTCTAGAAATCTATGTGACCTTCTAAAGTATATTCAGTAACTTCAGGCGGAGGTTGGTGGGTGTATGGAACGAGCTGCCGGAGGAGGTAGGGACTATTGCAACATTTAAGAAACAGTTGGACAGTTACATGGACAGGACAGGTTTGGAGGGAAACATGCCCGTCGACCCACTGGGACCGCGCCGACCAGCGACATTAACACTATCCTACACCCACTCCACTAGGGACAATTTTTACATTTACCAAGCCCATCGACCTGCACACTTGTATGTGCTTAGAGTGTGGGAGGAAACCGGAGTTCTCGTAGAAAACCCATGCAGTTCACGGGGAGAACGTACAAACTCCGTACAGACAGCACCCGTAGTCAGGATTGAACCTGGGTCTCCGGCGCGGCATTTGTTGTAAGGTGACGCTGTATCTCCGTGCGCCATCTGGAGGTGTGCATTTTCACACCTCTATACCACTTGCTCGATAAGAAGGGGGGGGGGGGGGGGGGGGGGGGGGGGGGGGGGGGGGGGGAGGGGGAGGGGGGAAGAGGGAGTGACTGGGGTGGGACTGGTCCTTGATTATGCTGGTGATGGCGGGAAGTGTCGATGGAGTCAACGGAAGGGAGGTTGGTTTGCGTGCTGGTCTGGGCTGCGTTCCACAAATCTCTGCCATTTCTTGCAGACTTCCGCCTTCATTCGAGGGGGTGGTGCCGATCCTGTGGATCAAAATCGCAGGATATGGACCAAGACATTTGAGGCTGTGAGGGGAAGTTTCCGCAGTCCGTTGTGCCTGTGAAATGCTTCACCAGATGCCAAGTCTTCCATGTGCCTGAAGAACCGGTTGATAGATTTGTGGGAGGCACGGTAGCGCAGTGTTAGAGTTGCTGCCTGACAGCACCAGAGACCAGGGTTCGATCCTGACTACGGGTGCTGTCTGTACGGAGTTTGTACGTTCTCCCCGTAACCTGCGTGGGTTATCTTCAAGTCCTTCAGTTTCCTCCCACACTCCAAAGACTCCTCATTTGTCGGTTCATTCACTTTGGTAAAAATGTAAAAATGTCCCTGGTGTGTGTAGGATAGTGTTATTGTGTGGGGATCACTGGTCAGAGCGGATTCGGTGGGCAGAAGGGCCTGTAAACTAAACTAAATTAAACTAAACTCTAAACTAACTCTCTAAACTGAATTAAACTAAACATTAAAAACAGCAATGGTATGGGGGGGAAGATCATGAATGTGATGTTGAGACAGAGGATTGACCATAAAACATTCCTTTCTATAAACTGTCATTAACAAATTCTCATTATGAAACATGCCACAATCTGACAAGACATTTCTCACATTGTTCTGGAGGAAGACTTTTAAATTAACTTACAAAATCTCCAAAATAAGGAGGAAAATAGCAACCATAAATTTACAAATCCATAATTATAAGTCCCCATTTAATATAAAAATTGCAATTTAGCTTTTAAGATTCCAGCATCAGCCTCCCTAATCTGTCTAAACTATTCCAATTTTACATTTTAACTGCAGTAAAACAGAGAGGTGGTGAGAAGGAAATATAACATGACCTTGAATCGAATCACATTCCACTGATTAATAAATTTACAGATGATTCTATATTACCTAATTATATTGCAGATTCCATTATTGGATTACAGTAATTATATCTATAATACCTAATAATGCTTAGATGATCTATATTCATCTGTATGTTATTATATCTTAGTAAGTTGTTTCTGACGGATAAAACTAAAGGCTCAGGTGGCCAAGGTTGTTTCATCCAACTGATCTTATCTTTATGGAATACCATGGGCTTCATCATCTTCACATCTCACCATCTGATTTATTCTTTAATTAAAGCCAACCTAACTTCTTCCACCCTTTCAAACTCCTCATTTCAGCCATCAATCATTCTACCTGTAAGGAATTCCTCCCTCGTCTCTATAGTAAAATTATTCCAAACACCTTGTGCTTCATGGCTCTCTTGTCTCTTCCTGCAAGAAAAATATATTGTTTATGCATCTTTTCTCAGTGTCATTAAGTACCTACAGTCATTCACAAAGTCATAGAGTATGGAGGCAGGCCCTTCGGCCCGTCTTGCTCATACTGGCCAACATGTTCCAGCTACACGAGCCCCACCTACCTACATTTGGCCCATAATCCCTCTAAACCTGTCTTATCCATGTAGCTGTCTAATTGTTTCTTAAACGTTGTGATAGTCCCTGCCTCAACCAAAGATCCTATAGTGAGCAAGATCGACGAAAAAGACGCAGTACGGTCGTGGGCAGATTCATGGGTAATTTTCGGCCCCATTTCCGTAACCGTCTTCCGTCTCCGCACCAAAGATCCCGTAGCGGAGCAAAGATACTAGTGCGGAGACGGAAGCCGGTTACGGAAACATCCTCGTAAAAATAAAAATTCTTTGGTAAAAATCTTCTCCTCATTTTCAGAATTATGATTTATTAACACAAACTGTTCCCCCACAACGTTGATTTTACTTCGGAGTCACGTGAGTGACTACGTGAAGAAGACCCTGCCAGGCGCATGCACGTCATTACATCCGCGCATGCCGCACTGAACGGGCTGGAGGGCACAGCTCCACCAGCGGGGAAGTAGGAACTTCTAAGGTAAGTACAAACTTTCCTTAGAAGTATTTCCACTCCGTAAAGCTGGCTCGAGCAGTCAGTAGCAGTGGGCAGTTGGAGCTGTTATTTCTGAAGATCCGTCTTATCGTGGGTCCAGGGATTCGCCAAATTGATCGGATCAGGAGATAAGCGCGGCAACGCCGGCTCCGATGCCGGGTGCCGTTTTACCGGCAGCAGTTCAAATAGCGCGCTCATTTTCCCCACTAGCTCCATTGACAAAAGGCAGGCCAACTGGAATTTGATTCAGAATGAGCCTGGTCCATCTGTTTATTTCCAAGGGTGCTAGCAGACTGAGGCTGCTCCTAGCCATGAAAAGGCAAATATAAAGTCACATACCTGGGTTCTCTGACAACAATGGTGACTCTTCCCCTGATCATACAAGACTGTGGGGGAGGTTGGGAACATGCAGCTGATGCTCCAACCTTCATTACATAACGGTCCAAGGGCCAGTAATGTCCAAGGGGGCCATACCAAGACCAACATATGGAGGGTCCATTATTGGGGTTCCTTCCAGCGCCTTGTTTAGGACTGGAGGATGCCTCCCTACTATATGATGGGAGAAGCGGGCAGATTGCAGCTGACCCTGATGCTGGTGTCCCTGCTTATGTGCAAACACCAGCGCGCACAAGAGCCACGCTCCGGGTGTCTCGGAAATGGCACTGAGTTGCTATTCCGGAGGGGACTGGTGAGTCAATGGGACAATCCCTTGCCAGCGGTATCAATTATGTAGTACCTCACCAGCTCCAGCAAGATATGATGCAAGTGACTGCAAACAAATATGAGACACCTGTTTAATGTGCATTACTGAAAGTGCCTATGGTGACCCAGGTTCTGGGCACCCATGAGTCCTTCTTTGACGGGACAGGAAGTTCGATGTTAACACGTCCTCCAACTGGTGGTTGCAGCAATTACTGCATTTGGCACTATGGTCCAAGAGACAATCATTCCTCAAACTCAAAAACAGATATGTTGGGTATTTTATGCAATGCATTTTTCAGGAAATTGCATCAGGGAATATCGCCATCAGGCCAACACTAAACCAAAAATTTGCTGCTCTATGTAGGGCGACTGCTGTACAAACGCCTGAAATATGGTTTGGAACGGGCCTTGTCATGAACATTCATGAAATTCATGATGAGGCCAAAGCAATTGGCTTCATGTCGTCAAGCATTTCGAGGCCACCTATTCGCAACCCTGGGTTAATACTGAATGTCAGATCCAGGTGTTGGGCTCGGCAGGGGCAGGCCAGTGGGGCAACGAGGGTACCCACCGAGACAGACCGGCTACAATCCCAATATGAGCAGACAACAGCTTTACAGGTCAACTGTAGAGGTACAGGGACTTTTCTTAACGATAAAGTTCTGGTGGCCAATCTCCTATTGGAGGTTGATTACAAATGTTTTCTAATGAATTATGCTGTATAATGTATGATATGTTTATACTAAATACTGTCTCAAGTCTCCCATTGAGTTAATCTCAGGAATAGATCCACCTCAACAGCACAAGCATAATAAAATGTGGGTATTTTCTGCTCCAGAGCCTGAACATATAGATAATGGTCATTGATAAAGCCATTAATCATCCTCTACAATTGTTTCTAATATTTCCCCAGATCTCAAAAAGATGGATGTTGAAGAGTAATTTTCGTCCTCAATCACTTAAATTCGTTACTGCTAAACACCTGCTATCACAGGGCTGTTATGTGGTAACTATTAGTTTGCAAGATGTGTATTATTCACTGCCAATTCATGCTCATTATCACAGGTACTTGTAATTGAATTGGATGGCACAGCTGTGGCAATACAAAGCATTGACTCCTGGATTAAGTTCAGCACCCAGGCTATTTATTAATTTGCTAAAACCTGTGCTGGGGCTATTCAGCCCATCATCACATTGTAATGGGTTATTTAGCTGATATCTTAATTATCAGCAACACTAATGAGTCAGCTGAAGAATCGGTGCTTGAGTCATTAGGGGTTGCTCCATCCAACTAAGTTCAAGTTACAGCCAACCCAAAATATTGAGTATTTGGGGTTTATTATTAATTCCGTTGCTATAACAGTAACATTACCAACAGCCAAGGTTGTCGATGATGATGATGTCTGTTCTTGCCTCCCACAAATCTTTATCCCTCTTCTGAGAAGGCGCTAAGGACATTGGTAAATGGGGAGCAGGTTCCTGCAGTACAATCGGGCCGTTGCATTATCAACCTTTGCAGAGAGCACGTGAAACTAGCACTAAAATCGAATGCAGGCCATTTTCATCGGGTTCACCGGTTACCAACCACAGCTCTCGCAGAATCCAGTGGTACATTGTTAATGTTAATCTAGCTACCAATAACATTTTGGGTACTAGACCCTTCACTAATCTTCCAGATTGATGTCAGCGCTCTCGGATGGGGGGGGGGGGGGGGGCTACGGACACTGAGTCGAGCTGTGGGGGTAGCTGGCATGAACACGAAGGGTTGATTCGCCACACACACGGAATAAAGTCTTTCACATTATTGGGGGCATTTTTTGGGTAAAGGCATATTGCTCCTCAATGAAGGATTTACACATTCAACTCCAGATTGATAACACCACAGCAGTGGCATATGTTAATCATATGGGAGGAGCACGATCAGTATCATGTGTTAACTGGGTACTGTCATGTGGCATTGGTGTATGTCAAGGAACATCTGTGTTTCAGCCATTTATTCACTACATATAGCTAATGTGGTGGCCGACTATAGGTCGCGTACGTTTCATGCCAATATAGAGTGGATGTTCAATTCTAAACTTTGTCACACAATTGTCACTCGATTTGGGTTGCCAGCCATTGATCTGTTCCATCCAGATTACATCACCAGATGCCTAAATATGTTTCATGGGAGCCAGATGCAGGTGAAGTTGCCGTGGATGCAGTCTCGTTACATTGGGGGCACTAAAATCTTATGCAATTCCTCCAATTTTTCATCCTGAACTGTCTCACCACAATAGAGCGAGACTCCGCCACAGGTGTTTTGGTGGTCCCAGATTGGCCAACACAACCATGGTTCCCCTTCGTGTTTTCAATGATGGTTCAGTCATTCATGATGATTCCCAGCTGCAGTAATTCTTGGTGCATCCGGTTACAGGAGAAAGTCACCCTTTACATGACCGTATTAATTGTTGGTCTGCAGCTTCTGACCAGACAATTCCAAGGACTTGGATTGTCGAACTGGGCCATGGTGGTTCTCACTGCAGGCTGGCGAAATAGCACTCAAAACACACTATATGGTTCACATAAAGAAATGGGAACTGTTTCTGTGTACAATCCAATATGTCTTATCATAATGCAAGCATATGTGATGTGTTGGAGTTCCTTGCTAAGTTGCATTTTGATGAGCACCTGCGTTATAGTGACATTACCAGCGCTCGGAGTGCGTTGTCCTCTTATTGCGTGCAGTCTTCAGAACAACATCCTACAGGATCTCATCCGTTAGTATCCCGTTTTATGAGGAATTTTAAAAATCCTCCAAAACCTTGCTATACAGAAATCTGGGACATCACTCCTGTTCTCACAATGCTTCAGCAATGGGCTCCAATTGCAGAGTTTAACTCTTGCTGTGTATGTGTTTCAGCACAACGTGGAATACCTTTGTCTGCATTGTCTGTCAATGACGTCGTAAGGCTATCTTGTTTGACCAAATGGTAGTTACGCCAGAGGTGATCAGTCACAAAAAGATACAGCAGCTCAATTATGCTGGAGGCGGCGAAGGCTCAGGACGTGCCGCTATCTTTAAGTGGTCTAGAGAAGCAACATTTTCTCAATTTTCTGACAAACCTGTACAGACCGTGCCTCTTTGTTTTTCTATCATTGTTTGTAATTTTCCTTGAGACAGAGGGTTATTCCTGGCTTTATTATTGTTATAGTTATTGAATAATTCGAAGAAATGTTCAATATATTATTTATTCCCTACTGTGTCAACCGAAGCAGATTGTCGTATGGTGTGCATCTACGGCATGAAAATACAGAGCTTTGAAATCTTCACATAGTCACTCACGTGACTCCGAAGTAAAATAGTAAGATTAAACAAGAACTTACCAGTTCGAAGTTTGATCCTTATTTTATGAGGAGTGACGTTGAGGGATTATGTGCCCTCCGCTCCCACCCTCATAATCTAAGAGATCATCTGGTAGTTCTAGTCTTCTACAAGCCTTACTATGTTACTTCGGCTATTTGTTTCAGTGTTTTCACGCCGCTGCTTTGAAGTATGACGCGCATGCGCCTTGCGGGTCTTCTTCACGTAATCCCTCAACGTCACTCCTCATAAAATAAGGATCAAACTTCAAACTGGTAAGTTCTCATTTAATCTCACTATTACACTGCGAGTCGGGTCGGGTCCGGTTACGGAAATGGATGAAAAAAAGGCCCACGTTCCGCTCCGTTGCGTACTACATGTCAGCCCATTGCATTTAGCAGGAGTGGTCTATCTTGCTCCGCTATAGGATCTTTGGCCTCAACTATCTCCTCCGGCAGCTTGTTCCATACACCCGCCACCCTTTGTGTGAAAAAAGTTGCCCCTCGGATTCCTATTCCTTTCGCCTTCTACTTGAACCTGTCCTCTGGTCGTCGACTCCCCTAATCTGGCCAAGAGATTGTCTGAGTCTACCCGAGCTATTCCTCTCACAGTTCAATACACCTCAAGACCAGAAGCTGTATAGATTTCTCACTGAATCATGGTTTTTCTTTTAAAATGTTGAATTCCAGTCAAAATGTTGTCAAATACAGCAAAAGAATGTTCCTTGAGACGGAACAGGAAACAAAAAGACTGGAATACCTTGAGCAAAACACCTGGAATGTTCCTGAAGAGGGAACAGGAAAGAAGAAACTGGAATACCTTGAGCTGGAGTAACTGAGTGGGTCAGGCCACATCTATGGAGGAAATGTTTCAATATTTCAGGTTGGGATCTTTCTTCAGATTGGTACTCGTAAGGTGAAGATAGCTGGAAAAGAGAAGTGGGGGTGGGACTAAGCCTGGCAAGTGATAGGTCAGAGTCATAGAGGAAACAGGCCCTTCGGCCCAACTTGCCCACACCAACATGTCGCAGCTACACTAGTCCCACCTGCCTGCCTGAGTCTGGTCCACATCCATCCAAACCTGTCCCATCCATGGCTATCTGGACTACACTTCTTCCCACCCTGCTTCCTGTAAGGACTCCATCCCCTACTCCCAATTCCTCTGACTACGCCGCATCTGCTCCCAGGATGAGGTGTTCCACACCAGGGCATCGGAGATGTCCTAATTCCCCTCTTTGACTATAGATGAGGCTCTCAACAGGGTCTCTTCTATACCCCATGACACTGCTCTCACTCCCCATCCCCCCACTCGTAACAAGGGCAGAGTCCCCCTTGTCCTCACCTTCCACCCTACCAGCCGTCACATACAACAAATAATCCCCGACATTTTTGCCACCTCCAACGCGATCCCACCACTTGCCACATCTTCCCATCTCCTCCCCCGTCTGCTTTCCGCATAGACCACTCCCTCCGTAACTCCCTGGTCAATTCGTCTCTTCCCACCCGAACCCCCTCTCCGGGCACTTTCCCTTGCTACCGCAGGAAATGCTACACTTGTCGCTTTACCTCCCCCCTTGACTCCATCCAAGGACCCAAGCAGTCTTTCCAGGTGTGGCAGAGGTTCACCTGCACCTCCTCCAACCTCATCTATTGCACCCGCTGCTCTAGATGTCAGCTAGCAGGTGAGACCAAGCGTAGGCTTGGCGATCGCTTCGCCGAACACCCCCGCTCGGTCCGCAATAACCAACCTGACCTTCCCAGTGGCTCAGCACTTCAACTCCCCCTCCCATTCCGAATCTGACCTTTCTGTCCTGGGCCTCCTCCATGGTCAGAGTGAGGCCCACCGTAAATTGGAGGAGCAACAGCTCATATTTCGCTTGGGCAGTCTGCATCCTAGCGGTATGAACATTGATTTCTCTAATTTCAGGTAGTCCCCACTTTCTCCTCCCCTTCTCAGCTCTTCCTCAGCCCACTGGCTCCACCTCTTCCTTTCATCTTCCTGCCCCCCAACCTCACATCAGTCTGAAGAAGGGTCTTGACCCGAAACCTTGCCTATTTCCTTCGCTGCATAGATGTTGCCTCATCTGCTGAGTTTCTCCAGCATTTTTGTCTACTATCCATGTACCTGTCTAATTGTTACTTCAATTTTGGGATAGTTCCAGCCTCAACTACCTCCTCTGCCAGCTTGTTCCATACACCCACCACCCTTTGTGTGAAAAAGTTACCCCTCAGATTCCTATTAAATCTTTTCCCCTTCACCTTAAACCTATGTCCTCTGGTCCTCGATTCACCTACTCTGGGTAAAGAGACTCTGTGCATCTACCCAATTTATTCCTCTCATGATTTGATACACTGGTGGAAGAAGGAATTGCATATGCTGGTTTAAATTGAAAATATTCTTCAGCGGAATCTCAACCCAAAACGTCACCTAATTCCTTTTCTCCAGAGATGCTGTCTGACCCACTGAGTTACTCCAACTTTTTGTGTATAGCTTGTGATAGGTGGATACAGGTGAGGGGGGGGGGGGGGGGTGGGTGTTAGGGCAGTTGGGTGGAGTAACTGATAAAGGCTGGAGGTGAAAAATGAGACAAAGGGCAGCAGATAAGAAAGGAAGATGGGCAAAATGTAATGGTAAAGGGAGAGATAGGGGCGAGGAGGAGGGGAAAGATGGGGGAAGTGGGGACGTGGGGATAGGAGAAAAGCGTACAAAGGAGAGGAAAGGAGAAGATCTTGCTCAGGCTACGATCGTGCGAAACATACTCATGTGGCATTTGAAAAGATTCACAACCATATCTCACACGAACACAATAGCAAACAACAGTGACTCTGATGTTGGATGAAATGGCAAATTCAACTAACTAACTAAAGGCACGTGAGTTTGCAGCGTTTGTGGAAATGGACAAAAAAGGATTTCTGTTTGTATGTGGATCATTACAATAGCCTTTTTGCCAGTAACTTTACAATACAGCCTTTGCTGTATTGAAGTAACTGCTCCCCCATGCCTTGCTGTCATTTTTCCTTTGCATTCACTGACTCTTCAGAATAAAGAAATTGTCCTTTATCACGAATAGTCCTATGGAGCAGCAGTGTAGTGGTTACATCAAGCAGAAGACAGGACTCGTGATCCGCACACAACTGGGCATGACATGACATGGCTCGGGAATTTCAATTCAATTTATTAAAATTAATCTGCAATTAGAAGCAAAGGCTAGCAGTGATAACCATGAAACAACTGGAATGTCAAACGAAATAAAAATAATTGAATTAACTAATGACCTTCAAGGAAGGTAATCTGTGGCATTCGCCTAGTGTTACTAGAAGCCCAGATGCACAGCACGGTATACAAAAATGCTGGAGGAACTCAGCGGGTGAGGCTGCTGGTATGGAGAGAAGAAATAGGTGACGTTTTGGGTTGAGACCTTTCTTCAGACAGCCTCACCCGCTGAGTTCCTCCAGCATTTTTTCTACTTTCTGCAGTTCTTTCTTAAACAGATGCACAGCAATGTGTTTGACTCTTAAGGGCCTGTCCCACCAGCATGCGACTCCATGCGGTGAGCGCGACCTAACGTGGTCGCTTGAGCTGTCCGGCCTCGTTCGCCGGAGCCGTATGGAGTCGTGCGGAGCTGGTCCGACATCACGCGGGGCTACGAAAGACTGACCCTGTTCAAAAATTCCGCGCGGCAATGGCCTGTCGGCCCGCAGCCGCCTCGACGCATTACGCACCGCCTCAAGTCGTGCCTCCATGTCCCTCTCTATATGTGCCTCCGTGACCCTCTCTGTGTGCCTCCGTGTTCCTCTCTATATGTGCCTCCGTGACCCTCTCTCTGTGCCTCCGTGACCCTCTCTATATGCGCCTCTGTGATCCTCTCTGTGTGCCCCCGTGTCCCTCTCTGTGTGTCCCTCTCTGTCCTTGCGAACTTACCGTGGACTTCGCTCCAACTTCGCGCCACTCACCCGACCTCCGCTTGCAGTTTGGTCGCGCTCACCGCATGGAGCCACATGCTGGTGGGACAGGCCCTTTAACTGCCTGCCAATCAAGCTTAGTTTAATTTAGAGATACAGCATGGAAACTGGATCTTCGGCACAACGAGTCTGCAGATAGACACAAAATGCTGGAGTAACTAAAGGGCCTGACCCACTTGGCGATATTTTCGGGGACTGCCGGCATCATTGACTGACATATCAGGTCACCAAATATGTCGCGGCGTGACGCGGCGTGACAACGTATTGACGCACGGTGTTTCCTCAAGTGTCGCAACATTTTTTTTCTCGCCACTAGATTTTGAAATGTTCAAAATCTTTTGGGGCGACACTGATATGACGCCGGCAGTCGGCAAAATAATCGCCAAGTGGGACAGGCCCTTAAAGCCCCGTCCCACTTTCACAACCTAATTGGCGACCTCTGCCGAGTTTGCCCTTGACTCACACTCGCAGCATGGTCCTCACAAGGTCTTCATAACTCTTCCTCGTGCTCGAGAGTGGTCTCCGCATACTTGTGGCCTCAAGTAGGTCGAGGCGCTTTTTCCAGCCTGATAAAAAATATCCACGAGTAAATAAAAGGTCGGCATGGAAAAAAATTGATACTTGTTACTCGTAGGTAGGTCATAGTAGGTCATGAAGGTAGTCGTAAATAGTCGTAGATCGGTAACTTGCCCGAGAAATAAAAATGCAAACATGACATCATTTCATCATGTGATCATTTTCCACTCATAGATAGTCGTAGTTGGTTTTAGGTGTGGAAGACTGAGGTCGAGGGGGGTTGCAGGAGGTCGTAGACATAGTCGCAGGAGGTCTTTTACTGTGGCGAGTCAACACGACCGTGACATTTTCTTCAACTCGTCTAGGGTCTTCTAAGCTCGTGGATTGGGTCGTCCAAGACAAGCCCTTAGCTTAGCGGGACAGGCAGCATCTCTGGATTGAGACCGCATCTCATGTTCTGGGACTACTGAAGAACCAGAGTCCAGGTGAGTCTTGGTGATCAGAGCAGGGATCCGAGATCCCGGAATGTTTTGGCGAAAGTAGGAACCAGTGAGTTTTTGGGAAGAGCGGCAACCTGGACCCTGGTGAGTTTATGGGGAAAGGAGGAACCATGTCCCGGTGAATGCCGAAATGCCAAACAATTGGGAATATCGAATAGACAGCAGATTAACGGATACACTTTGCCATGGGATGGGCTTTAAGTGTTGCTGATGTCAGTGATACACCCAATCTTTGGACAACTAAAAAGAAAAACATCCTTCAATGAGTGAAACAGTTCTGAACCTATTTTGACTAAGATTAAACATTTGGAATATCTTATATAACTGGTTGCTAGTTAGATGATTTTTAAATTTCAATTTCAGTGCTGCAATTTGATAATAACATCAAATTGCTCTGGTGCTGAATAGATTTAATCTGTAGCATGTATTCAATATCTTCACCTTTATTTTTCCTGTCTTGTGTGCGACTTACCACAAATAATTGTTCCACTTACATATCTCAGCTGGATTCAGACACGTCTCTTTATAGTAATAACTTGTATCTTCTTCTCTCATTTGACAGGCTCCGTAATGCCCTTTGTTTGAATTTCTGCATCTCCATTAAAAGGTTTATTGTCATGGCTCAGTTCAAATGACTCCACATTATATGTCTCAGAACACAACAGTATTATTTTACTGGGGCTGTTTGTAAGCAGGTAATAACTTTAACACTGTCAGGCGATCAAGCTTATTTGCTTCTCAGAATTGTTTCTTTTCCTCCCCCCCTGAGTCTTTGTCCTTTTAATACTCATAATGTTCTGAAATGTGAAGACAGTTGGCAGACATGCATTGAAGATAGATCTGGATGTGATACGGGGGGAAGAATGTACGAGCCTCACCACACTTATCCGCAGAAAAACATTGTCCCAAGTGTGTGTGGAAGTGTTAATGTGTGGAGATCGCTGGTCCGTGCGGACTCGGTGGGTCTGTTGTCCGCACGGTAACGCTAAACTAAAAAGGCAATGAAACAATCTTTGGGAACATAGGAAAGTATGGTGTAGGAAGGAACAGCAGATGCTGGTTTATACTGAAGATAGACACTCAAGTAATTCAGCGGGTCAGATAGGATCGCTGGCAAAAAAGTACAGTCTTTCAGTCCGCGGTAGACAAAAGTGCTGGAGAAAATCAGCGGGTGAGGCAGCATCTGTGGGGCGAAGGAAATAGGCAACGTTTCGGGTCAAGACCCTTCTTCAGTCCGCAGTGTTTGCGCTGAACATAACGCCAAGCCAAAGTAATGTCTGCCAACACATGATCCATATCCACCATTCCATGCATATCCATGTGCCTATCTAAAAGCCCCAAATGCTACCATCGTATCTGCCTCCACCACCAGCCCTGGCAGCACGTTCCAGGTACACACCGCTCCACGTACAAAACAAATTGCCCCACACGGCTCCTATAAACATTGCCACTCTCACCCAGACACCGTCTAGTATTTCGACACACAATGCTGGAGTAACTAAGCCGGTCAGGCAGCATCCGTGGAGAAATGTCACAAATAGGTGACATTTTGGTGTCGACACCCTTCTTCAGACTGAGAGTCAGGGGAGAGGGAGACTAGAGGCATGAAAAGGTACAGAACAAATTGGAGCCGGCACTGAAGATTCCACGCTGGGACACTGGGTCCATTATTAAAATGGTTCAGTGATTTAAGAATGCCGTTTGCAATGCAGCATTGTTACACTGCTTTATGTGTCTGCTGGGGTTTACACAATATACATACTTAATGTGGAGATGTTTGCAAATTGATGCAATTTAAACTAGCTCAAGGTTAGCTCTTGTTAAAACGAGCAGTGCGTTTGCAATGACAGATGAACATGCTAACAGTGAAATATATAATGTATACTTCAAAATTCAAAGCAACACTCTTTTTGTGCAAGCTGAAGTAAATGGTGTGCCTGTTTGAGCAAACTGTCATGTCAAATAAAACGTACAGGGCTGCCATTCACACATCTAAGCTGTAATCTGCAGGCATTTAATTTGGAGTACATTTGGGCTAATTATGAGATGAAATGTCTATAAAAGCTTGAAATCAAGTCATAGTGATATGGCCTTCAGCCCAACTTCCCTACACCGACCAACATGTCCCATCTACACTAGTCCCACCTACCTGCGTTTGGCCCATATCCCTCCAAACCTTTCCTATCCATGTACCTGTCCAATTGTTTCTTAAACGTTGCGATAGGCCCGCAGCCTCAACTGCCTCCTCCGGCAGCTCGTTGAATACACCCACCTCTCTTTGCGTGAAAAAGTTGCCCCTTAGATTCCTATTAAATCTCCCCCCCTCTCACCCTAAAACTATGTCCTCTGGACTTCTCTGGAAAATCTGTAATAACAATCCTGAACTATGAGAAAGCGCAGATCCAACGCTAGTTGTATTTTTGTTTTACACCTGTTATATCTTTTAGTTTGTACCTGTTTTATATATATTTTTTAAATTAATAGTTTTTTATAGGAGGGGAAAAAAAATCACAGTACATCTGATGTATAGCATTACATTTTCCTCCATTTTGTTTTTTATAAATAATAATAATAATAATAATAATAATATAAACAAAATAATCCTAACCCACCCTCCCTAAACGCCCCTTGGGTTTTTTCACAATCCAAATATATCACAAAATCAAATGCACTTTTTAACAATAATAAAGTAACAAGAACGAGCACCTGTCACACCTGTTTTATATTTTAACTGTTTCCTCGGTTTTATTTCTGATTCGGATCTTAAAGGGCCTGTCCTACCAGCATCCGACTCCATGCGGTGAGCGCGATCAAACCGGCAGCGGGGGCCGCGCGGAGGTGGGGTGAGTGGCGCAACGCGGTGCAAAGTGAGGCGAACTTGGAGCGAAGTCTTAAAGGTAAGTTCGCCAGGACAGAGAGGGACACACAGAGAGGGGCACAGAGGGACACACATAGATGGCCATGGAGCCACACATAGAGAGGGGCACAGAGGCACGACGTCGAGGCGGTGTGTAATGCGTCGAGGCGACTGCGAGCCGACAAGCCGTTGCCGCGCGGAATTTTTGAACATGATCACTTTTTCGGATGTCGGGACGAACTCCGCACAATTCCGCACGGCTCCGGCGATCGAAGTGGGACCGGCCCCGCGACGCCGGACGGCTCAAGCGACCACGTTAAGTCGCGCTCATCGCATGGAGTTGCATGCTGCTGGGACAGGCCCTTAAGGCAAGTCGCTGCAAACTGTCTTAATGCTCCAATTTACAGTCCCGTCAGTGTTCCGCAGCTGGTGTGACTTTGTCACTAAGGTACATGGATGATCTGCCATGATCATATTGAATGGCGGTGCAGGCTCGAAGGGCCGAATGGCCTACTCTTGCACCTATTTTCTATGATCTATGATTCTATATTTCGCAGCGATCATACCTCCAATGAACCCCTATTTGCACAGCGTCCTCTTCCATTTATGGTGCTTCTTAAACCAAGTCCAAACACCAACAAGCTGTCCCATCAGTTAACTGCTGGAAGGGCCATTAGTTAAGAAAGGAAGGAGTGCACACTCTTCTTACTGCCTGACCAATTTCCAAATCATTCACTTAAATGGACAGATAATGAGATGAGGAAGGGTCTGAAGAAGGGTCTCGACCAGAAACGTCGCCCATTCCTTCACTCCAGAGATGCAGCCTCACCCGCTGAGTTACTCCAGCATTTCGTATCTACCCTCGACAATGAGATGGGCACTGTTACGGATGAAAAACCATTTCTGGCTGTTTATTAAGAGGTACCCAAGCAGAAAATTTAATTCACGGGGGTGTATTATTCTTGAGGTGTCTAAATAATTTTGGATCGAAATTGCGTAAAGTGAAAAGTTGCGTCACTTTTGGCCGTCAGTCGTTTAACCCGAATATTGCAGATGAAACTTGGAATATTCACATTGTTTGCCCATGTGTGTGCCAGCAAGAAAATAATCATGAGATTGAATGACCTGAGAATTATAAAATCATGAGAGGAATACTTACTGTTTTATTACAGATTCACATCCAGATAAAAGACAAGGCATTACATAGAATAGATCGGGTAGATGCACGGAGTCTTTCGTCCAGAGTAGGGGAATCGAGGACCAGAGGACATAGGTTTAAGGAGAAAGGGAAAAGATTTAATAGGAATCTGAGCTGTAACTTTTTCACACAAAGGGTGTTGGATGTATAAAACGAGTTGCCAGAGGAGGTGGTTGAGGCAGGGACTATCCCGACATTAATGAAACAGTTAGGACAGGTACATGGATAGGACAGGTTAAGAGGGCTGTGGACCAAACACAGGCAGGTGTGACTAGTGTAGATGGGACATGGACACAAAATGCTGGAGTAACTCAGAGGGACAGGCAGCATCGCTGGAGATAAGGAATGGGTGATGTTCCGGGTTGAGACCTTTCTTCAGATAGATATGTTGGTCGATGTGGGCAAGGCAGGCCAAAGGGCCTGTTTCCACGCTATACGTCTCTTTGACTCTAAACGTGCCAGATAATACCCAGACAATGTCCGGATTTGATCGTAGTTTAAAACTATATACTAGTTGACATTTTGAGAATCATCAACGGTCACAGTTGATTATTATTTTCCAGAAACCCTGCTCATGTTAACAGTAAAGTTAAATAATTTTTAATTACCAATTCCATGAGATGAAGAATTATTTGGATCTTAATTGAGTGGCATGTGTGCATATTCACAGAGAAAAATTATCACCTCTTCTGAATGGGCGGCGCAGCGGTAGAGTTGCTGCCTTACAGCGCTCTCAGCGCCAGAGACCCGGGTTCGATCCCGACTACGGGTGCTCTCCGTACGGAGTTTGCACGTTCTCCCTGTGACTGAGTGGGTTTTATCCGAGATCTTGGGTTTCCACCCACACTACAAAGACGTACAGGTTTGTAGGTTGTAAATGTAAATTGTCCCTAGTGTGTGTAGGATAGTGTTAATGTGCGGGGATCGCTGGTTGACACGGACTCGGTGGGCTGAAGGACCTGTTTCGGCGCTGTATCTCGAAACAAAACAAAATAACACCAATGCTTGTGACTAAGCAAATGAACATCTCACAATCAGCTGGAGAGGTTATAAACATTAGGATAAATACCACAGCAAGAGCTCACTACAATCACCTCTTTCTAGAGTACATTATAATTGTTGGCTCTGTTTAATCCAATTAAGGTCGACAGGTTTTTACAAATTTATTTTGGGCTTCATGTTACTGTGCAACACAGCAATGTTATAACTATTAGAATATTCACATATCCTGCCAACTTTACCTTGCAACAAGTATAAAACTTAATGACTTTTCTTTGATGGGAATTGTTCATGACACAAGAAAGCCACATGAAATAGCCGGTCCAAGTTTAGTTTAGTTCAGAGATGGGGGTGAAGGAAAGAGCGTTCACGTCGCGGCCCTGTTTCCACCAATCTTCCCACCGCCACGCACGGGAAGCACAAGAAGCGACAAGACGGACACCATTGTGCAGAAGCCGAGAGGTGCGTTCAGCTCTTGACGGAACAACTTCTAATCTTGCATGTGGACTCGATAAGAGAGAAGTTTAGAGATACAGCTCTAGAGTGAGCCCTTCGGCCCTCCAGTCCATGCCAACCTTCTATTACCCGTTCACACGAGTTCTATTTTATCTCACTCGCTCGTCCATTCCCGACACGCTAGGGGCAATTCAAGTAACAGAGGGCGGCACGGTGGCGCAGAGGTAGAGTAGCTGCCTCACAGCGCCAGAGACCCAGGGTTCGATCCTGACTACAGGTTATGCCTGTACGGAGTTTGTACGTTCTCCCCGTGACCCGCGTGCGTTTCCTCCGGCTGCTCCGGTTGCCTCCCACACTGCAAAGACGTACAGGTTGTAGGTTAATTGGCTCCGGTAAAGATTGTAAATTGTCCCCGAGTGTGTGTACAATAGTGCTGATGTTTGGGGATCGCTGGTCGGTGCAGTGGGCTAAAGGGCCTGTTTCCTCGCTGTGTCGCTAAACGATACTAAATTAATCCTGCAAACCTGCATGTCGTTGGGATGTGAGAGGAAACATGAAGACCCAGAGGATAGTCATGCGGTCACAGGGAGAACGTGCAAACTCCACACAGACAGTGCCCGAACTCAGGATCAAACTAGTCTCTGGTGCCATGAGGCAGCAGGGGTATACCAGCAGTGTCACCGTGTCAACCAATATCTCCAATTTGGATCATGTAACTGCACTGAATGTTGCAGCTTAGGTTGCTGCATGTACACGGGTCACTATCTCCCCCCCCCCCCCCCCCCCCCCCCCCCCCCCCATGCATGGCGAATCCCAGAGGTGAGAAAGATGACTGCATGGATTGTTATCAGGGGGAATGCGAGCTCTGGTTCTAGGGTGAGAAAGATCAGAGAGAGGCAGACAGAGAGAAAGACAGAGAGACATACAGAGAGAGAGAGAGAGAAAGAGAGAGACACACAGAGAAAGAGGGAAGGTCATAAGGGCATAAGTGATAGGAGCAGAATTAGGCCATTCGGCCCATCAGGTCTACTGTGCCATTCAATCATGGCTGATCTATCTCTCCCTCCTAACCCCATTCACCTGCATTGACCCCATAGCCCCTGACACCTGTACTAATCAAGAATCTATTAATCTCAGAGACGGAGAGCGAGAGAGAGAGCGAGAGTGAGAGGTGACATCAATGATGCAGGGCACGAGGAGTGTCCAAGACTGGCCTTGAAACTAAGAATCAAAGTTATTTTTTGTGATAATATTCTGAAGTACATTATAAGCATCCAAATATGATACATAACACCATCTGAACCTCTGCTATAACTTGAAACCGGTACTCCTCATATCTAGGTTTGACTGATCTAGATAGAGACTTGGATAGAGTGAATGTGGAGAGGAAGTTTCCACTCGTGGGGGAGTCTAGGACCAGAATTAAAGGACGTTTTTTAGGAAGATGAGGAGGAATAATTTAACTCAGAGAGTGGTGAAACTGCCACAGAAGGCTGTGGAGGCTGTCAGTAGATATTTTTAAGGGAGAGAGATAGATAGGTTCATGGTTAGTACGGGTGTCAGAGGTTATGGTGACAATCCAGGAGAACGGGGTTAAGAGGGAGTGATAAATCGGTCATGATTGAATGATGGAGTAGAATGGATGGGCCGAACGGCCTTATACTGCTCCTATCACTTACGAACTTATGAACCTCTTGCTTCATTTTGCACAATGTACAAGTTTCTCCACTGTCTGTAGTCCTTCACCTCATAATTTTGACCTTTTTGCCTCAAGGCTGGCGAACGACATGAAATAAGTGGGCGCACATAAATCTTTTTTTTTTTTTTAATAATATTTTCCTTCTGGTGCCAATTGATTTTTGGGAAACGCTACATTTCGCCCCTACCTCGACGACGCGAGGGACAAAACGACGGATGTTCCTCGGTCTGGAGATTGGCAGTCGCGAGAAACGCCATTAAAAGCAAATATGTCCAGTGGGAAATTGCAGTCGCTGGTTGACTGCAGCTCTCCGAGATGAAAGCACTCTGTTTAGTTTGAAATCATTGTATCGAGTGAACCACGGGGGAATTACACCATCGATATTGAAAAGAAAATTATTTCAGCGCCACGGTTAGCAGTTTCATATTTCGAAATGGCAGCCCATGTAGTCTGGGTCCCTGTAGGCAGAAAATAATTACTACTTGGTAAAATACTATTTACTCTCTGCCGGCAACACAAAAAACAAAATTTCCAATCTGTTGCACCACCAGAAAAAGTTAATTTTCCACATCAAATTGCTTGATGGCGACGAAGTCTGTTATTTTTCGAGCAGTTATTTTGTTCTGGTAAACATGACTAAGTGGCGACTAGTAGCTTGAAACTGAGTGGAACATAGAAATACTTGAGACATACAGGGGTAGGTGGAAATGAAGCCACAGGATGCATCGCAGGTACTGTAAGTGTTCTTTTGACTGCAGGTTGTCACTTTATGAAATGACACCAATTGTTTAGACGCCAGGTTTTGAAAGAGTAGAGGTGGGTTGTGCCTACATATTGAGAAAGAAGCTCGCAGTGGAGCAGTGGAAGAGTTGGTGCCTCACAGCGCCAGAAACCAGGGTTCGATCCCGACGACGGATGCTGTCTGTACGGAGTTAGTACGTTCTCCCCGTGACCTGCGTGGGTTTTCTTCGGAATCTCCAGTTTCCTCCCACACTCCAAAGACCTGCAGGTTTGTAGGTTAATTGGGTTGGTATAATTGTGAATTGTCCCGAGTGTGTAGGATAGAGTTAGGGTGCGGGGATCGCTGGTCAGCACGGGCTTGGTGGGCTGAAGGGCCTGTTTCCATGTTGTGTCTCTAAACTAAACTCACTCCTGAACTATTTTACTGTAGAATAACTCAAATGGCAGGAACAACACCCCATCTCGCACAGGGCCAAAATACAGCCTTGTAGATGCGATAGAATATTTTCCATCTTTGGGTAACTTGTCATCTTTCTACCGGTATCTGAAACGGCCATTTCTGCCACACAGACATGCAACTGTGATTTTTGGTCATATTTTTCTACTCAGTCAATAATTTCTGTTTTGCTGTATACAGTACATCCCACAACATTGCTATGAGCTGTGCAGGAAGGAACTCCAGATGCTTGTTTAAACTGAAGACAGACACAAAATGCTGGAGTAACTCAGGGGGTCAGACAATTGGCGTGTTCATCCATTTGGTCTCAGAGATATTTCATATCCTCTCCAAACTTTCTTTACAACTGAATATTAACTTGCTTTCTTTCTTTCACAGTATTAACAAGAGGTCTTAGACTTGAAAAGCTAATTTTGTTACTCCTTCCTCAGTCACATCCTGCCTGTTGAATATTGCCAGCAATTTCTGTTTTTAATTTTAATTTCAGGTTTCTTTTGATTTTCACCACATTGCTCCTGACCAACGAGATCTTAAAAGCATAGGCCTTTGTGTTTCCATGGTTACTATTACCCAGTATTGCCATGGGCTTTCAAGTGTGGAGGCCTTCTAAGTGTGGAGGCTAGTCTCTCTCTAGATATACTCAGACACACCAATATATATATACACAATATGTTTAAGAAAGAAATGCAGATGCTGGAAAAATCTAGGGTAGACAAAAAAGCTGGAGGAACTCAGTGGGTGAGGCAGCATCTATGGAGAGAAGAAATAGGCTATGTTTCGGGTTGAGACCCATCTTCAGTCTGAAGAAGGGTGTCGACCCGAAACGTCACCTATTCCTTCTCTCGATAGATGCTGCCTCACCCACTCTCTAGCACTTTTGTCTACATATATATATATAATATATATATATATATATATATATATATATATGTATATATGTATGTATATATGTGTGTGTATATATATATATATATATATATATACATATACACACATATATACATACATATATATACACATGTATATACAAGTATGTATGAATGTGCAGTGTATATGTATATATATATATATATGTATATATATATATATATATATATATATATATATATATATATATATATGTATATATATATATAAATAATTCAAAGAGAGAGACAATTCAGGGAATGCCAGATGGGTTTTCAGGAGATTTGCTCTGTGTAAACAAAGGCTGTGTTGTCAATGAGGCAGCTGTGTATGTTGGGTATTGGACTCTGATCTGAGGATCTCCTACAGCGATGTTTCAGGATGTGATGACTAGTTTCCAATGACCAAAAGCATCCGCCTTTGCATTTGGCATAACTCCAGGCTGATGAGAGCTTTGTTTCTCCATTCCCAGCGACTGAATGACTCAATGCCACCAATCCCTTTCAACCAGTGGCTTGATAACACAGCGCGTCACTCTCAGCTCACCTCTAGATATCTGTTTAGACTTTAGAGGTACAGCGCGAAAACAGGCCCATTCGGCCCACCGAGGCCACGCCGACCCCTTATGCAAGCACAATCCTACACACATTAGACACAATTTACAATATTAATAAGCCAACCTGCACGTCTTTGGAGTGTGGGTGGAAACCGGAGATCCCGGAGAAAACTCACGTGGTCACGGGGAGAACGTACAAACTCCATACAGACAGCACCCGAAGTTAGAATCGAACCTGGGTCTCCAGCGCTGTAGGGCAGCAACGATCCCCACTGTTGGTAGGCAAAAGTGCTGGAGAAACTCAGCGGGTGCAGCAGCATCTATGGAGCGAAGGAAATAGGCAACGTTTCGGGCCGAAACCCTTCTTTGGCCTGAAACGTTGCCTATTTCCTTCATTCCATAGATGCTGCTGCACCTGCTGAGTTTCTCCAGCACTTTTGTCTACCTTCCAGTATCTGCAGTTCCTTCTTAAACACTCTCCCCACTGTTCTTGGAGCTGCCTTTAGACCAATGCAGTAATATCTGGGATTAAGTGACTTCAACCACAGAAGGTGGGCTGATCATTGTTGAGCAGATTATTGATAAGTACCACTTAGTAAAACCGTTAATGATAAATAATATTACTTTTGTAATGAGTGAGTTCAGACTGAAGGGGCAGTAATTGGCTTGATTTGTATTAAGTTCCTATTGTGGGCAGATCACACGCAGTCAATTGTCACTCTACTGAGTGGCTGTTAGTGTTGCAGTCTGCAGTGATAGAATACAGAGGCTAGTTTAGTTCAGAGATACAGTATAGAAACCGGCCCTTCAACCCACCGAGCCCAAGCCGACCTGCGATCCCTGCACAAGAACACTATCCTACATACACTAAGGATAATTTACAATTACACTAAGTCAATTAGCCTACAGACCTGTACGTCTTTGGAGTGTGGGAGAGAAACCGGTGCACCCAGAGGAAACCCACACAGGTCACAGGGAAAAGGTACAAACTCCGTACAGACAGAACCCATAGTCAGGATCGAACCCGGGTCTCTGTCACTGTAAGGCAGCAACTCTACTGCTGCGCCACCCTACCGCCCAGCCAGACATACAATAAAAATAATTAATATTGAAGATAATTATAAAACGAATTAATATTGAATTAAGGGTACACAAAAGGCTGGAGAAACTCAGCGGGTGCAGCAGCATCTAAGGAGCGAAGGAGATAGGCGACGTTTCGGGCCAAGACCCTTCTTCAGACTGGTCAGGGATCAGGGAAACGAGAGATATAGACGGTGATGTGGAGAGATAAAGAACAATGAATGAAAGATATGCAAAAAAAGTATTGATGATAAAGGGAACAAGCCATTGTAAGCTGTTTGTAGTGTGAAAATGAGAAGCTAGTGCGACTAGGGTGGGGGAGAGATAGAGAGAGAGGGAATGCCAGGGCCCGAGGGCTGAGGGAGAGGTGGGAAGGGGAGGAGACAGCAAGGGTTAGCAGAATTGAGAAAATTCAATGTTCAAGCCCAGAGGATGCAGACTCCCCAAGCGGAATATGAGGTGCTGTTCCTCCAACTCGCGGTGTTGCTCACTCTGGCCGTGGAGGAGGCCCAGGACCGAGAGGTCGGATACGGAATGGGAGGGGGAGTTGAAGTGCTGAGCCACCGGGAGGTCGGCTTGGTTAATGCGGACCGAGCGGAGGTGTTCGGCGAAACGATCGCCAAGCCTCCGCTTGGTCTCATTAATATTGAATGCAACAACAGTTAAGCTTTGCATAACCTTCCAGTGATAGGGGAATGTTCTAATTACTTGAGGCAAGAATCAAGTTGCTGGTGGAACTCAGTGGGTCAGGAGCATCTGTGGAGCAGAGGACTTGTTGACATTCCGTGTGTCAAGGCTGAGCAAGCAAATGAAAGTGCTCCACGGCACTTCAAAGCTTCATCCCTGATTATATTCAGTTCTATCACCGTCACACAATGCCGCCTAATCCTGGGTGGATGAAGAGCTACTTTAGAAGATGCTCCCGCTTCCAAACTCGCTGTGAAACAATGGGACCTCATTTGGCTGCTTGGATAGACGTGAAAGATCAAACGGCACATTTAAACTAGAGGCACCGGGTTCCACTGCTCAATGACAGGATATTTTTTGCCCTGTTCCTTTCATTGTGTCTTGGTTAATGAGCCTCGACTTCCAATGCACTTTTCAATTAAAACAAATGATAAACTGCTTGCCTTCTTGAATAGGAATGCTGATTTAATCACTATCAGCTAAATTCGCACCCGGTGGTAGATCTTGATAATTTTATTATTAAAGACGTACAAAAAAAGGAATTCATATTGCAGACACTGATTGCAAGTGCAACTCATTGGGACTTACGGAATAATGAAAGGCAAACATAGAGTGGATGTGGAGAGGATGTTTCCACTGGTGGGAGAGTCTCGGACCAGAGGTCACAGCCTCAGAATTAAAGGGCAACTCTTTTGGTGGAAAGGAGGTGAGGATTCTTTAATCAAAGGGTAGTTAATCTGTGGAACTCCTTGCCACAGAGGGCTGTGGAGGCCAAGTCAGTAAGGCAGAGATAAACAAATTCTTGACTAAAAAGGGTGTCAAGGGTTATGGGGTGAAGGCAGGAAAATGGAATTAGGAGGCAGAGATGCTGGAATGGCGGAGTAGACTCGATGGGCCGAATAGCCTAATTCTACTCCTATAACGTGAATGTGAAATAAGATTCTCATTTAACCTTGCACTAAAAAGAAATGCTTTAAATATATGAAGCCAAATGCAAGCAGCTGGAGTGACTCAGTGGGCCAGGCAGCATCTATGGAACAAAGGAATTCATGGGATTTCAGGTGAAGACCTTGCATCGAGGCTGAGAGTGGAGGGGGGGAGATCACTAGTATAATGAGGAGAGGGGCAGGCAACCAAAATATTTTCACTGCACTTCGGTACACGTGACAATAAACTAAACTGAACTAAAGCTGTGAGAAAAAGAATAAAGATGACTTGGTGAACAATTTAAAAATTAAACTTTGGAACACGTAATTAATCGTGCAGTTTTTACGAATGCACTATACATTCATCTGAGAATCAGAGATACTGGAAATATCTCTGGGCATCACGGTGGCGCAGCGGTAGAGTTGCTGCCTCACAGCGTTCGCAGCGCCGGAGACCCGGGTTCAATCCCGACTACGGGTGCCGTATGTATATGGTTTGTACCTTCTCCCTGTTAAATTTCCCCGGGTGCTCCGGTTTCCTCCCACGCTCCAAGGATGTACAGGTTTGTAGGTTAATTGGCTTGGTATAAGTGTGAATTGTCCCGAGTGTGCAGGATAGTGCTACTTATACGGGCTGATACGCTACGTATCGGTGTGGACTCGGTGGGCCGACAGACCTGTTTCCACACTGTATCTCCAAAGTGAAGCAAGATAAAAGTAAATACTCTTAAGGGCCTGTCCCACTTGCATGCGATTGCATGCGTCTGGCGCGACCAAAACGTGGCCGCCTTTGGCGTACGGCCTCGCGTGGCCGGTCCCACTTCGATCGCTGAAGCCGTATGGAGTTGTGCGGGGCTGGTCCAGACATCGCGCGGGGCTCCGAAAAACCGACACTGTCCGAAAATTCCGCGCGCCAACGGCCTGTCGGCCCCCAGCCGCATTGAGGACGTACGCAGCATCTTGACAGCGTAGGCCTAGCGCGTGGCGTTGCGTGATGACGTCACCGCCCGCCGTGGTGTTGCGCGATGACGTCACCGCCTGATGCCCAAATTCAGTCGGCCCGCCTCCTGCCCAGCTGATTGGTGAGTATGACGCGAATTACGTCACGCACGAACTTAGCGCATACTTACCGCGAACTTACCACAAACTTAGCGTGAACTCCGCTTCCGTTTGTTCGCGTCAAACGCATGCAATCACCTGCAAGTGGGACAGGCCCTTTAATTTGTTTGCACAATTGAAGTAAACTCAGTGTGGTCCCAGTCAAAATCTACATCAGAGCAGAGTTCAAATGCTCTCAACTCCCCTGGATCAGATGGGGCCCATGTTGTCGACCTCCCCGTGGTGAGCCCTGTCAACAGGCCTCAGTCGGGTGAACGACAGCAAACAGAGACAGCGTCAGCGCCGCAGCTTGGTGCCAACCCGGAGCATGCGCCCTTTTTAGGGCGGGCACCCACGGATGTTGAACCGGATGCCATTACCCTGCTTCTGCTGCCTCATACGCAAGAAAAATAAGCGATCAGGCGATACTGTATAAAAGTGGCACAATCCCACAGGATGGGTGGCTACAGCTTAAACTGCTGGAATGCCCTTTCATTCGCATCTGAGATAAAGGGACGTAATATACCAGCGACACTGAAGGTAAATCAAGGACACGGCCTCTATCTCAGCTGATTTCTATCAAGTGACTACATTTGATATTTTATTGGGATAAAGTTAATACAACGATCAAGGTTTGTCACTCTTATCTCTTCAGTCAGTTCTGGAGTTTACACTCATCAAGGACATTTGTACGTCCTTCAACCGATACCGCGGGGAAAATACAATTTTGTTCCTTGAAAATTGCCATCAAAAACGATCAAAATACTTTTGTGACTTTTATGGAATTGTCTGACAATTCTTTTTTTTTTTAACCAATTTGAGCAAGACACTGTTTGCCCCAAAATTCCTCTTTAAAGAGAAAATACTGATCTATCTAATAGTTAAGATGGACAAAAAATGCCCGAGTAACTCAGCGGGTCGGGCAACATCTCTGGAGGATAAGGATGGGTGACGTTTTGTGTCAGGACCCTTCTTCGGACAACACCTGCAGTTCCTTTCTACACTACCTAATAGTCAATTCAAGTAATTATTGAAATAGGGTAGACAATCAAAAGGGTAAACATATCTCGGCATCATGTTCGGTGCAGACTCTGTGAGCCAAGGACAATTCTATCAACCTTTGGGCAAAATGTGCAACAACAAAAATGGGTTGTCAGAATTACTTTATTTTCTGGGGTTGAAAGTAGTCTGAAGAAGGGTCTCGACCCGAAATGTCATTCAGAGATGCTGCCTGTCCCACTGAGTTACTTCAGCTTTTTGTGTCTATCTATGGTTTAAACCAGCATCTCTGGGCTGCCAACATTGGGTGAGAGTTGTGAGTGAGAAATTGCGAGAGACCAAGCCGGATGGAGCTTAGCGACCGAGAGCGGGGGGGAGGGCGTGGGAGGGGTGTGCCCCCCCCCTCCCATGGTACGGAGATTTTGCATTTTTCACCTTGAAATTGTGCAATTGTGCCTACTTACTTAGCGAGTCTTTTAACTTAAACTTGAGTGCAATATTTATGCTTTAAATTAGATTAGTTATGAATAAGATTAGGCTAAATGACATTCCTAATTACATTCCACAGTCGAGCCAGGCTCTGATCAACAGGTGCAGAACATGAATGATCTTAGTGTATTCATGTATGGAAATCAGGTTATAATCAAGCACTTGGCCCATGTTGACCAACCTGGGTCTCACTGCACACCTGGTACTACTCCTGACCCTGACTCCAGTTGCATACCTTCTCTCATTCCTGACCCTGAGTCCAGCCTTACACCTGGCCCCCTATTCTACCCTGATCAAAGCTGCTTACCTGCTTAGGGTCCCAGTGCTGAACACTTACATTGTCCCAGCTTTGACTGTACACCTAGTACTATTCCAGACCTTGACTCTGGATGCACGCTTGGCCTTGCTCCTAGCGCCTCTGCACTGACAATATATCTGGCCCACGCATAAAGCCCCATATCTACCCCCTGGACTTTAACCTATTACGTTCAAGTTCACAGGTGCTTATCTAATGCGGTAATCTTTCAATGGGCACTTCAGAGACCAAATTTTGTATAAGAACATTTGCTGCACACATTGGCTTCCTTGCTATCTAACATGGTAGTTACTTTGTCAAATAAGTCATCAATTGGTTGAACACAATTTCTCATCCATAAAATTATACTCACTCAGCTGTATAAGTATTCTGTTACGATTTCCATCATTTTCCTAACAAACTGTCCTGAAGTCATTTTCACCCCCAATATTTTCAGTATTTTGCAGTCTTCCTCTCAGCTGGGACTTTTCCGAAATGCAAAGTCCAATAATTATATATTTAAGCAATATTATACTATTAAATGTGATTTTACACCACAATACCACAATATTTTCTGTGGTATTCATAACACAACAATGATAAAAAAGATCTTTGATTGAACCTACTAACATGCATACATTATTGTATTACAGTTAATATGTACCGAGGGCAAATTTTTGTTCCAATGCTCTCCATTCCCAATTACTTTTATGTTGAAGTGAACAAAATCCAAGTGAGTTTGAATGGCATCAGAAAAATAAAACCTCTGGAATGGATGATATTTATTATATGGTTGGTTGGAGTCAGTATCAGCACAATTACTATATTAAACTTTGAAACTTTAGATGTCCTGGTTCATGCTAAAACTAAAGATAAATAATAACCTCCTCACACATTCCCCTGCAAGTATCTCTGTCACTCCTTTAAAATATACCCCTTCTTTGAACATGCTCTTAAACATCGCATCTGAATCAGTTTCCATTTGACTACACTCCTTGAGGATGTTCATCTATGTGTTCAATTAATAAAACAACGAGATTGGAGACATTTCTATTCAACCTGTCAAAGGAATTTTCGGGGGGGGGGGTGGTTAGAAATAGTCAGTGAGGTAAACAAACATAATAGTTTACCTCACTGTTAATGACAATAGTGCTACCTTCCTAATATTTCACTGAAGGAAAAAATGGGTTATCGGGGCTGTATGTTGTGACACCTTGTATGCCTGGCACCATGCATGTCATTTTAATATTACACTTATCCCTTGATATTCCGGATTAATAAATTAAGGTATTGTCAACTAATTACAAATCAGGCTAATTACAAATCAATCACTTTAGCCAACTCCGAAACACGAAGCGCCGAGCATTGGGATCCAGACATCACGGACAACTGGCCTCAGTTCCCCGCTCACATCTGGCAGTGCTCTCTGTCTGAACCAGGGGCCACGGAGCGGTTTTGAAAGTGGGGGGGCTGAGCGATCACTGATCACTCACCTTGAGGGTATCCGGTGAGGGAGTGGAGCAACCGAGTGGAGGGAGAGATCGATCAGCCATGATTTGAATGTCGGAGAAGACTTGATGGGCCGAATAGCCTAATTCTATTCCTATTCCTATTCCTTATGACCTCATGACAAACGTGTGGTGGCCAAGGATGGAAATAGATGTGGAACGACATGTGAAGTCATGCCATTGATGTTAGATGATTAGTAGACCCAATCCACCTGAGCCAATACAAAGTACATTGTTACTAACAGGTCCATGGGAAGATGTTGCTATAGATTTTCCAAGCCCACCTCCATCAGGAAAAACAATACTAGTTGTGATCGATTACTACAGCAGATATTATGAGTACGCACTAGTGAAGACTACAACATCGGAAAAGACCGTAGCGGCTTTGGTGGAAATATACGCAAGACACGGTCTGCTAGTGAGACAATGGGCCTCAGTTCATTCCTGGGGTCAAGGAAGGAGCGTTCACGTCTCGGCCCTGTTTCCACCAATCTTTCCACCGCCACGCACAAGAAGCACAAGACAGACACCATTGTGTGCAGATGCCGAGAAGTGTGGTCAGCTCTGACTGAACAGATTCTAATCTTGAGTGTGGACTCGGTAAGAAGAAGTTCATCCCTTAGAAGTTGGCTGACTACATGAAGAACACAGGTGTGTACCATCACAAAGTGGCTTTAAAATGTTTCAATCAATTCCCCTTTCACTCTTCTGAACTGCGGCAGGTACAAACCTATGGTGGAGCAGCACCTCATATTTCGCTTGGGTAGTTTACACCCTAGAACATTGACCTCTCCAATTTCAGGTAGTCCCTGCTATCTCCTTCTTTCCCCTCCCCTTCCCAGTTCTCCCACAACCCACTGTCTCCGCCTCTCCCTTTCTTCTTCCCGTCCCCCCCCACCCCACGTCAGGCTGAAGAAGGGTCTCGACCCGAAACGTCGCCTCTTTCCTTCGCTCCAGTAGATGCTGCCTCACCCGATGAGTTTCTCCAGCATTTTTGTCTACCTTCGATTTTCCAGCATCTGCAGTTCTTTCTTAAACCTATCCTGACTGATATTTCTTCAGCAGGGAACCAGTCCATTCCTGGCATTCGTGCAATGAATCTACACTACAGGAAACTGCTTTCACTAAATCAACATTGCTCCTTAGACCAACACTGCACGTAGTAGTCTGGATGTGGTTTTATGAATGCCTGATAAAACTGAATCGTAACCTGCTACTTTGCTATTCATTTCCATTGATCGTAAACATTAGCATTCATTTTCACAGAATCACTCACTGGTATTCTAAAATATGTTTTTCCCATTTCAATGTGATCCTTGATTGGTTCTATCCATGCATGAATGCAGGCACTTCAGGAAGAAGCCACCATTACTTAGCAAGACAACCCATCCATTTCGGATTTTGAAGTGGTTTGCAGGTCTAATGTTCCAAATCTATCCAGTCCAGTGTCGATCCTAATGAAGGAACAAATCCATAAAAAAACCCTTTAATATTTACAGGTAACATGAAACTGCTTTTAAGATTTGATGGTCTTTTTATACTTTAGAGATACAGCGCGGAAACAGGCTCTCCAGCCCACCGAGTCCGCAACGACCAGCAGTCACCCCGTACACTAGCACTATCCCACACACACAAGGGACAATTTATTTTTTCAACTTACCGAAGCCAATTAACCTACAACGCTGTACGTCTTTGGAGTGTGGGAGGAAACCAGAGCACCCGGAGAAAATCCACGCGGTCACGATTCTGTGCGTCTATCTGGCCTTAGAAGAAACCAGAGTTTTGCACATCTGTATGAAGTTTTCTGCAGTTAACCCTACCTCCTGCTTTTGGCTGGATTCCGACAATCCATAAATAATTCACTCTCTGATGAACTGAGTCCGGCAAATCTGCAGTTACCTGCTAACAATCTTGATGCTGTGAAGAAAATAGCAATGGATTTGCCATGCTCCTTGGGTCAGAGATAGTGTGGTAATGGGCAACTATTTCAGTTAGGCAGGCTATGTTGCCTTTTTAATGCACATAATATTGTAAATTCTCCAGGGTCTTATTTGAGGAGTTATGGTCGGAACAATCCTTGCAAGCCATGAGCTCCAGTAACATCTTCATATTTTTTCTTGTGCACTTAATCTGACAGCCAGCGTAAAATGGAATGAAAACCCTTCCTTCCACAATCACCAATCTTTAGAGGGGTCGTTTGTCTGGAATTTAGGGGTTTTATAGACACAAAATGCTGGAGTAACTCAGAGGGACAGGCAGTATCTCTGGAGAGAAGGAATGGGTGACGTTTAGGGTCGAGACCCTTCTTCGGACCAGTGCAGCGGTCGAGTTGCAGCCTCGCAGCGCCAGAGACGCAGGTTCGATCCCGACCACGGGTGCTGTCTGCACGGAGTTTGTACGTTCTCCCCGTGACCTGCATGTGTTTTCATCGGGTGCTCCGGTTTCCTCCCACAATCCAAACTCGTAGAGATATGTAGGTTAATTGGCTTGGTGTATGTATAAATTGTCCCTAGTGTGTGCAGGATAGTGTTAATGTGCGGGGATCGCGGGTCGGTGCGGACCTGGTGGGCTGAAGGGCCTGTTTCCGCGCTGTATCTCCAAACTAAACTAAACTTCCACTGGCAGCGAGTTTCCTATGTTTACAGGAGCTACGAATGCAATCTGAAGAAGGGTCTCGACCCAAAGCGTCACCCATTCCTTTTCTCCAGAGGTTCTGCCTGTCCCGCTGAGTTACTCCAGCATTTTGTGTCCTTCATCGGTTTAAACCAGCATCTGCAGTTCCTTCCTGCACATGAAGTTGCTTGAGGTGTTTGTTTGCTCCTTTTCAATCGAGTCACGTAACTCGTGGTTCATTGGCGTGTGCCCCACACACTAACTCAACTGGGACACATCATTGCTTGCAGTCAACATTCAGAATCAGGCATGGAATTTCATTAACATTTCATTAACCATTTCTCAGCATCTTTTTCTCATTCGAAGATCGTGGGGAATGGCTAGGAATTGGTAAGGGAGTGTGAAAACGCACAGCTCCACACTCAGGGACAGTTTCTTCCATGAACCTGAAGAAGCAGTCTGAAGAGGGATCTCGAACCAAAACATCACCTATACCTTTTCTCCAGAGATGCGGCCTGTCCCACTGAGTTACTCCAATTTTTTGTGTCTATCTTCAGTTTCTTCCCAGCTGTTATTAAGCAATTGAAGCAACCAGAGAGCGATCCTGAGCTGCTATCTACCTCATTGGAGACTCTTGGACTCTCTTTGATCCGATTTTATCCTGTGCTAAATGCTATTCATGTTATTCCCCTTCATCATGTAACTGTGCACTGTGGACGGCTCAATTGTAATCATGCATTGTCTTTCCGCTGACTGGTTAGCACGCAACAAACGCTTTTCACTGCACCTCGGTACACATAACAGTAAACTAAAAAACATTCACACGGCAAATGTCTACACAACCATTCTGTCCCCCTGCAATCAGTCTGAAGAAGGGTCTCAACCCAACCGTGTTCTCCGGAGATGCTGCCTGACCGCCTGAGTTACTCCAGCACTTTACATCCTTTTGTGTATTTACCAGCATCTGAAGTTCCTTGTTTCTGCACAAAGATATCTAGCAATGCACAAAGAGCAGTTGGCCATATGCCACAATTCGTTAAGGCCTGCAGAGTATTACATACTGTAGGTTAGCTGCTACAGATGATAGGTCACCTAGTTTGAGAGTTTCTGCATTTGCTAGTCAAAAAAATTGCTGATTAAGTTACTGGCTTTATGCAATTTCCAGAGTGAACTATATTTCTATCCCACGATTTCTTCAGTGCCTTTAAAAGAAGACAACTTCTTCCATTCTTTTTGCGTTGTTACCAGTTCCATAGCCGGCTCTTCCCATTCACTCTTCATCTCTGATCCACCTGGATGCCTTTTCGTGGCGTTCCAGAACTAGAGCACGCTTGCCTTTTCATCTTCGTAAGAACTAGAGGACGGACTTCGAACACGGCGCCAAAATACGGCACCTCCTGCATGCGGCCTCGTAGATTATCCCTGTACATTTGTGTAGGAAGGAACTGCAGATGCCGGTTTAAACCGCAGATGGACACAAAAAGCTGGGGTAACTCAGCGGGACAGTCAGCATCTCTGGTGAGAAGGGATGGGTGACGTTTTGCGCCGAGACCCTTCTTATGACTGGTCTGAAGTCTCCAGTCTGAAGGAGGATCCCAAAGTGTCAAGGGCCTGTCCCACTTGGCGAGTATTTCTGCGACTGCCGGCGTCATTGACTGACGTATCAGGGTCGCCGAAAGATTTTGAACATTTCAAAATCCAGCGGCGACAAAAAAAATGTTGCGACACTTGAGGAAACACTGCGCGTTAATACGTCGTCACGCCGCGACTTTTTCGGTGACCTGATAGGTCAGCCAACGATGCCGATAGTGGCCGAAAAAAATCACAAAGTGGGGCAGGCCCCTTCACCCATTCCTTCTCTCTCTCTCTCTCTCGAGATGCTGACTGTCCCGCTGAGTTACTCCAGCTTTTTGTGTCTATCCCTGCACTCTTGCTGATCGGGGGTGCTGTGAAACTCCACTGGACTGTTTGGAAGGAAAACCATTTCACTGTGTTAATAATTAAGACGTGACAATGGGGTGTAGGGGAGTACTCGGGGAGGGGTCGCTCCTGTGGTGGTGGACATGTCGTGCTGCTCTGAGGGTCGTTCGTCCTTCCACCTTAGGTCTCCACCTGGCACCCAGCTCTCACCTCTGGCTCCAAGAAGCTGTCAGCATGTGACAGCGGGCACTCCTGAACTGACCAGTGCGGTTGTTTCAACTCTACTGGGCGGCAGCGGTAGAGCTGCTGCCTTACAGCGCCAGAGACCCGGGATCGATCCCGACTACTGGTGCTGTCTGTACGGAGTTTGCACGTTCTCCCGTGACTGCGTGGGTGTGCTCCGGTTTCCTCCCACGCTCCAGGGACGTACAGGTCTGCAGGTTAATAGGCTTTGGTAAAATTTGTAAATCGTCCCTAGTGTGTGTAGGGTATTGTTAGTGTGCGGGGATCACTGGTCGGCTCGGACTCGGTGGGACGAAGGACCTGTTTCCGCGCTGTATCTCTAAACTAAATTAAAAATTGAAGCATATGACGTTTTTGGCAAGACGCTGAAAACCTCAGAGACTGCGATCGCTCAAAATAGTTTAGAGTTAGAAGATTGAAGATTACACAGCGCCACATGGATTTGTGGCTGTTTAATTTTCTTCGTCCAATCTTTATTTCTCTCTCTGAGCACAGTTTTTCTTTTTGCTATTTTCTGTTATCTTTTAGCTTCTAATCTTTGGGACTCACACTTTTCCTCAGAACAATCTCAAAAAGTAATTCTTCCCATTGGCAACACACACCGCAAGAAGAAATTTCCATTAGTTTAGTTTAGAGAAACAGGCCCTTTGGCCCACCAAGAGCCCGGCGACCAGCGATCCCCGCACACTAACACTACCCTACACACACTAGGGACAATTAACACATACGCTAAGACAATTAACCGACATGCCTGCACGTCTTTCGCGTGTGGGAGGAAACGGGGAGAACGTACAAACTCCGTACAGACAGCACCCGTAGTCGGGATCGAACCCGGGTCTCTGGCGTTGGCGACTCTACCGCTGCGCCACCGTGCCGCCCGGTTCTCCTCATTTCTTCTTCTCAGCTATTCTTTCTCCTCTGCATGCAGATTTTTATTTTCCCTTCTTTGAGTTTCGTTAACTAATTGTTCTTCTTTCGGCAACTGTCTTTGCGATCCCAAACATTCTTTACGTCTGTTCAGAATCTCTTCAGTTTTTCCCCCCCCCCCCCATTTTCTTATCAACATACTCGTTGACTGTGACAGGTTTTTTCCAATAAATGATTGACCTGTTGTTTATTGTCTCGGCAATTTTCCTGCAATTCTGCCGTGCAATTAGTTACCCGTTCAATTCAGCTCTTTATATTTTGTACGGCTTCCTTTTGTGATTCAATTGTGCACCGTGACCTTTTCCTTTTCCTATCCTGTACGTTCGAGAGGCATGGAGTCATGTTTAATTCCGTGTCGTGATAAAACCATGGAAATTGGAGCCTCCAGCCGACCTTGACCGCGTCGATGGTCAATCGTCCGTTCACACTATTCCATTTTCTCGCCCAGTCCTGACGTATTAGGGATCATTTTTAAACAGAGGCCGATTAACCTGCAAACCCGCACGTTTTGGGATGTGGGAGGAAACCGGAGCACCCGGAGGAAACCCACGCAGTCACTGGGAGAAACATGCAAACTCCGTTTGGACAGCAACCCGAGGTCGGGATTAAATCTTGGTGTTCCAGTGCTATGGGCCAGCAGCTCCACCAGC
This sequence comes from Okamejei kenojei, assembly GCA_035221665.1. Taxonomy (NCBI): domain Eukaryota; kingdom Metazoa; phylum Chordata; class Chondrichthyes; order Rajiformes; family Rajidae; genus Okamejei; species Okamejei kenojei. The sequence goes on from CM069163.1 coordinate 27,368,232, forward strand.
TGAGCTGTGCCACTGTGCCCCTCGGCGTTACTCTGCCACCCTGCAGAAAGAAATATAGCGCAGAAACAGGCCCTTCAGTCCAACAATATGTCCAACTTCAGTCCACTCAGACTATCCTAATCCCATTTTTTCAGTCTCCCCAACAACCACCCACCCCCCTTCCCTCCAGATTCTACCAGGGACCAGAGCGCCTAAACGAATCTCACCAAGAAGTGGGAGAAGGTGCAAACCATGCAGACAGTATCGGAGGTCAGACTTGAACCTGGATCACTGGAGCTATTTCCTACTTATTTGTCCGTTTGTTTTATTTATATATACCGAACATTTCGTTTTTTTTTAATGGGTTTTACAGAGCAATAGGTTTCCATATTGGTTGTGCTGCTGCATGTGAACATGTCATTGTTCCATTCAGGGACATATGATAATAAAACACTCAAGGGTCAGGCACTAGAGCAAGAGTCCACTCTGCCATCCAATCATGGCTGATCTATCCTTTCTCTCTCAAGCCCACTCCACTGCCTTCTCCCCGTAACCCCTGCCGCCCGTCACTAATCAAGCAATGGAGCGCATATGCTGTGGCCCCAGTGAAAAGCCGCCAGAATTAACCATAATGTGCCAAAGAGATGCGAAAAATGTGCCTATGTGAAAAATGATGGGTTTTTGTCGAAGGGAATTGTTTCTCATGTGCTTTCAGGCAACTGAACCATCCAACCACAACGAGGGCGCAGTCCTGAACTACCATCTTCCTCATTGGAGACCCTTGGACTATCTCTGATTGGACTTGACTGGCCTTATCTCCGACTAAACGTTATTCCATTATCGTGTTTCTGTAACTGTGAGTGACACGATTGTGGTCATGTACTGTCGACCCGCTGAGAAACACAAAATGCTGGAGTAACTCAGCGGGACGGGCTGCATCTCTGGAGGGAAGGAATGGGTGATGGTTTAATTTGTTTGGGCAGCTGACACCTAAAGGAGGTCTGGAGGAGGTTTTTAGGGTCTCGACCCGAAACGTCACCCATTCCTTCCTTCCAGAGACGCTGCCTGACCCGCTGAGTTACTCCAGCATTTTGTGTCTATATTCGGTGTAAACCAGCATCTGCTGTTCCTTCCTGCTTAAGAATCAGGAGTGTTTTATTGTCAGACAGGGCAACCCAAACAAGCCAATGACATTCTTACTTGCAGTAGCTCTTGACTCTTGATAAAGGAGGCTACACTACCTACTTCACTATTGGACTTTATTTCTTTCTCCACTCTTCAAGTTCTGATCTACCGCAAAGGAAAGTTAGAAGAGGGAGATAATGGTGCAGCCAGATCGAAATAAAATTGTAAACAGGGCATCTGTTAAGCTTTTTTTTTTAAAAGACTTGGCAGTTTCAATTATGCTAGTCTAATTTCAGAAACAACCTGGAAATTCTGTTCAGCCAATCTGGAAGAAACAAAATATATTTGAGCGAATACAAGTATCCACCAGCCTCCCTCTTCCTCCCTCACATACTGGTTTAATTACATAAATCACAAAAATATAATTATTTTCTTGCCACTGACTTTGAAGCAGCGGGTTGCCTGGCAACTGATCGCCGTGGGCTTGTGTGTGCTCTTCTTGTGAAGATTTTCCATTTCAAATTGAACCTTGACTCTTCACCCGTGGTGTCTGACACATCAGTTGCCCCGTTCTCTTGGAGTTGGGTCTACTTAGGGTGGGACGTTGGCACAGCGGTAGAGTTGCTGCCTCGCAGCGCCAGAGACCTGCGTTCGATCCTGACCACGGGTGCTGTCTGCACCGAGTTTGTACGTTCTCCACGTGACCTGCGTTGGTTTTCTCCGGGTGCTCCGGTTTCCTCCCACACTCCAAAGACGCGGAGGTAAGTAGTTTAATTGGCTTGGCGTATGTGTAAATTGTCCCTAGCGAGTATAGGATAGTGTTAATGTGCGGGGATCACTGGTGGTGCGGACTCGGTGGGCCAAAGGGCCTGTTTCCCCGTTGTATCTTGAAACTAAACTAGACTTCCACTGGCAGCAAGTTTCCTATGAACGCAATCTGAAGAATGGTCTCGACCCGAAACGTCACCCATCCCTTCTCTCCAGAGATGCTGCCTGTCCCGCTGAGTTACCCCAGCTTTTTGTGTCCATCTTCAGTTTAAACCGGCATCTGCAGTTCCTTCCGACACATATGTTACAGGGATAATCTACTAGGCCGCATGCAGGAGGTGCCGTATTTTGGCGCCGTGTTCGAAGTCCGTCCTCTAGTTCTTACGAAGATGAAAAGGCAAGCGTGCTCTAGTTCTGGAACGCCACGAAAAGGCATCCAGGTGGATCAGAGATGAAGAGTGAATGGGAAGAGCCGGCTATGGAACTGGTACCAACGCAAAAAGAATTGAAGAAGTTGTGTTCTTTTAAAGGCCCTGAAGAAATCATGGGATAGAAATATAGTTCACGCTTGGGCTCATGTCTAGCCATGAGCACAAGCCTTGTCATAATGTAAATATTATGTTATCCTCAATATTAGAAAACAAAATAGCACGCGAAGAATTGATTGCCTTTCACTTCCCCCTTTGCTGTTTTGTTCCAGATCAATTTATTTAAAAATAATCTATGATCAAGCGTTACAAAACCTAATTAGAGGTGCACTGGTAATGATTCTTTTGTTATTGAAGTGCAGCTTTTGAAGGTCTGACAGAAGCAATCTCTCCAGAGCGGAGATTGATGGAAATACAGTAATTATATACAGCTTTGTCTCTCTTTTTTCCATTCTTTCTGTTTCTGGAAATTAATTGTTTCAATTTAAGCAACAAAAGTATCTTCTCTATACTGGCCACACCTAGATTTACTGCTCATTAACATAACAAATATTCTGCATATATTTTTTGATTGCAGTTATATTCAGTATGTATCAAAAATATATACATAATATTTCTTATTTATATATATATATATATATATATACTCTGTGACAAATCTGTGACTCCGTGACTCTGTGTCTCTGTGTCTCTGTGACCCTGTGTCTCTGTGTCTCTGTGTCTCTGTGACCCTGTGTCTCTGTGTCTCTGTGTCTCTGTGTCTCTGTGTCTCTGTGACCCTGTGACTCTGTGTCGCTGTGTCAGTGACTGTGTCTCTGTGACTCCGTGTCTCTGTGTCTCTGTGACCCTGTGACTGTGTCTCTGTGACTCTGTGTCTCTGTGTCTCTGTGACTCTGTGACTCTGTGACCCTGTGTCTCTGTGTCTCTGTGTCTCTGTGTCTCTGTGACTCTGTGTCTCTGTGTCTCTGTGACTCTGTGACTCTGTGACCCAGTGTCTCTGTGTCTCTGTGTCTCTGTGACCCTGTGTCTCTGTGTCTCTGTGACTCTGTGACCCTGTGACTGTGTCTCTGCGTCTCTGTGACCCTGTGTCTCTGTGTCTCTGTGACTCTGTGTCTCTGTGTCTCTGTGACTCTGTGTCTCTGTGACTCTGTGTCTCTGTGACTCTGTGTCTCTGTGTCTCTGTGTCTCTGTGACCCTGTGTCTCTGTGTCTCTGTGACTGTGACTCTGTGTCTCTGTGTCTCTGTGACTCTGTGTCTCTGTGACTGTGACTCTGTGTCTCTGTGACTCTGTGACTCTGTGACTCTGTGACCCTGTGTCTCTGTGTCTCTGTGTCTCTGTGACTCTGTGTCTCTGTGACTCTGTGACTCTGTGACCCTGTGTCTCTGTGTCTCTGTGTCTCTGTGACTCTCTGTGTCTCTGTGTCTCTGTGACTCTGTGTCTCTGTGTCTCTGTGTCTCTGTGACTCTGTGTCTCTGTGTCTCTGTGACTCTGTGACTCTGTGACCCTGTGACTCTGTGTCTCTGTGACTCTGTGTCTCTGTGTCTCTGTGTCTCTGTGACTCTGTGTCTCTGTGACTCTGTGACTCTGTGACCCTGTGTCTCTGTGACTCTGTGACTCTCTGTGACTCTGTGACTCTGTGACCCTCTCTGTGGACTCCTGTGTCTCTGTGACTCTGTGACTCTGTGACTCTGTGACTCTGTGTGACTGCCTTGTGACTCCTCCCCGTGTGATGAGGTCCATGTGACGCAGATCGACATGACTCAGGACTACAGCCTGTGGAAGGAGTGCCCAGTGAACAGTCCCTGTGATGATGCACATTGCTGACCTAACCCGGGCACACGTGCATTTAGTGACTGCACATCAACTCTGATGAGACAAAGTCTACTGCCGAGTGTGAGACAGTTTTAGTTTAGTTTCCAGTTCCAGCATGGAAACAGGCCATTCATCCCACTGAGGCCGTTCCAACCCTTTCACATTACTTGGGTTTGAGTTTAGTTTACGATACGATAGAACTTTATTTATCCCAGGAGGGAAATTGATCTGCCAACAGTCATTAAACACAAGATACATGAAATTGTAAAGCCATGAATACAAGGTTTGTAGTCACGTGTCCCTGAAAAGCTTTTGTTACGTGCCAACCAGTGAGGGGAAAGGCAGTACATGACTTACAATGAGCAATTTGAAAAAGCCATTGAGTTGCTGGAGAGAGCTGTTGAGGAAACCCACGCGATCACATGGAGACCGGACAAACTCTGTACAGACAGCACCCGTAGTCAGGATCGAACCCAGGTCTCTGTCACTGTAAGGCAGCAACTCTACCGCTGTCCCACCATGCCATTAGGTCGGCTAGTTTTCTTGAAAACTGTCTTTTCATTAAGTGGGTAATAGCGTTCAAGTTCGAAGCTTCTTGTCAGACCTCCAAGAATTATATTGAGTACAGATTTCAAAGTTAAACAGCATTAATAATGACTGATTCAATGTCTGATTGCTTGGCTCATGCTTTTTCAAAAGGCTTTTCAGAGATAAGGAAGGATGCAGTTGTTTGGACAAAGGGTGAACAGCAGCTGGAACTAAGGGCCAGGAAGATTAGTTGAAACCAAGGCACTGGGCCCATTTAATAAAGAGTGGTTGTTATCTTACAAAGACAGTTGCGATTTGTACATGCAAGGGCAAAGATCGATAGCTAAATGCATTTCTCGTGTCGCGATGAATGCGTGGAAACATTCAATTAAAAAATCACCTTCGAGTTGACAAAGATAAAATTAGATATCAAAAGAACACAGTGACTCCAGCATTTTGTGTCTACCTTCGATTTAAACCAGCATGTGTGTGTGTGTGCATATATACATCTCCTCCATATCCACTCTATCCAAGCCTTTCACTATTTGAAAGGTTCATATATACACACACTCACGCACACACACACAACGCACACACACACAGACTCACACTGACACACACTCACTCTCTCATACACACTCACTCTCTCACACACACGCACAACGCACACACACTCACACTCACGCACACACACACAACGCACACATGCATACACACACACAGACTCACACTGACACACACTCACTCTCCCATACACACACACACTCACTCTCTCACACACACACAGAGTCACATTCACGCACACACACACAACGCGCACATGCATACACACACACAGACTCACACTGACACACACTCACTCTCTCACACATACACACACACACAGACTCACACTGACACACACTCTCTCATACACACTCACACTGTGGTAGATTGAAAGGCCTGTTTTCCTCACAGGCAATGAACCCGTTAAATAATGCAGCCATCAACGGATGGAAGGAGGGTGAAAGAATTCCTGCAGCGACGGCACAACGATTGGAAAAAGACCATTAGTCAGAGCGCAAGGACACAGTGTCAGCATTCAATCAGAGCAGCTGCCTGAGATCACGGTTTCCCTCCACACGCCAGGCTGCGGCTGCGGCTGCTGGTGGTTCATGCACTCAGAGCCTCACCAACACTGCACCTGATGGGATCCGTGCAAAAGGTGTGCTCCTGCAGAATGGGTGATTCAGCACCCTCAGTTACCAAAGAACACGTTGTGCTGAGCTGGACTCGGCAGCCTTCATCTTTCCCTGGAGCCTTTAGTCAAGTTCACGAGTCTTCCCGAGCTTACTGCGTTTCCCGATTACCTGCCGTTAGCTGTAAGAGACGTCTCCGAGCTCTGACGTACCTGCTACCACGAGTTTGATTTTTTTTTTAAACTCGGGAGAGCTCTTGGGTGAACTCGTACAGTGGGACAGGCCCCTAGGCCCATTAACCTATTAACTTGAAGTGTGGGGGGAAGCCAGAGCACCCGGAAAAACCACACATAGGCCACGGAGAGAACGTACAAACTCCGTACAGACAGCACCTGTAGTCAGGATCGAACCCGGGGTATCTGGCGCTGAGAGGCAGCGACTCCACCGCTGCGCCACCGTGCCGTCCTCAAATTCTGTTCAACTGATTCATTCTTTACCCTTCACTGAGATTGTGCTCCACGTTTCCCTCCCTCTTATTCACAGGTCACGGCGAAGCAACGGTAGAGTTGCTGCCTTACAGCGCCGAGACGCAGGTTTAATCCTGACCACTTCAGTTCAGAGATACAGCATAGAAGCAGGTCGTCTGGCCCAGCAGGTCCACACCAACCATCGATCACCCCTTCACACTCCTTGAGTCTGAGTTTAGCTTAGTGCCATCCCCTTCTGGAAGAAACGGTTCCTGAGTCAGCTAAATGCATAGCACAGACATGCATAGCTCTGTACTCTAGCATAGAGAGAGTACAGAGGAGATTTACTAGAATTTTTTAAAGAAGGAACTGCAGATGCTGGAGAATCGAGGGTACACAAAAAGCTGGAGAAACTCAGCGGGTGCAGCAGCATCTAAGGAGCGAAGGAGATAGGCGACGTTTCGGGTCGAGACCCTTCTTCAGACTTTACTAGAATGTTGCCTGGGTTCCAGCAACTAAGTTACAGAGAAAGATTGAACAAACATAGAAACATAGAAACATAGAAATTAGGTGCAGGAGTAGGCCATTCAGCCCTTCGAGCCTGCACCGCCATTCAATATGATCATGGCTGATCATCCAACTCAGTATCCCGTACCTGCCTTCTCTCCATACCCTCTGATCCCCTTAGCCAAGTTAGGTCTTTATTCTTTGGAGCGCAGAAGATTAAGGGGGGACTTGATTGAGGTCTTTAAAGTGATGAAAGGGATAGACAGAGTTGACGTGGATAAGCTTTTCCCATTGAGGGTAGGGAAGATTCAAACAAGAGGGCATGGCATGAGAATTAAGGGACAGAAGTTTAGGGGTAACATGAAGGGGAACGTCTTTACTCAGAGAGTGGTGGCTGTGTGGAATGAGCTTCCAGCAGAAGTGGTGGAGGCAGGATCGATTTTAACATTTAAGAGTAAAGTGGATAGGTATATGGACGTGAAGGGAATGGAGGGGTATGGTCTGAGTGCAGGTAGATGGGACTAGGGGAAAACAAATGGTCGGCACGGACTGGAAGGGCCGAGAGGGCCTGTTTCCGTGCTGTAATTGTTATATGGTTATATGGTTATATGGAACATTTTTGATCTTGAACGAACTGCCAGAGGAGGCAGTTGAGGCAGGGACTATCCCAACGTTTATGAAGCAATTAGACAGGTACATGGATAGGACAGGTTTGGAGGGATACGGGCCAAATGCAGACAGGTGGGGCTAGTGTAGCTGGGACATGTTGGCCGGTGTGGGCAAGTTGGGCCGAAGGGCCTGTTTCCACACTGCATCACTCTATGATTCTATGACTCTATAACTAGCAATTCGAGGTGCAAATTCCAAACTTCCCCGCGGTGAAGATTCTGTCAGTTTTTAATTGACATTAGTAAAATCAAGTGATGAGATTGGCAGGAATATTTAACAGCGAGTTTATGTGGGCTTAGTGGGTAAATAAATGGACCTAATTATCATGACAATTCGCACAAACCTTCCCCCCATGGGTTTTTAAAGAAAGGATTTAGTCCTGAATTTCTAAATTAATTCTAAAATAGATTCCATAGGAGGGTTCTTCAAAAGAAGATCCTTTTTCACCATTAATCACAGCCGCCTCTTCTGATGTCAATGCGGGCATCAATTATTGAGACTTGCAAGGAACTTTCATCAGAAGAGAAGTAAAGAAACCCCGGTCTCCTGCCTTCTCCCCCATAACCCCTGACACCCGTACTAATCAAGAATCTATCTATCTCAGCCTTAAAAATATGCATTGACTTGACTTCCGCAGCGGTAGAGTTGCTGCCTTGCAAGTCCAGAGACCCGGGTTCAATCGTGACTGCGCTTGCCGCCTGTACAGAGTATGTACGTTCTCCCTGTGCCCGCGTGGGCTTTCTCCGGGTTCTCCTGCTTCCTCACACATTCCAAAGGTGTGCAGGTTTGTAGGTAAATTGGCTTCTGTCAACGTGTAGGACCGAACGGATATGGGTGTAGGGGGATCGCTGGTCGGCGCGGATTAGGTGGGCCAAAGGGCCTGTTTCCGGGCCTGTATCTTTAAATCAAACCTATGTCAATGTCTTCGTATGGAAACGACACATGTGAACACATCACACTGCAATTTACTCTCAGCTGTCTCACAAGCTTGGCGTGTTGCAATAAGTATTGGCCTTGCCCCATAAGCAGCATCACAGTACATCAGGGGAGCTCAGCTACTGCTTCAGGATGGCACCCAGCCCAGGCGACTGTTTGCGCGCTAGCCACAGAAGCAGAGAGCAAACCCATTGCTGGCATTAATTTCCAGATTTTTTGGCATTTGGCTGGACAACTCCTCCCCCTTCTGTCGCGGGGTAGACTGAGGAAGGGTGTCTGAAGAAGGGTTTCGGCCTGAAACGTTGCCTATCTCCGTCGCTCCATGGATGCTGCTGCACCCGCTGAGTTTCTCCAGCCTTTTGTGTACCCTCGATTCTCCAGCATCTGCAGTTCCTTCTTTAACACTATAACATATAACATATGTTATCCCAGTTCTGCATCCTAAATACTGGGATGGCCACTGCATTCTATATGCTGTCTGGGGCTGAACAGTGATGGACAGCAGCTCTGGTGATTCCAACCTGAGATACTCCTTGTGAGAGGTTTGCACATTCTCCCTGTGGCTGTTTCGGTCCACGCCTCCCCCAAGTCGCCCACTCCCCTTCCCCCCAGCTTCCTCGCTTCATTTCAGGGATCTTAACTTTCAACATTAGAGATACTCCGCGGAAACAGGCCTCGCTGACCAGCCATGATCCCGCCCACTAGCACTACCTCACACACACCAGGGGCGATTTACAATTTTACAGAAGCCAATTAACCGCCAATCCTTCACGTCTTAGGAGTGCTGGAGGAAATCGGAGATCCCGGAGAAAACCCACACAGAGCGTACAAACTCCGTACAGACAGCACCCGAAGTCAGGATCGAACCCGGGTCTCCTGCGCTGTAAGGCAGCAGCTCCACCGCTGCAGCACTGATCTGCCTGTTCTATTGATGCAGGTTTATTTTTCAACCTCCAGTCCGGTTCTAACCAAGCGAACAACCTGCTTTCTGTGATATTTAATCACCTGTCGGCTCTGTGCAATGAAACAATGACAATTCACTGAACTATTCTCTGTTGCTGAGTGGTTTTGCGCTTTTGGAGATTCCTGTGCGGTCGTTAAGTGAGGAAACCGCTTCCTGTGTTTAACTTGTGATGTCGGCATTTCTTCAGCAAGGCACCTACCTATGGTAATTCATGTTAGGAACAGATGCTTGGGGAAGGGGAAAAAACCCCAACTCAGCAGTTTGTTTGAGAGAAAAAAAATAACAAATGTGGATTTGTAGTCAAAAATGATTTCGGGATAAACTGTTTTGTATTAGAAGCCCTTGCATTAATTTCCATTTTAAATGATTGTAGATGATATGCGTATACACCTTTCCTCTCCCAACAAAAAAAAGGACATGTTTGTTGCTGACACGCTGTCTTGGGCGCCTCTCTCATCCTCAACCCGACATCCAACACGAGGCGTCCGATCTGATAGTCCTAAACGTCAATTTCGTGCCCTCTATTCAGTTGAAGTCCCTGGCCAAGCACACGGCGGCTGACGCTTCGCTACAACAGCTGGCCGCGATCATCAAGCAGGGCTGGCCAGACCGCCGTTCTTCCCTGCCGGCCGCAGCGGTGCCTTACTTCCTGGTTCGTGACGAGTTGGTGCTGCGTGATGGTGTGATTGTGAAGGGGCACAAGGTGGTGGTGCCCGCAGCACTCCAAGAACAATACTTCGAAACCGCTCATCGTGGCCATCCCGGGGCCGAAGCGACCCTTTCCATCGCTCAGAGTCAGTTCTTCTGGCCTGACATGCCTCGCTAGTTCCGGGATAGAGTCTCCCCGTGCCCTACCTGCAACAGCCTCGCTCCGCAGCAACAGCAGCAGCCGCTCCTGCAGCAGCCAGCTCCTAACCTGCCCTGGTCTGCGCTGGCAACCGACATCTTCGAATGGCACGGAATGGTCCTTGTCGACTCTTACTCCAGCTGGTTTGAAGTTGACCAGCTTCACTCCCTCTCTTCCTCCGGGGTCATCGAGAAGCTACGCCGCCACTTTGCCACCTTCGGGTCCCCGGTCAGCCTGCAGTCGGACAACGGCAGCCAGTTCACCAGCGCCGAGTTCCGTGCTTTTGCAGAACGATGGAACTTTCGTCACTACACCAGCAGCCCGGAATACCCGCAGAGCAACGGCCTGGCCGAGCGTGCGGTCCGCAGTGCTAAAGGATTGTTGGAACGTTGCCGCCTATCCCACTTCTGACACCATGTAAAGAAGGCACACGGACACCATTGGATCTTTATTACTTTATTAAACATACATTATTACCCTAGCTGCACGTGGTCTGTCACGATCACTAGAGAGAGAGCTAGGGGTGTGAAGGTTACAATTATACTAACTGGTGGGGGAGTGGTTAGCATGGACATCGTCACTATCAATTAAAGGTGTATACACATATCATCTACAATGATGTTGGAACGTAGCTTATGCAACCATGTCCATTCCTATCTCATTAACTTCAGTTTATTTTGCTGAGTAGCAACATGTATGGGACAGCTGATCTGAAATCCTGAGCGAATTTCACTAAAATCTCACCACAATTTATCAATGTGAATTCCTCATGTTTCCAAACGTGAGGAATTTACATAACACTATATCTACTATACACACATACAGTGCCCTCCATAATGTTTGGGACAAAGACCCGTCATTTATTTATTTGCCTCTGTACTCCACAATTTGAGATATGTAATAGAAAAAATCTCATATGGTTGTCAGATTTTATTAAAGGCCATCTTTATACATTTTGGTTATACATACCGTGTGGAAATTACAGCTGTGTTTATATATGGTCCCCCCTTTCAGAGCACCATAATGTTTGGGACACATGGCTTCACAGGTGTTTGTAATTGCTCAAGTGTGTTTAATTGCCTCTTTAATGCAGGTATAAGAGAGCTCTCAGCACCTAGTCTGACATTATGGAGGGCATTGATACATATATGCAAGTCATATATATTTATTTTGTACTTAGCAAAATGCTTACACGTGTATATATATATATATATATATATATATATATATATATATATATATATATATATTTATATGTTAGAGATATGTAAACACATATACACGTACATAGATGTATATATAAGGTAGACAAAAATGCTGGAGAAACTCAGCGGGTACAGCAGCATCTATGGAGCGAAGGAAATAGGCGACGTTTCGGGCCGAAACCCTTGTTCAGACCATATATATTCACGTAAATAGGGTAAATTTACACTCCAGCGGCATGAATATTGACTTCTCTAACCAAGTAACCCGACTACATTCTATCTCGATCCCGCCCACTCCCCGACATGAAGAAGAGTCTCGACCCGAAACGTCACCCATTCCTTCTCTCCAGAGATGCTGCCTGTCCCTCTTCCTAATCTCTTGGCCTCTGCCGCTCCGTACAAATTAAATCTTCCCATTGCAAACTGTAATTTTGAATTGAATTCCGGGCAATTAAACTCAATTTAAGTCGTCACAACAGGGTGCACTTTATTAATGAGATTTTGCCTCTGACTGCCGTGTATTCACACTTGGGTGGAAAGTAAAAACCAAGCCTTTTCCCAGCACCTGTTTTCTGCTGTTGAGCAAGCTTAACCCATTTTAGTGAATGGCTTGCCAGTTTTCCCAAACTGCTTCTTGGATCGAAATGGAGTCATAAATACCCTCAACTTCTTGAGAGTTTTATGATCATAAGTGATAGGAGTAGAATTAGGCCATTTGGCCCAACAAGTCTGCTCTGCCATTCAATCATAGCTGATCTATCTCTCCCTCTCCTAACCCCATTCTCCTGCCTTCTCCCCATAACTTCTGACACACGTACTAATCAAAAATCTATCTATCTCTGCCTTAAAAGTAGCCACTGAATTGGCCTCCTCAGCCTTCTGTGACACAGAATTCCAAAGATTCACCACCCCCTGACAAAATACATTTCTCCTCATCTCCTTCCCAAAAGAACGTGCTTTAATTCTAAGGCTGTGACCTCTAGTCCTAGACTCTCCCACTAGTGGAAACACCCTCTCCACATCCATGATGCTGCAGATTTGGGGACAGTCAAAAATAACTGAAGGGAAACAAACTTGCATTTGGTGGAATTTGAAACCAGAACAGGATGCTGAATGAACCCAGCCAGTCACACAGCATGGGCAACCAGGGACACCGGCTGAGGTTAGGTATAAAATAAATGACAGTATGAAATGTATTGCCAGCTGCAGCTCGGACTGTGAAAAATGGCACCAAAAGCTGGGGACTGGAGTATGGTATCAGTGGGCAATCTGTACACATTTTCCACTTCCTCCCTCTCCTCCTCTCCCTCACCCTCCTTTGCCCATCTCTCTTTCTCTCTCTGTCTCTCTCTCTCTCTCTCTCTCTCTCTCTCTCTCTCTCTCTCTCTCTCTCTCTCTCTCTCTCTCTCTCTCTCTCTCTCTCTCTCTCTCTCTCTCTCTCTATCTCTCTATCTCTCTCTATCTCTCTCTCTCTATCTATCTATCTATCTATCTATCTATCTATCTATCTATCTATCTATCTATCTATCTATCTATCTATCTATCTATCTATCTATCTCTCTCTCTCTCTCTCTCTCTCTCTTCTCTATCTCTCTCTATCTCTCTCTCTCTCTCTCTCTCTATCTCTCTCAGATCTCTTGATCTATCTCTTCCTCTCTTGATCTCTCTCGATTTATCTCTCTCTCTCCGTCTATCTCTCTATCTCTCTCTCTCTCTCCCTCCCTCTATCGATCTCTTTCTTTCTCTCTATCTCTCTTTATCTCTCTCTCTCTCTTCCTCTCCCTCTCCATCTCTCTCTCTCTCTCCCTCTCTCTCTCTCGCTCTCCATCTCTCTCTCTTCCCCTCCATCTCTCTCTCTCTCTCCCTCACTCTCTCTCTCTCGCTCTCCATCTCTCTCTCTTCCCCTCCCTCTCCATCTCTCTCCCTCTCTCTCTCTCTATCTCTCTCTTCCTTTCACATTCAGGTGTCATCTCTTTATTTAATGAAGGAAACACCTTTTCCTGAATTATGTGCTTTTTTCTAAAGGTCATTCTGACCACCTGCAGTTCCTCCAGCACCATCGCTTCCTGCAGCCAATTTCCTTTATTACCGATTCAGGAGATTCTCATGAGCCTTGAGCATCCTGACGCACTGATCAGACCAAGTCACCACCCCACAGCCAGAACCATTAAACTGTTAATTGTGTAGTGGGAAGGAGCAGGAATAAAAGAAAACTTATGGGAGCTGCCAGTTGTTAGCAAACCAAAGTGCGGCACGGGGGCGCAGCGGTAGAGTTGCTGCCTTCAGCCCACAGACCCACAGACCCACAGACCCAGATTCGATCCCGACTATGGGTGCTCTCTGTACTGAGTTTGTGCGTTCTCCCCGTGAACGCTTGCGTTATCTCCAAGATCTTCGGTTTTCTCCCACACTCCAAAAACGTACAGGCCTGCAGGTTAATTGGCTTTGGTAAAATTGTAAATTGTCCCTAGTGTGTGCAGGATAGTGTTAGTGTGCGGGGGGATCGCTGGACGGCACAGACTCGGTGGGCCGAAGGGCCTGTTTCCGCGCTGTATCTCCAAACTAAACTAAGTGGCACTCCATATCCTCATGAAAGCCTCAGGATGAGATGATGCTTTTCACTGTACCTCAGCACACATGACCATAAACTCAACTGATCTGAATGTATAGAAAGGAACTGCAGATGCTGGCTTATACTGAGGATAGGAGGGTTCTGATCCAGAACGTCACCCATCGTTTTTCTCCAGAGATGCTGCCTGACCCGCTGAGTCACTCCAGCACTTTGCGTCTATCTGAGATAATGCTCATATGTCTCTCAGCTCCCCAGTATATTATAACCCTAACCCTAACCCTAACCCTAACCCTAACCCTAACCCTAACCCTATACACCAGATACACCACACATGAACACTATATGACCAGCATGGCATGTCCAGTATCACTGACTGCAATTCCTAACTGTTTGAGTGTGTTTCCATAAAGACTGGGCTCCTGGAATGCTTTCTTATGCTTATAGACTGTTGATGGTTCCACTGAAGATAGACAGAAAATGCTGGAGTAACTCAGCGGGACAGGCAGCAGCTCTGGAGAGAAGTAATGGGTGACGTTTTGGGTCAGACTGAAGAAGGGTCTCGACCGGGTTGGGGAGATTGCAACCTTCTCTGTTTTGACGGATGCAATCAACCTTGGCGTGCACAAGCAAATAAGATCAAATAGAACAAGGTGTCCCACAACTTTAGGCTGTGCACGCCATACGCAAGAAGAAGGGTCTCGACCCGAAACGTCACCCATTCCTTTTCTCCAGAGATGCTGCATTTAACATCCATCCAATGTACACCACAGTTGGAGTTCTTGCAGAGCCAAGTTGCTTAAAAAGATCAGCAATATTCTGAAAATTATTCAGCATATATCTCTATATATTCCACTTTTCTGTGAATTCACAGCGGGAATGTTACTGGAGGCAACACGCACAAAAATTGAGAAATCTGACAAGAATAACTATTGCCCTTGTCAATCGGTTCAACGTTCAGTTAACTGGGGATACCGTGAACTTCAGTCAATAAAATCATGGATATCCTGCGGAATAACCTGAAAGGAAAATATAACTAGAAGATGGACACAAAATGCTGGAGTAACCCGGCGGGACAGGCAGCAACTCTGTGGAGAAGGAATGGGTGACGTTTCGGGTCAAGACCCTTCTTCAGACTGAAGATATAGAAGACTGAAGAAAATATAACTTTTCAGCTTGGTCAAATAAAGTGCTGACAAAGGAATATTTATATCCACGAGTAGTTGCTCTACTCAACAGCCAAAAATCTGTAGCCGCCCTTTGATCTGGTATTTTGTTGGTTCACATGCTTGATCAATGGTGTTTTATCATTAATGTTTTATTATTATTAATGTTTAGTGTTTTCTGAGTCATTCGTAACTGTCACTGTATGTCATGATATTACTTGTGGGTGGAGCACCAAGACAAATTCCTTGTATGTGAATACTCAGAGAGTAATGGTGGATGGCTGTTTGTCAGGTTGGAAGCCGGTGACCAGTGGGGTGCCTCAGGGATCTGTGTTGGGTCCACTGTTGTTTGTCATGTACATCAATGATCTGGACCATTTGGAAAAGAGATCTGAAAGATGGCAGATGGAGTTTAATGCTGTTAAGTGTGAAGTGCTACATCTTGGCAGGACAAATCAAAATAGGACGTACATGGTAAATGGTAGGGAATTGAGGAATGCTGTGGAACAGAGGGATCTAGGAATAACTGTGCATAGCTCCCTGAAGGTGGAATCGCATGTAGATAGGGTGGTAAAGAAAGCCTTTGGTGTGCTGGCCTTTATAAATCAGAGCATTGAATATAGGAGTAGGGAAGTAATGTTAAAATTGTACAAGGCATTGGTAAGACCAATTCTGGAGTATGGTGTACAATTTTGGTCGCCTAATTATAGGAAGGATGTCAACAAAATAGAGAGAGTACAGAGGAGATTTACTAGAATGTTGCCAGGGTTCCAGCAACTATGTTACAGAGAAAGGTTGAACAAGTTAGGTCTTTATTCTTTGGAGCGCAGAAGGTTAAGGGGGGACTTGATTGAGGTCTTTAAAATGATGAAAGGGATAGACAGAGTTGACGTGGATACGTTTTTCCCATTGAGGGTAGGGAAGATTCAAACAAGAGGGCATGACATGAGAATTAAGGGACAGAAGTTTAGGGGTAACGTGAGGGGGAACTTCTTTACTCAGAGGGTGGTGGCTGTGTGGAATGAGTTTCCAGCAGAAGTGGTGGAGGCAGGATCGATTTTAACATTTAAAAGTAAAGTGGATAGGTATATGGACGTGAAGGGAATGGAGGGGTATGGTCTGAGTGCAGGTAGATGGGACTAGGGGAAAACAAATGGTAGGCACGGACTGGAAGGGCCGAGAGGGCCTGTTTCCGTGCTGTAATTGTTATGTGGTTATATGGTTACTTGGCAAATAAACTTACTTACATATTTTGAGCACATTTCATAATATCAGCATTTCAGTGTTCTTTATGGCCAACAATGTTTCACATCTTCCCTGGAGATGTTGCCTGATCTCCAGGGTCTCAACCTGAGACGTTGTCCGTCCATTCCTTCCACAGATGCTACCTGACCCAGTGAGTTCCTCCAGCACTTTAGGTTTTGCTGCCTGCTCAGTTTAGCAATTCCAGTATTTTTTAAAAATAGACACATAAAGCCGGAGTAACTCAGCGGGTCAGACAGCATCTCTGGAGAAAAGGAATAGGTGCCGTTTGGGGTCGAGTATGAAGACGGGTCTCAACCCGAAACAATCAGAATCTGAAGAAGGGTCTCAACCCTGACTACGGGTGCTGTCTGTACGGAGTTTGTTCGTGGCCCTCGTGGGTTTTCTCTGAGATCTTTGGTTTCCTCCCACTCCAAAGATGTGCAGGTTTGTAGGTTAAATGGCTTGATATAAATGTAAAATTGTCCCTAGTGTGTGTTTGGGGTAGTGTTAGCGTGCGGGGATCGTGGGTTGGCACGGAATTGGTGGGCCGAAGAGCCTGTTTCCATGCTGCATCTCCAAACTAAACTATGATTTATGGGCAAATGTTCAAGGGCAATTAAGGAAGGGCAATTATTACTGGCCTTGTTATCTATCTCCCACATCCTGTAAATTAACAAATTAAAAAAAACGCGATACTAATGCCTTGTTCATCACCTGGGATATAGGCTCAAGGTGAGGGAAGGGACTGTACTCCAGTTAATTTATAGCAACGCGCTAGGAGAAATGGCAGAGGTTATGTTGGATGCCCAGGTGACTATTTTAAATAGCTCACTGAGCAAAAAGGTGGCGCTGATAAATGTAAGGTTAATAATACTGTCGAGAAACATGCTGAGTGCGGGTAACATGGAGGACATCTAGCACAAGGAATAACAGGAAAATTCTATATGAAGAATAGATTAGCAGCCAATGCATAAACAACTCCGAAGATATTCAAAAACATACAAATCATAGAAGGATATGATCATGAATTCATGTAATAGGAGCAGAATTAGGTCATTCGGCCCATCAAGTCTACTCCGCCATTCAATCATGGCTGATCTATCTCTCCCTCTTAACCCCATTCTCCTGCCTTCTCCCCATAACCTCTGACACCCAAGTATCTGTCATTTTCTGCGTAAAAAATATCCATTGACCCATGTGTGGCAATGAATTCCACAGATTCACCACCCTCCAACTAAAGAAATTCTCCTCATCTCCTTCCTAAAAGAACGTCCTTTAATTCTGAGGCTATGGCCTCTGGTCCTTAACTCTCCCACTAGTGGAAACATCCTCTCCACATCCACTCTATCCAGGCCTACTCATAGTACAAAGTGAATTTACAGAAAACTCTGCTTTAAGTTAATGTTGTGAAAGTAGTCAAAAGGCACTTGACCCGTATTTTATACTTAGTAATATAAAATCCCTTGGAGATTACCAAGTGGATAACAAGTGACAAAGGGTTCAATGTTTTTCCAGATTGGAGCAGGTACACAGAGATGTGTAGGAAGAAACTGCAGAAGCTGGTTAACACCAAAGACAGATGCTGGAGTAACTCAGCGGGTCAGGTAGCAGCATTCCTGGAGAAAAGGAATGAGTGACGTTTCGGGCTGGGACCAGATTCTAAAACACAGGCAGTTAGAAATGAAAAAGTCTAAAGAGGGTAGATGGCCCTCCAGGGGAGTTCAAGGGGAGGGGGGCTTATGGAGACGGGAGAAGGGGGCATCACTGGAAATCTATCCATGTCCTCCAGAGATGCTGCCTGACCTGTTGAGTTACTCCAGCACTTTTTGGCCTCTGATGAGTTCAGACTTGTTAGTTTATAATTACAAAATTGATTTATTTTCCCCAAGCTCAATTTTATTTCCTCTATTTGATAGCATCTGCTTTCTTGAGGGATCGGAAAACAATTGAACTCTCGTGACCCAAGTCTTTGCCGTTGAAATTGATAATGACAAACTACAACTCAATTTCAGTCAACTCTTTCACCACCAATTATCGACCGTTATCTCCAACAATTGGGCGACATGGTGGAATAGCAGCTGAGCTACTGGCTTACAGCGCCAGAGACCCGGGTTCATTCCTGACTATGGGTGCTGTCTGTGCGGAATTTGTACGTTCTCCCCTTAACTTACGTGGGTTTTCTCCGGAAATCTTCAGTTTCCTCCCACACTCCAATGACGTACGGGTTTGTAGGTTAATTGACTTGGTATCAATGTAATATTGTCGCTAGTGTATGTAGGGTAGTGTTAAACCCCTGTCTCACGGTGCGAGTTGGCCCACGAGTGACCCCGAGTTTTCACTCGTGGTGATCACGTACCAGGAACGCAGCGGCAACGTCGGAACTCGCGCGATCAACTTGTCCACTCGCAGCGCTAACGGCAGGTACCCGTGAAACTTGATAACTCGTGAAAAAAAATCAAACATGTTTGATTTTTTCCACGAGTCAAATTCACTGTTCGAGATAAAAATTGAAGCGTTTTAACTCGTTGTAATAACGTAGGGCCCGTGCGTTGACCTTAGTGTCGCGTGAGTCTAACGTGTTAACCCGTGGGCACATCGGCAGCTGGACAGAGTAAAAAAAAAGGTGAGTAAAAAAAAGGTGATTTCAACATGAGCACGTGACCTGCTCAATCGAGGGCGTTTCACCTCATTGCTGGTGAATATCTGCTTCAGCTGATGTGAAGAAGGGTCTCGACCCGAAACGTCACCCAATCCTTCTCTCCAGAGCTGCTGCCTGTCCCACTGAGTTACTCCAGTATTTCGTGTCTATCTCAGCAGGGCACGGTCCAGACCTATCTAACGCCTTCTTTGTGAAAGTTCCACACATATTTATCGATACTTTTTCCGACAGTGTGCCCAGGCTACGGACACCACACTGAGCCCAAACTAAAACAATCCCAGTACTTATTGGTGTGTATGGTTTGACCGAGGACACGTGCAATTTGGCCGAGGCACTTCACTGTCCGTGTGTAGGAAGGAACTGCAGATGCTGGTTTACACCGACGATTGGCACAAAGTGCTGGAGTAACTCAGCGGGACAGGCAGCGCCTCTGGAGAGAAGGAATGGGTGATGTTTCGGGTCGGGACCCTTCTTCACTCATTCTTCCCGCGTCGATGTGAACTTGTGGGGGTGCGAGGAATCGGGCGTTGCTGGGTAAGGGGAAGAGAGGTTTTGCTGCTCCCCGCAGTGTGTAGACCTGACAGTAAATTCAATTAAAATATAACAAACCTCCGCCCGCTGGTCTTCTAACTATGTGATGTGTGTTTGCAAACAAATCATAAGTATAACTGCTCTGGCACTGGAGGGTCGCATTTTCCCTTTGTAGGTTATATCAATAGATGCGGCCGCACTGAATTTATTTTTAACTCAGGATGGAGATGTCTTCTTTAACATTGTTGCTTTATTAAAACCTACCTTCATTCACGGTTGGCTCAAGAGTAACGGGAGAGGAACTTGGAAGTTGGAACATCGCAGCAATGACATACCCGTGGGAACTCGGTTAAACACTTGATCATAAACTTGAAGTCTCGTACACAACCACGAGTCTTTCACTCGGGGTACCTCGTGGGTCAACTCGCACCGTGAGACAGGGCCATTAGCGTGCGGGGATCGCTGGTTGGCGCGGGTTCGGTGGGTGGAAGGGCCTGTTTCCGCGCTGTATCTCTAGTCCAAAATCATCTATATCTGCCACAACACACATGCATTCATTTTGTAAGAAACTGATGGAGAATTTTCAATATCTATGTCTTCCAGCGCCAGCAGATTGAATCTATCCAGAAATAATCTTTCAATTTTACAAATCCATTTTTTTATTGCTTAGCAGATGTAAACCATAAACCCAGGGCTTTAATTCTGTGATGGGAAACATGTTCTCTCGTCACCTAGAATTCTCAGGGCTAAATGAAATACTTAACAACTCTTTGAAGATCTAGTGGAAGATCTTTAGAAAGCTTAGGAAGTTCAGCATGTCCCCCAACAACTCTCACCAACTTCTACAGATGAGCCCCAGAAAGCATTTTATCATTTCATCACAGCTTGGTTTGGGAACAGCTCCATCCAAGACCGCAAGAAATTGCAGCGAATTGTGGACGCAGGCCAGACCATCACACAAACCAACCTCTCTTCTATTGACCCAATTTATACCTCACGCTGCCTCGGCAAGGCCAGCAACAGCATCAAGGGCGAGTCGCACCCTGGCCACTCCCTCTTCTCCCCTCTCCCATCGGGCAAAAGGGATAGAAGTGTGAAAATGCACACCTCCAGATTCAGGGACAGTTTCTTCCCAGCTGTTATCAGGCAACTGAATCATCCTACCGCAACGAGAGAGAAATCCTGAACTACTATCTACCTCATTGGTGACTCTCGGACTATCCTTGATCGGACTTCACTGGCTTTACCTTGTAAATGGCTCGATTGAAATGGTGTATTGTCTTTCCGTTGACGGGACAGCATGCAACTAAAGCTTTTCACTGTACATCAGTACACGTGACAATAAACAAAACCACACTGAACTGAACTGAAGATTAGAAGTCAGTGAACAAATTTGATCATGCCTAATTTATGGGGCGGAACGAGTTTAAATAGTGTTATTCACCGAGTGTCTTGCATTCGTGGATAATAATGGGGAATAAAATCCATTTAGTATAGGGGGGGAGAGGTAAAGCGAGAATCTGATACAGAATCTAAAGTATACCTGACGTCAGCAAATGTTTGAAATTTGTGAAGGATGTTATATATGGGCCACAATATAATCAGGAGCAGAGTCAACATAGGTAAAACAAGTAGAAAAATACATAATGCTTCATAAATCTCACAGAGTTACATTGCCAGCTAAGGGGTAAAACCAGCAAACATCATGTATTTGGATTTTTTTGTTTTAGTTTTTAGAGAAACAGACCCTTCGGCAAAACGAGCCCGCGCCAACCAGCGATTTATAAAATATTATAGGATGGGTAGGAAGGAACTGCAGATGCTGGTTTACACACTGGGACAATTTATTATCTCAGTATTATCCCTCCCCGTTATTGAGTGCGCCTATAACCTTTGCTCCTCCATGCCTTGTTCATGAGACACAGTATTTGAAGTACTCCCTTACATTTACTTTTCAATTCCTTGATCTCTTACACTTTTCTTTATCTCTGTAACTCCCTTTCCCCTGACGCTCAGTCTGAAGAAGGGTCTCGGGGACCCCGAAACGTCACCCATTCCTTCTGTCCGGAGATGCTGCCTGTCCCGCTGAGTTGCTCAGGCATTTTGTGTCAATCTGCGGTGTAAACCAGCATCTGCAGTTCCTCACCACACATATGAAGTACATGGTACTGAATGGATGTGGGGGGAAAAAAATTAATGATTACATCATTTCAAGCTATCTTCAAGTATTTTTCACCCTACATTATAGAAAATAAATGCCCATGGGCATAACAGAAGAGTCTTTCAGTTTCACAGCTGTGAGCATTAATAGGACAGACTAATCACCAAGATACTTCAAGTTAACGCAGTTCATAATTAGTTTCGTTTTGTTTAGAGATACAGCACAGAAACAGGCCCTTCGGCCCACTGAGCCCGCGCCGACCAGCGATCGATAAAGTATGACAGAATGTGTCGGAAGGAAGTGCAGATGCTGGTTTACACACAGGGAACATTTTGTACATTTATACAAAGCCAATTAACCTACAAACCTGTACGTCTTTGGCATGTGGGAAGAAACCGGAGATCCCGGAGAAAACCCACGCAGGTCACGGGGAGAACGTACAAACTCCGCGGAGACAGCGCCCGCAGTCAGGATCGAACCCGGGTCACTGGCGCTGTGAGGCAGCAACTCTACCGTGCCACACTTTTGTATAATATCTGGAGGTAATTGCATGAAGAAAGGGCTTAGGTTTGGAGTGACATCATTGATGGAGTATTGATTGAGACGAGGGATAATTGCTGCTCTCAGTGGGGCATCTATGGATCTGTACTCACACTCTGTTGCATACAATCCACCCTGATCAACTTGGGTGAAGAGGCAGGGTTTAGCACAGTCAATATTGCTGATGGCGGGAAATTAGGTGGTAAAATGAGCTGCGGGGGATACCAAGTGCTTGCAAAAGGATGTATGTAGATGGTAGAAAATGATTGGGCATTGAGATAACAGTTTGAGTTTAACAGGAGAATTAAGCCACACGCTGGATCTGACACGCTATAATTCTTGCCTCTTTTGTGCTTATCGTTGGTGTAAACCAGCATCTGCAGTTCCTTCCCACACAAGCTGTAATACTTTATCGATAAGATTGGATGAGACCATGTTGAACCTAAAACCTGACCAACTAGTCCATGGTTGGGAATCTGGCCATTCTGACTCTCTGTGTGAGACGGAGAGTGGACTTTGATTTGTTACTGGTTTATTATTAGTTTAGTTTAGTTTGGTTTAGAGATACAACATGGAAACAGGCCCCATCGGCCCACCGGGTCCTCGCCGACCAGCGATCCCCACACATTGACACTATCCTACACCCACTATGGGCAATTTTTACATTTACCAAGCCAATTAACCTACAAACGTTTGGAGTGTCGGAGGAAACCGAAGATCCCGGAGAAAACCCACGCAGGTCACGGGGAGAACGTACAAACTCTCACCCGGAGTCAGGATCAAACCTGGGTCTCTGGCGCTGTGAGGCAGCAGCTCAACCACTATGCTACCATGGTAACTCTACAAGCCTGCCTTAGGAACTACACTATCATGACAACGGACAATAGACAATAGGTGCAGGAGTAGGCCATTCGGCCCTTCGAGCCAGCACCCGCCATTCAATGTGATCATGGCTGATCATCCCCAATCAGTACCCCGTTCTGCCTTCTCCCCATATCCCCCGACTCCGCTATTTTTAAGAGCCCTGGCTAGCTCTCTCTTGAAAGCATCCAGAGAAACCGCCTCCGCTGCCCTCTGAGGCAGAGAATGACTGCAGCGTCGATACAGCCTTTCGATCGTGCCAACCCACCATCGACCCAAGTTTGGTTTTCATTGTCGGAGGAGATCGCAGCCCCAGCAAAAGCACAGTTAAACCGCAAGACCTTCATCGGGCCATCATGAAATAAGCAACTTTCATCTATTATCCTTGAAGTAGATTTAGACTGGAGTCTCCAAGGCAACAGTGCAGTTACCAATGAAAACTAATTACTATCCATTAAAATGCCATCATCCCCATTGATCAGCCGTGTCACACATTCACACCACAATCATCGGTGATAGATTGAAATGCAAAACATATCACAAAGAAATGTTTCCAGCCCCACAGAGGCTCTGAATTATTTCCAGGCCAAACGGCAACTCGTAAAATAAATTTCCAGAAAACAGTTCTCAACTCCAGATTAATTGTAACAAAGGTGATTTTAAAATGTCAGTTAAGAATATTGCAAGGCTCCAGCGAGCTCGAACAAAAAATGACTTGCAATGTATATTAATGAAACGTGACATCCTATCGTACAGCCGTACTGTTCCGAGGCTTTTTTTGTTTCTTTAGCCTGCAAAGTCAGGTATCAGTAATACGATCCAGAACGCCTGCAGATATTTTTCACGTCTGGTTTAATTTGCTGACTTTAGTTTGAGGCAAAGTGCCTCCGCTCGGCGATGACAACACTGTTGTTGACCAAATCACAGCTGGTGATGAGTCAGCACATGAGGGCAGCGAGTGGTAGAGTTGCTGCCTTCCAGCGCCAGAGACCCGGGTTTGATCCTGACTACGGGTGCTGTCTGTACGGAGTTTGCACGTTCCACCCCCGTGACCCGCGTGGGTTTTCCCCGGATGCTCCAGTTTCCTCCCGCACTCCAAAGACGTACAGGTTTGTAGGTTTATTGGCTTTTGTAAATTGTCCCGAATGTGTAAGATGGTGTTAGCAGGGGCGGAAATCTCGGGGAGGGGGGGGGGGGGCGCACCCCCGTTTTGAGAGTTGGGGGACCATCCCCCTCCCCCCCCCCCCCCCCCCATTTTTTGTAATCCGGAGTTTAAACCCTGGTGAAACCTCCGCTTTCTGCTAGACAGTGGAGGTGGGACTGCTGATCGAGGGCGCCGATTGAACGAGAGACACGTCGGTCAGCTGGCAATGGGGGCGGGACATGATGATTCATTGGCGGAGGGAGACGTGCCAAAACACTCTTGGCACAGACCTGCACCTTATCCTCAGCCAGGATCGATCCCGGCTCTCCGGCGCTGTCCCGTCCCCACCCGAGTGCCCCCCCCCCCCCCCCCCCACCCACCCCACCCATGCCCGGGGGTGGTCAGAGACGTCGGGAGTCAGACGGCAGCTGTAACAGGGTTAAACCCAGCTCAACTCGGCCTGTCCCGCCAGGTTAACCTACAGCCCTGCCTGGACTTGCGGGAAATATGGCCCAGGTTTACAACCAGTGCGGAGAAGCATCACTGGTGTCCCGTCAGTCCAGGCAGGGCTGTAAGGGTTTCCGCCTGAAACATCGCCTTTTTCCTTGGCTCCATAGATGCTGCCTCACCCGCTGAGTTTCTGCAGCATTTTTGTCCACCTTCGATTTTCCAGCTCGAAATACAATTGTTTTATTTATCCTGAAAGGGATTTTCATTTAAAAAAAAATATCTTTGGGTTTAAACAGAGAATGGTTAGTTTAGTTTAGAGATACAGTGCTGAAATAGGCACTTCTGCCCACCGAGTCCGCAGCGATCAGCGATCACCCCACACATTAACACTACCCTTACACACTGGTGACAATTCACAATTTCACCAAAGCCAATTTACCTACAAACCTGTACATGTTTGAATTGCGGGAAGACACCAGAGCAACCGGAGAAAACCCACGCGGTCACGGGGAGAAGGTACAAACACCGTACAGACAGCATCCGCAGTCAGGATCGAACCCGGGTCTCTGGCGCTGTGCGGCAGCAACTCTACCGCTGTGCCACCGTGCCGTGAATGTTAAAAATAATTTTGTCACAAAACAAAACTGCTCTTGAAAGACACCTTGCAGACATATAATTTTGCCGAGGATTATGAAACATTGCACATTTTGTGCAGCTCCATCCACAGAGAATCATACTTTTTTTTCGGATATTAGAAAGGACACATACTGCTTCAAGACATATGTGCATGTCTTGCCAAGTATTGCCACTTGATAATCTTATTTGGCAGAAATCATGTTTTGACAGGCTGTTAGGCCATCTGTTACTCAAGTTTTGACAGAGAGATTCCAGTTTGAATAACAATACACAGGGTCCCATTTTTATTCTCTTTGGCATCTTGAAAGCAAAACTTGTTTTTGTTGTTTAAAATGCACCTCACACTGGCGAGAATAGTTTCTGCGATCACAGTGGCCTTGCGTGGTTTGATGTTGAGAAATTAGTTCCAATGCAGCCCAGTAATTCAGTTTAGTTTAGAGATACAGCATGGAAACAGGCCCTTCCACACAGACCACCGAAGATCCGTTCACTCCAGATAGACACAGAGTGCTGGAGTAACTCAGCGGGTCCAGCAGCATCCCTGGAGAAAGGGAGTAGGCGATGTTTTGGGTCGGAACCATTCTCCAGACCACGTCTGCGTTCGGTCTCGCCGACACGCGAGAGGCACCATGTTTGGCATCGGTTTCAGGCAATAATGTGCGATGCCAGGAAATGAGCGTGGGTAACGATAGACAAAAACACTCGAGTAACTCAGGAAGTGCAGATGATTGTTTAAACCGAAGATAGACATAAAAAGCTAGAGTAGCTCACACATGTCATTGTACCAGAGTCAAAGTCGTCTTGTTAAGTCTCATTGTCTGTAACTCGTTTGCACCTAGCCCACAGCGACGAATGGCCTGTTTCCTTTATCATTGTTACTTTTTTACATATCTTTCATTCATGAGTTCTATATCGCTCTACATCATCGTCTATATCTCTCGTTCCTCTTTCCCCTAACTCTCCGTCTGAAGAAAGGTCTCGACCCGAAATGTCACCTATTCCTTTTCTCCAGAGATGCTGCCTGACCTGTTGAGTTAAGGGCCTGTCCCACTTTCCCGAGCTGCTCACGAATTCACGAGTTTTCCCCTCGATTCAAACTCGGAGAATGTTCGTAACGGGTCCGTAGGAGTCCGTATATATATCGTAGCGGCTCGTTATGTCAGCTGTAGGTACTCGGGGCATCAGGTAAGTCGGGACATTCCAGCAAAACAAAAAATGTTCACGAGTAAAAAGATAGTCGGGAGGAGAAAAAGTGCAACATTTAATGCCACGAGTACCTATGGCTGACATAACGAGCTGCTACGATATATCTACGACCTCCTACGGACCCGTTACGAACATTCTCAGAGTTTGAATCAAGGAGAAAACTCGGGAGAATTCGTGAGCAGCTCGGGAACGTGGGACAGGCCCTTTACTCCAACATTTTGTGTCTATCTTCGGCATAAACCGGCATCTGCAGTTCCTTCCCACACATCCGTTCACACTCGTTCAACGTTATCCCTCCTTCGAGTCGCTCCCTGAACATCAGGGCCAATTTACAGTGAACCTACACACTCACACTCACACTGGGATGTGGAAGGAAACCAGAGAGTACCTGAAGAGAACCCACACGATCTTAGAGAAAACATGCAGACTCCAAGCAGAATGTGAACCCAGGTGTCTGGCTCTGAGAGGCAGCAGCTCTACCAGCTGCGGCATTGTGCCGCCCCTAACCTGAAAGACGATATGTGAAAGAGTGGAAGGTAATCCTGATGGGAGATAAGAAATGTCAAACAACTATCATATTTTCCCGGTTACTATCCTCAAATCTGCTGTGCACGTAAACATGCCACTCAAAAATTATAATGCATTGCTGATGGCATTAACGCAAGCAAATGTCAAAACAGCTTAGGTAAAGGTCACAGATCTTCTTCTTGGAGGCAACGTTAGTGATGATGTGCAGATAAGCATGGCCTAGGGGATGTTTTTGGAAGATAGGCACAAAACGCTGGAGCAACTCAGCGGGACAGGCAGCATCTCTGGAGAGAAGGAATGGGTGACGTATCAGCTCGAGACCCTTCTTCAGACTGAGAGTCAGGGGATGTTTTTGGAAGATTGCATCCAGCTTTCATGAAGATTGAACTCAAAACTGGACATCAGTGTCAAGTGAACAATGAACCAGGCGACCTCACAGCGCCAGAGACCCGGGTTCGATCCTGATCGGGTGCTTTCTTTACGGAGTTTGTACGTTCTCCCTGTGTTTTCTCCGGGTGCACCGGTTTCCTCCCACACCCCAAAGACGTGCAGGTTTGCAGGCTAATTGGCGTTGGTAAAATGTAAAATGATCCTTAGTGTGTGTAGGATTGTGTTGGTGTGCGGGCTGATCACTGGTTGAAGGGTCTGTTTCCACACAGTATCTCTGAAGGATACCAAAATCCCTTTAAAGAGAAAGGGTGAGAGGGTTGTGAGAGCCAGGCTTCTAATTTCGGAGAGGTTTTGAATTCCAAATATAGCCAGCTTTGAGAGTGTGTGCAATGCTCTCCCAATTGTTGCCAAAGACATCCTACACATTGCACAACTTGGCTCTGTGGCAGCAAGACCTTCTGCAATACAACATTCAACATTTCCGCACTCCCCCTTCTAGATTCCTCCCAAGATCCACACGTAAGGCTAACAAACCTGACCCACGGAACCTGTATTCTTTGCTATTTGACTTCGCTTGATCTTATGTCGCAGTTGAATAAGACGTTGGTGAGGCCACGTTTAGAGTATTGTGTTCAGTTCTGGGCACCGTGTCATTGGAAAGATGTTGTCAAGCTGGAAAAGGTACAGCGAAGATTTACGAAGATGTTGCCAGGACTAGAGGGTGTGAGCTACAGGGAGAGATTGAGTAGGCTAGGGCTCAATACCTTGGAGCGCAGGAGGATGAGGAGTGATCTTCCAGAGGCGTATACCATAACGAGAGGAATAGATTGGGTCTCTTGCCCAGAGTAGGTGAATCGAGGACCAGAGGACATAGGTTTACGGTGAAGGGGAAAATATTTAATAGGAATCTGAGGGGTAACCTTTTCACACAAAGGGTGGTGGGTGCATGGAACAAGCTGCCAGAGGAGGTAGGTGAGGCTGGGACCATCCCAACGTTTAAGAAACAGTTAGACATGTACATGGATAGGACAGGTTTGGAGGGATATGGACCAAATAGTGGCACGTGGGACTAGTGTAGATGGGACACATTGGCCGGTGTGGGAAAGTTGGGCCGAAGGGCCTGTTTCCACACTCTACGACACTGAGTGAATGAATTGATTGAAAGATACAGCGTGGAAACAGGCCCTTTGGTCCACCGCGTCCAGGCTGTCCATCGATCACCTGTTCACACTAGTTCTACGTTGTCCCACTTTCTCATCCTTTCCCAGCACTCTCAGAGCAAGTCACAGGGGGACGATGAACCTACAGACATACGTAAGCATACTGCATGGTGGCGCAGCGGTAGAGTTGCTGCCTTACAACGCTTGCAGTGACGGAGACCACCTTGTGCTGTCTGTACGGAGTTTGTACGTGACCGCGTGGGTTCTCTCCGAGAGCTTCGGTTTCCTCCCACACTCCAAAGTCGTACAGGTATGCAGGTAAATTGTCTTGGTAAATGGCTAAAAAAAAACCTGTTGTGCGTGGGATAGTGTTAGTGTGCGGGGATCGCTGGTCGGCGCGGACCTGGTGGGCTGAAGGGCCCGTTTCCGCGCTGTATCTCTAAACTGAAACTAAAACTGACACTGATATTGCAGAGGTTTAATTAACCTCCTTCAGCAGGTCAGGAAGATGGCCATTAGAGGATTCATTTAGAAATCGTGCGGGCACATCTAAAATAAAAATATTAAGTAATCAAACCAAATTAAAATAGAACCTCTGGTGATAAAATCACATCCACACACGTTAAACGAAGCTGAGGATGAAAGAACAGAGGTGTTATTCCAACATTTTGAATAACTTGAGAATGAAAGTGTAGGTGGATTGTTACATATAATGCCGACTTTAACAAGCAAAGAGATAAGAATGAAGGCGAGAGGTCACACGAAGATCAATGCTGACACCAGTTTAGTTTTGTGATTCAAACTTTTAGAAACAAAATAGAGAGAGAAAAAAATCAGTCTCTGAGATCCATTAAGTAAGGTTCCTGGTGTTCATTTTCTTAGGAAAAGTAAATAAACAATAGACAATAGACAATAGGTGCAGGAGTAGGCCATTTGGCCCTTCGAGCCAGCACTGCCATTCAATGTGATCATGGCTGATCATCCCCAATCAGTACCCCGTTCCTGCCTTCTCCCCATATCCCCTGACTCCGCTATTTTTAAGAGCCCTATCCAGCTCTCTCTTGAAAGCATCCAGAGAACCCGCCTCCACCGCCCTCTGAGGCAGAGAATTCCACAGACTCACCACTCTCTGTGTGGAAAAAGTGTTTCCTCGTCTCTGTTGTAAATGGCTTATTCCTTATTCTCAAACTGTGGCCCCTGGTTCTGGAATGTGAAGAGCAGGTAAATGTGAACTAATGATAGAACTTCTGTGCTTTTGTCTTGATGTTTCGCGTCTCCGTTGATTATATCCATTTATCAGTGAGTGTCAACAAATAATGCTGTACACCAGCTCCATCCAAGACCACAAGAAATTGCAGAGAATTGTGGACAGTTGCAGCCCAGACCATCCATCGCACAAACCAATCCCCCTTCCATCGACCCCATCTACACCTCACGCTGCCCCGGCAAGGCCAGCAGCATGGTCAAGGACGAGCCGCACCCCGGCCACTCCCTCTCCCATCAGGCAAGAGGTGCAGAAGTGTGAAAACGCACACCTCCAGATTCAGGGACAGTTTCTTCCCGGCTGCTGTCAGGCAATTGAACCATCCTATCGTCAACTAGAGAGAGCTGTCCTGAACTGCCATCTACCTCAACGGAGAGCTTCTGACTATATTTAATCGGACTTTATCTTGCCTTAAACATTATTCCCTTTATCCTCGGTACATTGTGAACAGCTTGATCGCTAATCATGTATAACTCTATCACCCTCTAGTAATTTCTCCGACTGGGTAGCACACAACCAAATAAGCCTTTCACTGATACGTGACAATAATAAGCAAAACGGAATCTCTGCTGATTGATAGTGCTTTGTAGTTTGTGAAAGTGGACATTAATATTAGACTTGTAGATCTCACAGCAGTGGAGTGTAGTGCAATGGTGTTAATGGCCACAGTAAACCTGTGACAGCTCCCACATAGCCAGCATCATCCAGGGCAGATGACCTTGAGAACCAACAATGTTACCCATGTGGACACAAAAAGCTGGAGTAACTCAGCGGGACAGGCAGCATCTCTGGAGAGAAGGAATGAATGAGTGATGTTTCAGGTCGAGACCCTTCTTCAGACTAGTCAGGGAAACGGAAAACAAGAGATATAGACACTGGTGTTCAGAGATAAAGAACAATGAATGAATGATATGCAAAAAAGTAACGAGGATAAAGGAAACAGGTCATTGTTAGCTCTTTGTTGGGTGAGAATGAGAAGCTGGTGCGACTTGGGTGGGGGAGGGATGGAGAGAGAGAGAGAGGGAATGCCGGGGTTACTTGAAGTTAGAGAAATCAATATTCATACCACTGGGCCGTAAGCTGCCCAAGTGAAATATGAGATGCTGTTCCTCCAATTAGCGTTTAGCCTCACTCTGACAATGGAGGAGACCGAGAACTGAAAGGTCAGTGTGGGAATGGGAAGGAGAATTAAAGTGTTTAGCAACCGGGAGATCAGGTAGGTTCAGGCGGACTGAGCGAAGGTGTTCAGCGAAACGATCGCCCAGTCTACGCTTGGTCTCACTGAGTCCACATCTTGAACAACGGATGATACAGTAGATGAGGTCAGAGGAGGTGCAAGTGAACCTCTGCCTAACCCGAATGGACTCAAGTGAACCTCTGCCTAACATGTTATCCTTTGTTAGTTAACAAAGGATGTAGGGGTGCTCGAATAGAAGATAGATAGTTGGTCGAGTAAAAATAGCGGCAAAAAAAAAGAAAATGCTACAAGCATTCAGCAGATGAGACAGCCTCCGTGGAAAGAGAAGTAGTTAACGGCGCAGACACAAAAAACTGCAGTAACTCAGCGGGACAGGCGGCATCTCTGGAGAGAAGGAATGGGTGACTTTTCAGGTCAAGACCCTTCTTCAGACTGAGAGTCAGGGGGAAAGGGAAACGAGAGATATAGATGGTGATATGGAGAGATATAATGAGTGCAACAAATGAATGAAAGATATGCAAAAAGGTAACGATGATGAAGGAAACAGGCCACTGTTAGCTGTGTGTTAGGTGAGAACGAGTTACAGACAATGAGACTCAACAAGATGACTTTGAAGTTGATGCGACTTGGGTGGGGGAGGGACACAGAGAGAGGGGATGCAGGGGTTACATGAAGATAGAGAATCAAAATTCATACCACTGGGTTGTAAACTGACTAAGTGAAATATGAGCTGCTGTTCCTCCAATTTGTGTAAACCAGCATCAGCAGTTTCTTCCGACACAAAGTAGTTAATGTTTCAGGTATGGGACCGGCCAAGTCAGAGACTAATCAGTAAGGTCTGGATCCTAAAACATTAAATTTTTATTTTTCCACAGAAGCCACCTGATCTGTTGATTGTTTAGAGTATTTTTCAGATTTTGTTTTCAATATCTGCAGATTTGCAATAAAAGCAATAGGTAAATTGCAAGGATTTAGAATAACCTTATTTATAGTCCATACAATTTCAATCAATTAGAGTGAAAATAATTGGGTTAAATTCCGCTGGGGTGTAAGCTGCCCAAGCAAAATCTGGGATGCTGTTCCTCCAAGTTGCATTTGGCCTCACTCTGACAGTGGAATGGCCCAGAACAGAAAGGTCAGTGTGGGAATGGGAGGGGGAAGTTAAAGTGTTTGGCAACCGGGAGTTCACGTAGGTCCAGGCGGACGGAGCGAAATTAAACTGAATTTAGTTTAATCACTCGTATAATTCAGCAAGAATTTTACCCTTGGAGGAACAGCATCTCAGATTTCGCTTGGGCAGCTTACACCCCAGCGGTATGAATATTATTTCTCTAACTTCAAGCAACCCTTGCATCCCCTCTGTTTCCATCCCACCCCCATCCAAATCGTTGAACTAGTTTCACTGTCGTTCTGGTGAGTTTCATTGCCTGTATAACTCGCTGCCACCTGGCCCACAGCCAACAATGGCCTGTTTCCAAGATCATCGTTATATTTTAGGCATATCTTTCATTCTTTTGTTCTATATCTCTCTCCACCACCGTCAATATTTCCCTCTCCCCCGGCTCTCAGTCTGAAGAAGGGTCTCAACCCGAAACGTCACCTATTCCTTTTCTCCAGAGATGCTGCCTGTCCCGCTGAGTTACTCCAGCTTTTTGTGCCTATATTCAGTTTAAACAAGCATCTGCAGTTCCTTCCTACAATATAAACTCTATGCACTCACTTGTGCTGAACTTTAAAATTTGTTATTTTTTTTAATAAAATTATTTTTTATTTGAAGCAATTGTACAAAGATAAAACATTCGGCATCTAAGATTATACAATTCTGTACACCTTCATTTTTAACCTTATAACCTGAAAAAGAAAAAGAGAACAAGAGAGGGAAAAAGTGAGAAGTGAAAAGATAGCTCGAAAAAGCACAAAGAAAAGACCCCTAAACTACCAAAGTTGCGTGGCCGAAAAAAAAGAAAGATTAAAAAAAAGAAAAAGTAAAAGGGGAGATATACCTGCTGGACATTTTAAGTGTTAACTTTGTACCTTTATGCAAACTCAAGCCTGCATGAGCTAACAATCTCATAAATAGGAAGTTACCCAAGTGTGTTGACAAATCTTGCACAGAGGAAATTGAGCTTCTAACCAACAATTCAAGTTTATTGACCTTAGAGGAAATAATGTGGTTAACAATCGACATGAAAGGGTAGTTGTTGAGCGGATGGCAGCTATGCTACTTTTTCCAACACTGACAAAAGCTATTATTCAAGTTTTTGTCAGCTTGTTAACTTCCCTTTAACCTCTGCGGACAATAGGGATTAGACTCAGATCCAGTGGCCTGACCAGGGTTTGATCTCCCATGTGTTAAGCTCTGGCCTGTTGGGCAATGTGTGTCACACAGTATTAATTACAGCATGGTCTCTTCACTGGTGTGTGAAGTGGCCGGGAGGCAGGTGGAGATTTGGGGATACACTTGCGACCTTCAGCGCAGCGAGCCTGCTTCAAATCAAGTGCGCCTCGGCCCCCATAGTCAAAAGCAGTTTCTGCCAGGACACGATAAAAATTGCACGCCTCAGTCAAGAGGAAATCTACATGCAAGTGTGCACAGCACACACAATACTAATGACAAGATGCATTAAAAGGTGTGTTAATATTGCCTAAATTAAAGACACCATAAAATGGAAGATCCCTGCACTTGTCAGAATTGCTTAACCCTTGCCAACTGAAATTTACAGGCTTTGATTGGCACCAGCCAGTCTAGGCTCAGACTGATATGCAGGATGATAAGCAGAGAGGAGTGTCTGCGTGTAGATATCTGATCTATATGGGGTGAGAGGTTGTCTGGGTATGCAATTATTAATCAAAAGACAGAGATTGTAGAAGCAGCTGCTTTTGAATCACCCTATTCAGCACAACAAGCAAATTTTTTTTAGGGTTTGTATTATTGAGGATGATCTATAAATATTTACACTGATTCTCAATATGCATTTGGGGTGGTGCATGATTTTGGACAATTATGGAAAAATTGTGGATTTCTAACTTCTGCAGGAACCCAAATACTACACAAACAATTGGTGACAAATTTATTGAAGGCCTTAATGCTACCCAGCCAAATCTCTGTAATTGGCAATCATAATACTGATTTAGTAGCTAAAAAGGTATAATGGGAACGTAAGGTGGTGGTACCGAGAATGATGAGGCAGACTAAAATGGTAACTAACAAGTCCCCCTTGGAGAAACTGATGCCGACCATCCAGAAATCGTTTGATTACAAGAAGAGGCTACTGAAGGAGATAAGGTGAGATGGAGACAACTGGGATGTGTACTGGATTGTATGACTGGGCTGTGGACCACTCCAGCAGGGCAAACTTGCATGACAGACTCATTGGCCGTATGGGTTATCAAGTGTATGCACTATGCGATCCATTGTGGCGCAAGAGCAGTAGGGGACACTCTTTTGGCTACTTGGTGGCATCCAAAATTTCAATCTTTTGCTCAAAAGGTAAGCAGTGATTGCCTGGTCTGCCAGCAATACAATCCAGGGAAAGGAATAGAATGTGAAGGAGGGAAAACACCATTGCCTATGGATCCTTTTGAGACATGGCAATGGACTATATTGAATTGGAAAGATGCCAAGGATATAAATACATTCTTGACATAATTGATGTATTCAGCCGGTGGATCGAAGCATACCCAACCCTTGACAATAAAGCGGCTACTGTTGTGAAGGTGCGAATGAGAGAAATTGACCCTAGATTCGGCATTCCCATTCAACTTAGCTCAGATAACGGTCCACACTTTATTGGACAAATCAATAAAGAATTTTGTGAACAGCTGGGGATCGAAGAAGTAATTACACTCTGCTTATCGACCACAGGCTGCTGGACTTGTAGAAAGGACAAATCAGACTCTTAAAACCAAATTAGTCAAATTAAAGGCGGAGACTGGACATGAATGGATTAAATTACTCCCAATTGCCCTATTTCAGATGAGAGTCACACCTGCAGGAAAATCTAGATTAAGCCCAGCTGAAATTATTTACGGTATACCCTTGAAAACCACTTGGAACCAGAATGCAATGAAACCAGTTAATTTCCACCATATGACTGCAGAGATGATCGACTATATCTTAGCCATGACAAGAGCCTTAAGGGATTTACATTGTAGAGTGAGAGCAGCCGATGAAGATAAGCCTTCATTAGTAACTCCCATTAAAGTAAAACCTGGAGACTACAGTGGCTTGCAAAAGTTTTCATACCCCTTGAACTTTTCCACATTTTGTCACATTACAACCACAAATGTAAATGTATTTTATTGGGATTTTATGTGATAGACCAACACAAAGTGATGCATAATTGTAAAGTGGAAGGAAAATGATACATGGTTTTCAAACTGTTTTACAAATAAAAAACTGAAAAGTGTGGCGAGCAAAAGTATTCAGCCCCCTTTACTCTGATACCCCTAAATAAAATCCAGTTGAACCAATTGCCTTCAGAAGTCACCTAATTAGTAAATAGAGTCCACTTGTGTGCAATCTAATCTCAATATAAATACAGCTGTCTGTGAAGGTCTCAGAGGTTTGTTAGAGAACATTAGTGAACAAACAGCATCATGAATCCCAAGGAACACACCAGACAGGTCAGGGATAAAGTTGTGTAGAAGTTTAAAGCCGGGTTAGGTTATAAAAAATATCCCAAGCTTTGAACATCTAACGGAGCACTGTTCAATCCATGATCCAAAAATGGAAAGAGTTTGGCACAACTGCAAACCTACCAAGACATGGTCTTCCACCTAAACTGACAGGCCGGGCAAGGAGAGCATTGATCAGAAAAGCAGCCAAGAGGCCTATGGTAACTCTGGAGGAGCTGCAGAGATCCACAACTCAGATGGGAGAATCTGTCCACAGGACAACTATTAGTCGTGCACTCCACAAATCTGGCCTTTATGGAAGAGTGGCAAGAAGAAAGCCATTGTTGAAACAAAACCATAAGAAGTCCCGTTTGAAGTTTGCCACAAGCCATGTGGGGGTCACAGCAAACATGTGGAGGAAGGTGCTCTGGTCAGATGAGACCAAAATTGAAGTTTTTGGCCTAAATGCAAAACGCTATGTGTGGCGGAAAACTAACACTGCACACCATCCCCACTGTGAAACATGGTGGTGGAAGCATCATGCTGTGGGGATGCTTTTCTTCAGCAGGGACAGGGAAGCTGGTCAGAGTTGATGGGAAGATGATTGGAGCCAAATACAGGGCAATCTTGGAAGAAAACCTGTTAGAGTCTGCAAAAGACTTGAGACTGGGGTGGAGGTTCACCTTCCAGCAGGACAATGACCCTAAACATACAGCCAGAGCTACAATGGAATGGTTTAGATCAAAGCATATTCATGTGTTAGAATGGCCAAGTCAAAGTCCAGACCTAAATCCAATTGAGAATCTCTGGCAAGACTTGAAAATTGCTGTTCACAGACGCTCTCCATCCAATCTGACTGAGCTTGAGCTATTTTGCAAAGAAGAATGGGCAAAAATGTCAGTCTCTAGATGTGCAAAGCTGGTAGAGACATACCCCAAAAGACTTGCAGCTGTAATTGCAGCGAAAGGTGGTTCTACAAAGTATTGACTCAGGGGGGCTGAATACTTTTGCACGCTACACTTTTCAGTTTTTTATTTGTAATAAAATTTGGAAACCATGTTTTATTTTCCTTCCACTTCACAATTATGCACCACTTTGTGTTGGTCTATCACATAAAATCCCAATAAAATACATTTACGTTTGTAGTTGTAACGTGACAAAATGTGGAAAAGTTCAAGGGGTATGAATACTTTTGTACGCAACTGTATGTCTTAGTGAATAATTGGGTAATGAGAGGATCAGAAGTTTGTTGGGAAGGTCTGTACCAAGTTCTTTTAATGACTCCGACCGCAGTAAAGGTAGAAGGAAGAAATGCCTGGGTGCATGTTCATCATTGTAAAAGTATTAATGAAGGTATCAGTAGTTAACTTGTTTTCTCCCAGGTTTTCTTAGGAATTCGAATCAAGGACCAATGGACTATCAAGATTGATGGATGGGAATTTGTGCCCACGAAAACGTGGGAGGTTAAGACTCATCAGACAGAAATCATGGAGCTACTGCCATGAAAACCCGGGAAACTCGATGAAATTCTGGGAAGCTACATCAACATCTACTTGTTAGAACATTGTTAAAGTATAGCCCACGCGAGAACTCCGCAGAGTCAGGATCGAACCGGGGTCTCTGGTGCAGCGAGGCAGCAACTCTACCACTGCGCCACCGTGCCACTCTAATATTATGGTCGTATATGTCAGTAGCAAACACGACCATTATACAGTATTTGCTTCCCACAAATGCCTTCACCGCGTCCCCACCATATTAAAGAACTGTCTGGATTTGCATATTAATTGTCCATTAAACTGGCCGCAGAATGTTATGTCTAGTAATTAATAACGTCAGTGTCCTTTAGATGGCATTATAATGATAAATGCAATGTCAGTCAATAGCACTGGCCCATGGAGGGAATAATTGAAACCATTGGGCATCATTGCTTCTGGCAATAAATTGCTGAAAAAGAAATTGAAAATGTCAAACATGAAATTATTTTTGTTACATTTCCTTATCTTTTGTTTCCATAATGAAATGTTTCTGCTCCTTTTTTCTGCAAATGATATGTTAATAAGTCTTGATCATTACTTTTTTTTTTTGTTGAGAACTTTTTAAAGATTCCTTCGGGATACGGAGAATCTGTGTGAAAATGAAGTTGAATTAAAATATCAGACGATGCGGAGCAAAGACAGTGTGCCAAACGGCATAGGCTTTGCCCTTAATTTTGTCTGCTCGGTGATTAAATCTCAACCATGATCGAGGTATACAACATGTAAACAGTCCCATTTGGCCCAATCTATCCATGCCAACCAAGGTACCTAACGTTGCAAGTTTAAAGAGATCAACTGGTGGGATAGACACAAAAAGGCGGAGTAACTCAGCGGGACAGGCAGCATCTCTCGAGAGGAGGAATGCATGACGTTCCGGGTCGAGACCCTTCTTCAGACTGAGAGTCAAGGGGGGGTGGAAGGGAAACGAGGGATATAGACGGTGATGTAGAGAGATATAGAACATGGGAATGAAAGATATGCAAAAAAGTAACACTGATTAAGGAAACAGGCCATTGTTAGCTGTTTGCTAGGTGAGAACGAGACTTGGGTGGGGGAGGGATGGCGAGAGAGGGAATGCAGCCAGGTTGCACCAAGTGACCCCTGCATTCCCTCTCTCTCCATCCCCATTATCATTTCAGTCATGTATTATATTTAGTTTAGTTTAGTTTAGTTTAGAGATACAGCATGAAAACAGGCCCTTCGGCCCACCAGGTCAATGCCGTCCAGCGATCCCCACACGTTAACACTATCCTACCCCTACTAGGGACATTTTTTACATTTACCAAGCCAATTAATTTCCTAACCGGTACGTCTTTGGAATGTGGGAGGAGACAGAAGATCTCGGTGAAAACCCACGCAGGTCACGGGGAGAACGTACAAACTCCGTACAGACAGCAGTCGTAGTCGGGATCGAACCCGGGTCTCCGGCGCTGCATTCGCTGTAAGGCAGCAACTCTACCGCTGCGCCACCGTGATTAAATATATCTTTAATAATAAACAAAGATTAGACCACGAAAGGTCTCGACCCGAAACGTCACCTATTCCTTCTCTGCCGAGATGCTGCCTGTCCCGGTGGGTGACTCCAGATCTTTGTGCCTATCTTCAAGACCACCAAATGGTCTGCTTTCAAAACCTCTGGGGAGTAATTCACCAGAGGAAAACCGTCTTATTTCTAGTTTGACTCAAGAAGTTTCTCCACGAGTACTTTCTGTCCCAGAATATAAATATTTAATGAAAACCACCTTTGATTCCAAACCATTATTAACGGAGGCTTGCAGCGACATGCCACACTCTGTTCTGCAGACCAAACACAAGCCAAGCCAACAGTTTGTATGAAAGAATCTGTGAAGCGCGATACTGGGAAACTGTTACAAATGTTGACACAAAAATTATGAGGAAAAGCAAGGTGAATTTGAAATGAAGAAAAGGCCTGGGATGTACACACTTAGAGGGATGTACACATTCCCTAGAGCACAGCAAAAAAAAAGAAAATGACTTTAATGACCAAGAGAACAGTCAAATCCCATTTTATTTCACAGTTTAGAAAGATGATGCTTTGTAAACTAAAACAATGGCAGGGATTTGGGGGGCAACTCCCACGACCCACGCTGTGAGTCGGCTGCCCTGCCAGCAGCGTGTTCGTTATTTCAATTTTTTTTGCTTTTTTTTAGTGTGTCCAAGTGTTTGTCCTGGTGTTTCTCAGTATATCTTCTGTGGGGGGTGGTGGGGGGAAGGGGGGGGGAACCGTTTATCAGTCACTTCCTCGATGGAGAGGGGACTTTTTCCATGTCGCTTCTCCGCCCTCCCCTCTCGTGGCCTAACAGCTTGGATTGGAGCGGCCTTACCTGGAGTCGGGCCCAGAGCTTCAGCAGCGGGCGCAGCGTGGACTTTTCCATCGTGGAGAGGGGGGGGGGGGGGGGTCGCCAGAAAGGAGTGCTCTGATGGCTGGCCTGGTGACTTTGGCATCATGGGGCTGTGGTCTGCGGAGCTTCTACCCGTGGGCATGGAGTGGACTTACCATCTGGGATCCCTTGCCGGGGATCACCGGGGAAGAGCTCCTGCGGACTATAGCATCCTGAAGCCGGTCTCTGGCAGGAAAGTGGCATTCAAAGCCATGGAGTGTGTCCGACCGTCCCAACGCTCATGGCCCCGACCCCGGATGAACAAAGGAGGAGGACTGACTGAATCTTATCGCCTTCCACCACAGTGAAGAATGTTGATTCCAGTGTGGTGGATGTTCATGTTATATTCTATTGTGTATTGTGGCTTTTTTTGATTGTGTGGCTGCCTGGGAAATCAAATTCCACTGTACCTTAATTGGTGCACGTGACAATAAATGCGAACTTGAACTTGAACTTGAGAGAGCGAAGACTATGTGGGACATTGGACCAAATTCCAAATGGAGTTTACGTTTCTAATAACCTCCGATCTGAGCAGCACAGATCCATAAAAATATATTTGTGGCAGCGTAGTGGTACACAGCGGTAGAGTTACTGTCTAAAGGGCCGGTCCCACTTAACGCGATTTGTTTGGCGACTCCCGGTACCCGCCATACTCGCAGCAGGTCGCCAAAAATGTTCAACATGTGGGAAATGCAGCGACGACCAGAAAAAGGTACGACTCTTTTGGGCGACTACGCGCGACCATACACCCTGGAGACATGTCGCGGGGCGATGCCTGTATGGTCGTGAGTAGTCGCCCAAAGAGTCGTACCTTGTTCTGGTCACCGCTCGATTTTCAACATGTTGAAAACTTTCGGCGACCTGCTGCGACTATGACGGGTGCAGGCAGTCGCCGAAAAAATTGAGTAAGTGAGACAGGCCCTTTACAGCGCCAGAGACCAGCGTTCGATCCTGACTGCGGGTGCTGTCTGTACGGAGTTTTTGCGTGGGTTTTCTCAGAGATCTTCAGTTTCCTTCCACCCCCCCAAAGAAGTGCAGGTTTGTGGGTTAATTGGCTTGGTGTAAATGTAAATTGTCCCTAGTGTGTGTAGGATAGTGTGAGCGTGCGGGGATCGCTGGTCGGCGCGATTTGGTGGGCCGAAAGGGCCTGTTGTCCACCCTGTATCTCTAAACAAAACTATATTTGAGACAAATAATTCTCCTGAAATGCTGAAATGTAACAATCTGAATGGAGAAATGAAGTTCTCAAAGGACGATTAAACTAACAAAGAGCAAAGTCAAAGGACGTTGATCATAAGTTCTAGGAGCAGAATTAGGCCATTCGGCCCATCAAGTCTACTCTGCCATTCGATCATGGCAGATCTATCTTTCCCTCTCAATTCCATTCTCCTGCCTTCTCCCCATGACCCCCTTGACATGTGTACTACTCAAGAATCTGTCAATCTCCACCTTAAAAATATCCATCAACCTGGCCTCTGCAGCCGTGCGGCAGTGAATGCCACAGATTCACCACCCTCTGAGGAAAGGATCAACTTGAGAAAGTACACTCGGTCTACCTGAGATACCTTCTGAGCACCGATCAGCAACTTCCCACCAAGCTGGGGGGAGTGGGGTCTATCATTCGGTAATAGTTTAATTGATTTGACAATGGAACCATTTAAAATGTGTGTGACACTCTATCTAGTAGGTGTTAGGCACAATCCCATTAAAGTCTAAATAAGGGGAACTGCAGATGCTGGAGAATCGAGGGTACACAAAAAAGCTCTCAGCGGGTGCAGCAGCATCTAAGGAGCGAAGGAGATAGGCGACGTTTCGGGTCGAGACCCTTCTTCCATAACCGACTTCATAACCGACTTCATCAGCTCGGGCTCCCTACCCTCCCGAGCCTCGACCTCATCGTTTCTTTTAACTTCTCCCAAAATCCACAAACCTGACTGCCCTGGCAGACCCATTGTCTCTGCACCGACACAAATTTCCACATACCTTGACGCCATCCTATCCCCCTTTGTTAAATCCCTCCCCCACCTATGTTTCAGACACTCTACCATTCTCCTGTCCACCTCTAACCACCTCCATCCCCACCAGGAACGGTCTCCAAAGCCCTCCGGTTCTTCCTCGACCAGCGGAGCAAAACCATACCACTGACAACCCTACCTCCGCCTAGCAGAGTTGGTCCTGATTCCTCCCATTTCCTCCAAACACAAGGCGTAGCTATGGGCAACGCATTACGCTTGCCTCTTTGTTGGGTACGTCGAACAATCCTTGTTCTCGGCGTACCAGGGGCCCCATCCCCGACCTCTACCTCACATCGACGACTGCTTTGGTGTCACCTTGCACCCACACACAAACTGACTGATTTCATTCATTTCACCCACCAACTTCCATCCGGCACTCAAATACACTTGGACCATTTCCGACACTTCGACCTCACCATCTCTATTGCAGGTGATACGCTCCTGACCGACATCCACTACAAACCGTCTTCACCTATCTCCTTCGCTCCTTAGATGCTGCTGCACCCGCTGAGTTTCTCCAGCTTTTTGTGTACCATCCCATTAAAGCTATTTAGTTTAAGCTTCCAGTCACACATCCAGCTGTGATTTTATTAAAAGGGACAAAACAATTGGAACGACTTGTTGTTAAAGAAGGAACTGCAGATGCTGG
>CM069163.1:27415571-27423071 GCA_035221665.1 Okamejei kenojei
GGACAATTTTTACATTTACCAACCCAATTAACGCACAAACCTGTAAGTCTTTTTGGAGTGTGGGGGGAAACCGAAGATCTCGGAGAAAACCCACGTAGATCATGGGGAGAACGTACAAACTCCGTACAGGCAGCGTCCATAGTTGGGATCGAACCCGGGTCTCCGGCGCTGTATTCGCTGCAACTCTACGCTGCGCCGCCGTAACCGTAAAAGACATTTGGACAGGTACGCCAACAGAAAAGCTTATGGGCCACATGCAGTTAGGTGGTGCGAGCTTGGTCGACATGGACTGGATGGCTGCAGGCCCAGTTTCCGTGCTATATGACTCTATGAGTTTTAGTGCCC
Source organism: Okamejei kenojei (assembly GCA_035221665.1). NCBI lineage: Eukaryota > Metazoa > Chordata > Chondrichthyes > Rajiformes > Rajidae > Okamejei > Okamejei kenojei. The sequence continues at coordinate 27,415,917 of CM069163.1, forward strand.
CAATGTTTGCCGCGACCTGCTGGTGAGAGAAGCAAAAGCTCAGTAGTTGAACTGCATGTGTAGGAAAGAACTGCAAATGCTGGTTTAAACCATAGAGAGACACAAAAAACTGCAGTAACTCAACGGGTCAGGCAGCATCTCCGGAAAGAATAGGTTACGTTGAAGGGTCTTGACCCGAAACATCACCTGCCCCATTTCTCCAGAGATGCTGTCTGACCCGCTGAGTAATTGAATGGAGTCCGATTGATCTTTCTGTTGTCGACCTAAAGGTTTGCCTCTGGATACCTAATCCAAAATATAACGTCATAAGGAATAGGAGTAGAATTAGGCCATTTGGCCCATCAAGTCTATTCTGCCATTGAATCATGGCTGATCTATCTCTGTCTCCTAACCCCACTCTCCTGCCTTCTCCTCACAACCTCTGACAGCCGTATTAATCAAGAACCTATCTATCTCTGCCTTAAAAATGACTTACCCTCTGGAGCTTTCTGTGGCAAAGAATTCCACAGATTCACCACAGTCTGACTAATGACATTTTTCCTCATCTCCTTCCCAAAAGAACGTCCTTTAATTCTGCGACTATGACCTCTAGTCCTAGACTCTTCCACTAGTGGAAACATCCTCTCCACATCCACTCTATCCAAGCCTTTCACTGTTCTGTATGTTTCCATGTGGTCCCCCCTCATTCTTCTAAACTCCAGCGAGTACAGGCCCAGTCTCGACAAACACTCATCATAGGTTGACCTACTCGTATGTCTTTACAATTAAAGCTAGCCTAACTAGTTCATAGAGATAGAACGGTGGTGTCTCAGTACTACCCCTCCCCTGCGTAGGGTGCTCCAATAAGCTGTGCTCATCCGTGTCTTGTCCACGACTCACAGTATTTGAAGGACTCGCTTACACTTCCTTATCTCTGTATCTTCCACCCTGACTCTTCGTCTGAAGAAGGATCTCGACCCAAAACTTCACCCATCCAATCTCTCCAGAGATGCTGCCTGTCCTGCGGAGTTACTCCAGCATTACGTGTCAATCTTCGGTGTAAACCAGCATCTGCAGTTCCTCCCTACACATTTGAAGGACATGATACTGAACGGATGTGGGGAAAAAAAAAAACATTTCATGATGACATCATTTTAAATTATCTGTTAGAAGTGTTTTCCAAACTACATTATAGAAAATAAATGCCCACGGAAATAAATCTCTTTCACTTTCACAGCTGTAAGCATTACTCGGACACCAGACAGATTTAGTTTAAAAAAAAAACGAATTACTGATATACTTCAAGTTAATGCAGTTCATAATTGGTTTAGTTTAGTTTAGTTTAGTTTAGAGATACAGTGTAGAAACAGGCCCTTCGGCCCACCGAGTCCATGCCGACCAGCGATCCCCGCATACTAACACTATCCTACACACACTAGGGGCTATTTACAATTTTACCAGACCAAGTAAACTACAAACCTTTTTGGGTGTGGGAGGTAACTGGAGATCCCGGAGAAAACCCATGCAGGCCACGGGGAGAACATACAAACTCCGTCCAGACAGTGCCCATAGTCAGGATCAAACCCAGATCTCTGGTGCTGTGAGGCAGCAACTCTACCGCTGCGCCACCGTGCCACTCAGTTGAGAATATATAGATCATCAATAGTTAATGTGTCAATATAATACGATAAGATTTTCAGTCGGAAGAAGGGTTCCGACCCAAAACCTCACCCATCCTTTTTCTCCAGAGATGCTGCCTGACCCACTGAGTTACTCCAGCACTTTGTATCCATACCACACAGTAATACTTCATTAGCCAAGTATGTTTTGCAACATACGAAGAATTTAATTTGCCAAGTCAGCCATACAAATAAAAAGCAACGGAACACACAAAATCCATTTTAACATGAACATCCACCACAGTGACTCCTCCACATTCCTCACTGTGATGGAAGGCGAAAAAGAAGTTCAATCTCTTCCCTTCTTTGTTTTCCCGCGGTCGGGGGACTTGAGCCCTCCGTTGACGGAACGATCTTGACTCCTGTAGCCGGCGGCGGGTCTCCACATCGGGGCGATCAAGGTCCCGCATCCGGGGGGGGGTGGGGGATGTCAGTTCCCGTCCCCATCTTTGGTATAAACCAGCATCTGCAGTTCCTTCCTACACATTCAAAAGTTCAACCTGGGTATCTTTAAGTCTTTCAGTGCGGTGGTATTTGCCGCGTCTGAGTCTTCGGGAGACTTCTGACAGTGCGTTCTCGCTCGGTACTTTAATCACCTCCAGCTGGACATTCTCTTGCAGAGCCAAGCACGCAAAGTACATTTGCCCCTTCTTTGTAAATATGACATCAATCATTGCTCACAAAGGTGTGGAGGTTGAGATGTCCCGAGGCAGCAGGATATCAAGTTAGAGCATGAAGCAGAATGCTTTTGATCTCCCAGTCATACTGTTGACGACCAGGTTAGTTATCATTCTTTACGTATTGCTAAGACTTAAGCTGCAAGCCAATTCCATAATCCCAGCCGTTAAATATCAACATGCTTGAAACATATAAGATTGTTAAGGGTTTGGACACGCTAGAGGCAGGAAACATGTTCCCGATGTTGGGGGAGTCCAGAACCAGGGGCCACAGTTTAAAAGGGTGGTGGAGGCCGGTTCTCTGGATGCTTTCAAGAGAGAGCTAGATAGGGCTCTTAAAAATAGCAGAGTCAGGGGATACGGGGAGAAGGCTGGAACAGGGTACTGATTGGGGATGATCAGCCATGATCACATTAAATGGCGGTGCTGGCTCAAAGGGCAGAATGCCCTACTCCTGCATCTATGGTCTATTGTCTTATCTCAACTAAATGTCCCGAACCAGTTGTTTTGCTAAAATGATATCATAGGATGTTGGAAGTATAAAAGGACGGGGCGGAACGGCGGTAGAGTTACTGCCTCACGGCGCCAGTGACCTGGGTTCGATCCTGACTAAGGGTGCTTGTCTGTACCTTCTCCCCGTGACCTGCGTGGGTTTTCTCCGGGATCTCCGGCTTCCTCCCACACTACAAAGACGTACAGGTTTGTAGGTTACCGTAATACGCTTGGTAAAAATTATAAATTGTCCCTAGTGTGTGTGGGATAGTGTTAATGTGCGGGGATCGCTGGTCGGGTTGGTCGACGAGGTGCTGTCCCGCCAGTCTGCGTGTGGCATCATTTCTGGCAGTGGAGGTGGTCCAGGACAGAAAGGTCAGTATGGGAATGGGAAGGGGAGTTAAAATAGTTAGCTAGTGGGAGATCCAGTTGGCCTTGGTTGACCAAGTGTTTGGCAAATACAGAATATGTAAGTTAAATGCCGCACAATCTGCTCTCATGTATAAAATGATGAGAGGAATAGATCGGGTAGATGCACAGAGTCTCTTGCACAGAGTAGCAGAACAGAGGACCAGAGGACATGGGTTTAAAGTGAAGGAGAAAAGGTTTAACAGGAATTTGAGGGGGCAACGTTTTCACGCAAATGGTGGTGGGTGTATGGAACCACAGAGGAGGTAGTTGAGGCTGGGACTATCCTGACATTTAGGAAATGGTTAGGCAGGTACATGGATAGGACAGGTCTGGAGGGATATGGGCGCAGGTAAGTGGGATTAGTGTAGCTTGGACATGTTGGCCAGTGTGGGCAAGTAGGGTGGAAGGGCCTGTTTCCACACTGTATCACTCGATGATTCTATGAGTCTGAACACTTTATTTTATATCAGGAGCCAAAAGTAATGGTTCAGTGCCATCTCAGGTTAAGCCATCACGTGTTTAACTAAGACAAGCATTTCACAGTCATGTTCTTGGCAACGTGCCACGTTTACAAGTTGTCTTTCAAAGTTTTAATAAGGTAATCGCCAATAACCAACTAATGTGATAAATAATTTGACATTTTAGCTGCATTCAGCACTTCAACTGTGGGAGATGATTCCACTTTGGATTCGATCCAATATTGAAAAAGACCATCTGAATTAGATCTGCAGACACTGTGGGTCAACTGGAATGGGACTGGGAAATAACAGGTTATGAAAATATTGACAGAACAAACAATGGAGAAACCTGTGTGATCGGACCTTTGGTGCACTTCTCCTGTACGACCCTCACCCCTCAAATATATCACATCCACAAAATTCCCTCACCTATTCCAGCAGTTCTATTCTATGCAGAAACTTGCACTAAACAATATTCCCTTATCATGTATCTATCCACTGTAAATGGATCGATTGTAATCATGTATTGTCTTTTCGCTGGCTGGTTAGCACGCAACAAAAGCTTTTCACTGTACCTCGGTACACGTGACAATAAATTAAGCTAAACTGAAACTCCAGTCAATTTATTAATGAAGGAACTGCAGATGCTTGAGAATCGAGGGTTACACAAAAGGCTGGAGAAACTCAGCGGGTGCAGCAACATCCAGGGAGCTGAAGAAAGGTCTGAAGAAGGGTCTCGACCCGAAACGTCGCCTATCTCCTTCGCTCCTTAGATGCTGCTGCACCCGCTGAGTTTCTCCAGCCTTTTGTGTAACCCTCCAGACAATTTAGTTTTTTTTTTCAGATACAGCACTGACACAGGCCCTTCGGCCCACTGGGTCCGTACCGACCAGCGATCGCCGCACATTAACACTTTCCAACACACACCAGGGATATGCTTTTACATTTATACCAAGCCAATTAACGTACAAACCTGTACATCTTGGGAGTGTGGGAGGAAACCGAAGATCTCGGAGAAACCCCACGCAGGTCACGGGGAGAACGTACAAATTCCGTACCACCAGCACCCACAGTCAGGATCGAACCCGGGTCTCTGGCGCTGTAAGGCAGTAGCTCTACCCCTGCGCCACCAGGCTGCCTTTAAATAGAATTACAATTTCCCTTCAGAATTCCACGTTAATTTTGTTTAATATGGTCGGTAATTTGCTTTACATTTGGCTCAAGCATTTTCACCAAGTACTGATGTCAGGTTCACCAATCTATAATTTCTTGTTTTCTCTCTTCCACTTTATTTATAAAGTAATGGGGTTAAATTTGGCAGCCTGCAAATTGCAGAAACTATTCTATTTTGGAAGCTGCTAAACAATGCATCCATCATTTCAATGGTTACACATTTAGTACTCTGGGATGTAGATTATGTATGTGTGGAATGTTGAGTATCTGTGGAATTCACTGCCACAGACAGCTGTGGAGGCCTAAGTCAATGGATATTTTTAAGACAGAGATGGATAGATTCTTGATTAGTACGAGGGTCGGGGGTTATGGGGAGAAGGCAGGAGAATCAGATGAGGAGGGAGAGATAGATCAGCCACGGTTGAATGGGGGAGTAGACTTGATGGGCTGAATGGCCTAATTCTGCTCCTACTTAAGTAAGTAAGTTTATTGGCCAAGTATTCACATACAAGGAATTTGCCTTGGTGCTCCGCTCACAAGTAAAAACATGACATACAGTGACAGTTCGAATGACTAAGAAAACATTAAACATTAATAATAATAAAACATTAATGATAAAACACCATTGATTAAGCATGTGAACCAACAAAATACAGATCAAAGGCAGGCTACGGATTTTTAGCTGTTCAGTAGAGCACTTACTTACTTACTCACTCACTCACTTCCTTACTACTTATGACCATCTGGATGTGGCCTTGGGAATTGCTAGCTTTTATTTCTCAAATGCTTTTAAAAAAAATTAATGCTATTTCCCTTTATTCCTCTTTTACATTACATTTTTGGTTTCCCAGCAAGTGTAGGAAGTGATTTGTGCCTCCTAGTGTGAAAAGAGAACAAAACCCCATGTTCAATTGTTCTGCTACTGTTCCCTGTTGTAAATATAACTTGAGCCGCGCAGGTTTATGCGTTGAGAAGGAAATGACTAAGTATGGAGGAGCTGGTGCCACTTTTGAATGTGCGGTCCCAATTGACGTAGCGTCTTCATGGAAGAGAAAATAAAGTTCAGAGAAATAATTGTGGAAGGGGAAGACAACAGTGTCTCATATCTCTCGTGGTTGGTGAGCGTGAGGGGGCGTGGGAAGACAATGGGGACCATCGTGAAGAACAATGGAGGACCCGGCGAGGGGGGGACCGGCGTGAGGGACGGTGGGAGAACAAAGGGGGAGGGTGGGCTCTCTAGTTTTAGAATCCTCTGCCCAGGGGATAACCCTGCTCTTGTTGGTTGGTTTGTTCGTTCCGGTGAAGGCGCTGTGCACACGGCAGCCGGACAACACTCGCTTGTCTCTTCACTTTCTTATTTTCACGTCTCACTATTTCACTTTCAATTTAATTTTAATTCCAAGTTTTCGTGCACCTTGTCGTGTGCTGTGTGTCTGTTGGCTCCGGGGATGAATAAGGTTCTATCGTATCATATTGTATCGTATAACAGAAACACGGAACATAGAACAGTACAGTGCAGGACCAGTTTACAAAGTCCATGCTGAACATAATGGCACGTTGACGTAATCCCCTCTGCCTGCACTGATCCATATCCCTGACTATCTAACTGTGTGCCTCACCACACAACATGGGAGCACATTCCAGGATCCCGCCGGGCTGGGTATAGAAAATAAACCTGTCCCATGCATCTCCTATAAACTACGCCCTCACATCTTGCTGCTGGGTCTTCCAGTCTATAACATTCCATCCTGGAAAAAGATTCTGACCATCAACCTCATCTATGCCTCTTAAGGGCCTGTCCCACCAGCATGAGACTCCATGCGGTGAGCGCGACATAACGTGGTCGCTTGAGCCGTCTGGCCTCGCAGGGCCGGTCCCACTTCGATCGCCAGAGCCGTATGGAGTTGTGCGGCGCTGGTCCCGACATCGCGCGGGGCTCCGAAAAACTGACCGTGTTCAAAAATTCTGCTCCTATTACCTATGAACGTATCTCACTGCCCATTTCCATTGCAGGAGAAAGAGTAAAGATGATAAAACATTTGTCAAGGTGTCCATGTCTGACTGGCGTCTCCTAAACTGTGTGTGAATGTCAGACAAGGTCTGGATGCTGTTTTCTCTGAAGTGCCCTTATATAGTTGAATAGTTTGGCAGGCCTTGTTTGTTTATTTTAGTCTCCTGGGCGGAAGAATGTCTGTCCAGGTGAAGCACAGAGGGACTGTCAGGCTTTGCAAAACACGAAGAACCAAACAGTTGTGAAGAAAGGAGAAAGGAACATATCTGTGTATT